>OX451218.1:135552314-136152314 GCA_949628195.1 Phasia obesa | reverse complement strand
AGATTTGTAAAATTATCCTATTAAAAAAAGTATCTTGTTAAGATAGTACTTTTAAACGTACATATTGAAAATAATTCTTGCAAAAAAAACCGACTTCAAAACAGACAAACTTAAAATCATGTTTCTTTAAGACGGTAACTATTGCGACACCTTGTAATTTCCGAATTCAAATTTTATACTAGTTATAGCGGTCGTAGCAATACAGCTTCATTGTAAATTTCAACCGTCTGTATGTAACGATTTAAAAGTTTGGTCATATACATCAAATTTCATAAACTATTGCGACACCCTGTAATTTATAATTTTAAATATTTATACTTATTATAACAGATATAGTAATGGACATTCTGTCTAATTGTTAAGTGTTTTTCAATAACTGTTTAAAAGATAGGGTCGTATATATCAAATGACGTCACCTATTGGGACAAATTTTAATATAAATACTTTTTAAAGAGGACAGATTCTTTTTAAATTTTAACTTTGTGTCCATATATATCAAATTACATCAACTATTGGGACACCCTTTAATTTCCAATTTTAAATATTTATACTTGTTGTTATACCAGACATAGTAGTGAACATTCTGTCTATTTTTCAAGTGTTGGTCTATAACGGTTCCAAAGATGAGGACATAATGGTCAAATTGCATCAATAATGGGGACACCCTTTAATTTATAGATCCAAATTTTATACTTGTTGTAATAGCGGACTAAGCAATATAGGTTCTTTGTAAATTTTAACTGTCTATCTATAACAGTTGAAAAGTTTGGCCATATATATTACTTTTACATTAACTATTGGGACATCCTTTAATTTCCAAATTCATATTTTACAGTTGTTATTTTACCGGACTTAGCAATACAAGTTCTTTGTAAATTTTAACTGTCTGTCTGTAACGGTTCAAAAGTTTGGCTATATATATATCAAAATAAACCAACTAATGGGACACCCTTTAATTTCTAATTTTAAATATTTATACTTATTATAACAGACATAGTAACGAACATTCTGTGCAACTTTCAAGTGTTTGCCTAAAGATAGGAGAATAAAGGTAGAATTAAGTCACCTATGGGGTTATCCTTTAATTTTTAATTTTATTTGTTAATTACTTTTTGTTATTGGGAGCTACAGTGATACGCACTTTTGTTTAATTTTAAATTGGTAACCTATAAAGTTCATAATACACGTAAAAAACATGTATGTTGTATGGGGACACCCTTTAACTTTTAATACTTTGAACTTCTTTTAAAATGGGACCAATCTGTAGCCATAACCTTTCTAATAGTGCAAAATTTTTAAAATCGGTTCAGAAATGACCGAGTTCTGAAGGCACAAACATACAAAAAAAAAAAAAGCAACACACAGACGAATTGATAACCTCCTTCTTTTTTTGAAGGCGGTTAAAAACTTAAAAAAATTATCTATAAAAAGTACCTTTAAAAAAAGTAGATTTTAAAAGTATCCTATTAAAAATGCCTTTTCAAAAAGTTCGTTCTAGAAAGCCGTGATAAAAAACTACCTTTTAATGAAGTAAATTTAGAAGTACTATTAAGGATAGTGCTTTTTAGAGGTACCTTTTAAAAAAGGAATTTGAAAATATTACCCTTAATGAAGTATCTATTAAAAAATTGCCCTTTAAAAAGGTATCTTAAAAAAGTGCCTTTTAAAAATTGCCTTCAGCAAAAAAAAACTGTTAAATATTTCATTATAAAAAAGTACTTTTTCAAAAAGTACCTTCTCAAAAAGTACCTTTTCGAAAAGTACCATTTTAAGAAGCATATACAATTTCAAAATGTACCATTTTAAAAAGAACCATTCAAATGTCCTTTAAAAATTAAGAGTTATTTTTAAAAAGTACCTTTTAAAATACAGTGGTGTTCGATAAAATAAAGCCACCTTTTACTACATATTTCGAAAAAGAAAAAAAATTATCTAAAAAAAATTATCTAAAAAACAAAATTCTAAGATATTAGTAAAATAATATAATTTAGCTATTTGCAAATTACTTCAGTGCTTAGTGGAATATAATTTATTTTTGATAACGGCTGAGCACCGTTTTGGCATAGGGTCAACAAGTTTTAGGCATGTCTCAATCGGAATTTTACGGCATACTCCTTTTACTAATCCCCACAAATGATCTTTATTAGTTGCATGTTTTCCCATAAGAGGTGGTTTAACCATTCGCCAAAAGTTCTTAATGGGTTTAAGACAGGCAACTGAACAGGCCAGCTGTAAACATCAATCCTATATTTTTTAAACCAATGGTTTGTCCACTTCGATGTGTGTTTTGGGTCATTGTCTCACTGAAACACAAATCCAAGCGGCATTTCTTATTCTGCGTAAGCCATCCCTTAATTGGTAAGCAGATTTGTGTAAAAATTAGCAGCCAATCTTTCTTCCACCCGTACGATAGGCCCAATTCCAATATATGAAAAACACCCCCACACCATAATAATTCCGCCACCGTGTTAATGGTCTTTATGGTGTATTGTGGAAGACGTTTGGTGTTTGGTGGCCTTCGTACACAGTGGCTGCTTGTCAAAGTTAAATAAATTATTTTGGATTCGTCAGACCACAAAGTTTCTTCAAGTGCATTAAGGACAGTAAAATCTAGAAAGTGAGACTGGCTCTATTTTATGGAACATCATTGTATGTGCACTTTTTGAAAAGGTATCTGCAAAAATATTATTTTTCCAAAAAATTATCTTTTACAATTTTTTTTTTTTAAAGTACCTTATTAAACAAAAACTACCTTTTAATAAAAAGTATATTTTTAAATATTAATTTTAATAAGGTATCCTTTTTAAAGTACCTTTGTGCCTTCAAAAAAATGCTCAAAAAAGTACATTTATAAAAGAACCTGTTAACTAAGGTACTTTTAACAAAGTACCTTTTAAAAAACCACTTTATCTAAAAAGTGACTTCTTAAAATAAACAGCTTTTAACAGAACTGCTTAAAAACTAAGAGAAAATTTAATTTATTTAAAGAGCAAAAAAAGCCTTCAAAAAACAATTGTTGTTTTGTTCATTGCATTAAATATAGTTATTTTCCTTTAAGGACCTTAAGTGTTATTTCCACTCCGCCACCTTCTGCTGTCTTCATTCATGAATATTTACAATCGAGGTCTATTTATTGCTGTTATTGTTGTGTCATTTAAACGAATTACATACAAATAACTTTTGTAATAATAAATGTCTCAGTTTGTATAAATGTGTTTGTGTGTATGTGTCTGTTTAATTTTGTAAGTAATTAAATTTGTAGTTTGTCAGCGTGTTAATGTGTGCGAATGACAAGAAATTTCTATTGTTTAAAAGAAAAGTCGTAAAAAGAAATAAAATGAAGGCACTTACCGTGACTCGGCTGATGGTTTGCAACCAGGCGCACTCTTCCACAAACGTGCCAACATGCCCATGTACAAGAAGCAGATTAACGTCAATGGGGCCACGTACGATGACAGAAAAAATGAAAGCTAAAATAAAATTAAAATAAAACTTTGCATGAATATTCATTTATAAAAGTGATGAAAGTGTTGTTTTTTTTTTTGCTTTTTTTGTGGGAAAATAAATGGCCAAAAACTAAGCTCGTCAGTGTATTTAAAAATAAAATGTATAATGAAACTAATAGAATTCAGTGAATATAATTTTTTCTTTTACTTTTATTAACGAATATTTTATCAATTATTAAATAATTGTTTTAAAACGATGCAATTTTTTATCATAAATTTTGAATTTTGGGCCACAATTAAACCATTTTTGTCTTTTACATAATTCTGACCAGGTAGAATGAACACGGTTAAATTTAATAAATCAGTCAATTGCCAGTCAGACTCAGAATGCAAAACAACATTAAGAGTGCAAATTATTAATTTTTCATGGCTTTAATGGTCCCGTTTAATATTTTATTTTATGTTGTTACTAATTGATTTAAAAGATTTTATATGTCTTGTTTTTGTTGAAAATCACATCACAGTCGGAACACCCTTTAATTTTCAACAATTGTTATTATAGCAGCCATAACAATACAACTTTTGTGAAGATTTCAAGAATCTACCTATGGTTAAAAAATAAGGCTATATATATATAAAAATCACGTCACTATCGGAACACCCTATAGTTCTTACTTTTATTTTTTATACTTGTTAATTAAGCAAATATAGTTTTGAGTACTCTCCGTAAACTTCAAGCTACTGCATATAATTATTAAAAAAATACTAAGAAATCACGTCGCTATCGTAATTGTTATTACTATCGGAACACGCTATAATTTTAGGTAGTTGTTATTACAGTGGCCAAAGCCATACATATTTTGTAAAAAAAATTCAAGAGTCTATCAATATGCTAAAATCACATCACTATCGGAACACCCTTTAATTTTGAGTTTTCTTTTTAATACTTGCTAGCATAAAGAACATACTTTTAAGTAATCTGTGTCAATTTCAAATGTTTACCTTTTACGGTTCAAGAAAGAAGTATTAAAAATCACGTCACTATCGGAGCACCCTTTAATTTTTCTTAATTGTTATTATAGCGATCATAGAAATACACCTTTTGTAAATATTTCTATAGTCGACTTAAAACAGTTCAAAAATAAGGTCATTTATGTTAAAATCACTCACTATCGGAACACCCTTTAGTTCTTAGTTTTATTTTTTATACATGTTATTAGGTACTCTGTGTAAATTTCTAATTGCTAAATAATACGGTTAAAAAAACCCAGATGCATGAAAGTCAAGTCACTATCGGAACACCCTTTAATTTTGGGTATTATTTTTTAAACTTATTTTTATAACGATTATATTTACTTTGTGTAAATTTCAAATGTCTACCTTTTACGTTTCAACAAATATTGTCTTACTCAAATATCTCGTCCCTATCGGAGCACCCTTTCATTTTTCGTAATTGTTATTATAGCGGCCATAGAAATATTCCTTTAGTAAAAATTTCAAGAGTCTACCTAAAACGGTTCAAAAACTCACCTCACTAGCGGAACACCCTTTAGTTCTATGTTTTATTTTTTATACTTGTTAATTTATACTCTGTGTAAATTTCAAATTACTTAATATTACGGTTCAAAAAATAAATCAACATGCATGAAAATCACATCACTATCGGAACACTCTTTAATTTTGAGTTTTATTTTTATTAATTGTTAGTATAGCGAACACAGGTTTAAGTACTCCGTGTAAATTTCAAATGTCTATTAAGGTTAAAAAAATAAGGATATATATTTGAAAATCTCGTCAATATCGGAACACCCTTTAATTTTTTGTAACTGTTATTATAGCGGTCAAAGCAATACACCTTTTGAAAAATTTCCACAGTCTACCTAAAACAGTTAAAAAATAAGTTCATTTATGATAAAATCTCGTCACTATCGGAACACCCTGTAATTTTGAGTTTTATTTTTACTACTTGTTACTAAAGCGAACATAATGTTAAGTACTCTGTGTAAATTTTAAATGTCTACCTATTACTGTTAAAAATAATAATGTCATATACCCAGATATCTCGGCCCTATCGGAACACCCTTTCTAGTATTTGTTTTACACCTTTTGTGAAGATTTTAAAAGTCTATTTATTATGGTTCAAATATAAAAAGTTTTCACGTTACTACCGGAACACCCTTTAGTTCTTTTATACTCTGTTTAAATTTAAAAATTCTAAATGTTCCTAGAGCCTTCAGAAAATTATGTTCTAAGAGACCCCAAGAAAGGACAAGCACAAACTAAGTGTTCCGAAGTCTAATCATGCGGCTTACAGAACCTGCAAGTTTTGATCTCAGTATTTCCTAAATTGAATTGATGGTAATGAGGACCACAATGTCCGATAAACCATCCCATAAGTAGCTATACATCATTCTTAATGAGTGATGGTAGCCTTTGGGATGATCAGTGAGATAACGTGATAAAACGGTTTGCTTTCCGGACCCCTGTTAGAGCTTCAAAATGGCAGAGCTTCACAATAGCACTCTTCTTTGGCCTAGTATTTTTTTTGTTCTTAAACTACACCATTGGATATGCCAAAGGAAGTTTCTGGGCTGGGTAGACAGTCCGCCCGCTCATTGCCAACATGACCCTCTTGACTGGGAACCCAAAATAGTGTTAACTTATTGTGGGAACCTACTTCATATGGAGATGTCACACAATCCATAGTACTCCAGACCTTAGCTGAAATGCGAATAAGGTCCTTAAAGCAGCTTGGCTGTTCGATATCAATTATATTTTTATATTCCTTGTCTTTTTCCTTAAACATTCCCTAACACAGATGAGGTTGGCTTAAACTTCTGTCTAAAAAACGTTGGGTACTTGCCCATGGGAATGGCACATTGAAAATTTAGTCCAATAATAGCGGCTGCCGTATTACCATTTTCCATTTTGAAACCAGACCTTCTTCTACAGCCTTTGGCAGGAATAGAGTTTGCGTTAATGAGCAAAAACAATACCGAACTAAATGGCACAATCGCAATAAAAGAAAATAAAATAAAACAAAATCAAACGTTTAGGTTTGTTTATTTTCGTACCCTGGTTTAAAGTACTCAACCTTAAAAAATATTGACATGAGATTTTTTAGGTCTGGAAAGCATTGATTAAGATACTTTCAGGGCATATTAAATAAAGAGGCCTCAGTAGGGTTTGGGAAATATTAAGCGGGAAATTTTTAATTTTTTAATATGGAGTTTGACAGTTAAACTAGCATTTAAGGGAAAATAGAGTAAATTTAACTGTTAAACTCCACATAAAAAAAATAAAATAAAGAAATAAAAATTGTTGCTCCTAATATTTCCCTCACTCTGCTGAGGCCTTCACACCTATATTTTTTAGGCTTCAATACTTTAAACCAGAGTACGAAAATAAACAAACCGCAAAGTTTGCTTTCGTTTCGTTTTATTTTTTTTTTCATTGCCATTGTGCCTATTGAGAATACCTTATTTAATATGCCTTTCATACTTTTATACAACTTTAGAACAAAAAACGTTTATTTGTCTCAAATTACAATTGAACTTTAACTTTAATGTTTGAAAGGACATAAATTGTGTGAAAAAAACATTGTAAAACTTTTAATCAACAAACAAAAAGAGATTGAAAAATTAACTTGTGTGTCAGTCAAGGGTCATCAATAATCAAAGTAAAGATGTAAAAATGAAATATGAAGTGGTAGAAAATAAAAGAAAATGTCAAAATGTAAATTACACAACAAAAACGATATCAGCCATTTAAAAATTTTTATTATTTGTCAATGTTGTTGTTTGTAGACTTTTATACAATTTTTATTCAGTTAAATTTCCCGGCAACATGTTGTGTGTTGTGTGTTGTGTTTTATTTTTATATTTTTTATTATTTCGTACGCGTTACTTTCAATCAAGGACCGTTTAACTTATTGACTTGAATTTTCGGTATTTGTTTGACAGCAAGCAGTAAAAGCAAACAGATGACCCAACGGCCTGTTGTTTGCCAATCTTTCCAATTGATTTATTATTAATCGCGTTTTAATGTTTGAAATGTTTAACAATTTATTTATTTAGCCGTCCGTGACATGGCATGTCAATTAGCCAGTCAGTCATTCAGTCCTTTACTTTGATGCCTTTTGTCGTAAACAATTTTCACAACAGGCCTTCTGAGCAAATAATGGCTAAGTGGGTGAGTGAATGTGACTGGAAAATTTAATCTTTCGTTATACAAGTATGACATTATGACAAGAATTAAAAATAACTGTTTTTAATTATTTAATATTATGCTAATTACCCATAACGTTTTATAATAAAAATGCAATTTATTTGTTGAGGGAAAGAGCTAGTCCCTATATGTATTTCACTGGTTGCTCAGGCCAGATCATCAGGAAACCTTTTTCCTAATTTTAGAGAAGCCAAAAATACTCTATAAGTAATAAAATTCTACAAAACGCAACGAGAATTATGAATGTTAATAGAATAATATTACAGAATATTAAAGCTTCAACAAAACACCAACAAACAAACCACGTTTTTATTTTTCCTTACCGTCCTTCTACAATTGGATGGTTTTTTGCCATCACTGAATGCAGACGTAAGGTGTGATGAAAAGCATACACAAGTTAATTTTGTTCTCGCAAAAGAATCGAAAAAAAACAAGTGTTGCCAAGGTTTGCACAAGCAGTTGCATATTTAGTTATTAATAAAATTTTTGGGAATTCAAATATCTTTCCCCCAACAAATAAATTGCATTTTTATTATAAAACGTTATGGATAATTAGCATAATATTAAATAATTAATATTTGAATTCCCAAAAATTTTATTAATAATAACTGTTTTTGTTTACACTTTGAGCTTTTCGTAGAACAGCTCAACAGAACAGAAACAACAAATTTGTAAAATTTTTATTGATTTTAGTTCAATTTTGCATAAAATTTAAGAAATATTTATTTGTTTAATATTTAAAAATTTTAAAACTTGCACATTGGGGCCAATGGCAAGAGTTGTCCAAAACAACGCCTTCCTTGTATTTGGTGTAGTGGTGGGAAACCTTGCTAATTTTTGATTCTTACCTTTTTTTATTTTTTTACAGGGACTGACTGATTGCCATAATGTAATTCTCTATTTTTTTTCGGAGAGCTTCTTTTGATGGGTTGTCTGGAGGATGGTTGATGCCACTTAATTTTAAAACTCGAAAAAGCCTTGGTAAAAAAATTTTTCGTCCTCTGCCAGGGGGTGGTAAAAAATTTATGTTCATTATTGCTGTAGTTGAAATACGAACCCACCGGGTAACTCAAGCCCCTTAAGGTAAGTAATTGACATACTAACTATCTAGGCTACAGCGATCTATGACATAACAAGCCTTGTCACAACATTTAGCATTGGTAATTTCATCGAAATAATTTTAGCCGCATAAAGTTCAATACTTCTCTGTTTGTGGTACGGAAACCTACACCTTTTCAAGTTTAATGAATTCACCATTTAAACCAATTCCCAGTGCTACTCTGGGTTCTGGTCCGCAGCAGTTTGCTAGTTGGTCTGCTACTTCATTCCCAGCTGAACCAATGTTTACTTTAACCCACATCAACGTCACCTCATTAATCGAGACACATCTGTTAACTTTTAAAACACATTTCAGCACTAGCTTAGAGTACATCTTCACTTGCCCTCTGTGTTGCCAAATGCAATGAGAATTCTGCCTAGTAAACGGAGACGTAGTCCCCCAAATGCAGATTAAAGGACAGGTTGAAAAGAGTTGTGTATAGACCTGCAACTCTACTCTGCTCTAGCGTCCCTCAGAGAACCATCAGTAAAAGTTATGATGTGGTTCTCCATTTATTATTTTTCATCTCGTTTATTATTGTCTATTCGTGCATTCCACCGTCATTTGAGCTTCCCTTACATCCTTTTTAACTATGTCCAGAATACTCTTATGTCTGATGTTCGGCCTAGAGCTATGTCAAATGGCATCGCGCTCATAATAAGCAAAGCTGAAATTGTAGCCGTACCTATTGAATAAGTCCAACGGAAGCAGTCCCACATTTATCTCAATTGTTTGTGCTGAAGACGTCGCACTGCACCACATCCAATCATACAGCGCCCTATTATGATGACAACTAGAATTTTTGCCGAGAGCCTGGGAACTGGGAAATGAATTTCTGTGGACCAGAACCCAAAGTAGCGCTGGGCAATGGCATAATGCGAGCTAAAGTTCTGTAATGGGGGAATCCAGTAAACCTGAAAAGGTGGAAGGAGGCCACTACGTGTAGGCAGGCTCGAATGGTGCTCAAAGAGCTCATGATGGGCAGGAAGGTCGGTAAGGTGCTCAGATATAGTAGAAGTACCTTAAGCTGGATAACTGCGTCGGCGACAGGTCATGGAAACTTTAAGTATCATCTAGCAAAGATGAAAATCAAAGAAGATGATACTTGCAGACTGTGCAAGTGGAAGAGGCTGAAACGGCAGCTCACATTGTGTGTGAATGTCCAGCACTAGGGGGACCAGCCATGGGGGACCTGAGCCTTGAACAAATTCTAGCGACTACTAGAGACTGCGTGATGAGAAAGAAGGCCGACAGTTACCAGTCAACAGTCTGAAATCACTAAAGTCAAGATTAAAGGCTGGTTGCAGCACGTGACTCAATGAAAGTAGGTAAATTACATTTCGGTTTCCTTAGTCATAGAGGACGGAAGGGAGTCGAAAAGGGACCCATAATGGAAATAGTCTGCTTTGATATTCCCCCTACATTAATAATAATAAGCGAAACACAGACCGAATTCGAATAGTGGCCGTGGTACCTCCCATACAAAGAGAAAAATTATTATCATCTACCTGGAAATCTTCAATAAGTAGAAACACTCATGCTAATGTGCATAGTCTAACAAAACATAGACTATATTGGGATGGTGGGCGTGGTACCTTCCATACAAAGTGAACAATTATTATCATCTACCTGGAGATATGCCATATGGAGAGTCTTGAAACTTTGCACAAGTAACCCCCATACTAATTTGCATAGCCTAGAAAAATATAGACCGGATTGGGACAGTGGGCATGGTAGCTCCCTTACAAAGAGAACAATTAGTATCATCTACTTGGAGATCTGCAATAGGTAGAGTCTTGACACTTTGCACAAGTAACCCTGATATTAATATGCATAGTCTAACAAAGCACAGACTGGAATGGGACATTGTTGGGCGTGGTACCTCCGATACGTGGTAGCTCCCATACAAACTATTATCGTGCACCTAGAGAACTACAATAGGAAGAGTCTTGAAACGTTGCACAAATAACCCTCAGACCAATATGCATAGTCTAGCAAAATTCATATTAGATTGGGACAATGGGCGCGGTAGCTCCCATACAAAGTGAAAAATTTTTATAAAAAATATTATTGTGCAGCAAAGTACAGATTGTATTAGGATAGTGGGAGTGGTACCTTCCCTTACCTTACCGTAACTGTCACCTGTTGTCTAGTTGATATATTCCCTTCGGTAATAAGTAATGAAAAATAATACGTACATATACTTATTTTTAAGTATATTTTACTTTATTATTACTTTTACTTTAAATTAAAAGCTGCTAGCGAGAAAACGTTGTTTGACATTTTTTCAAAAATAAAGTTTTGGTGCTGAAAGTTATAATCGTTAACGGCCTGCCCTAAATTTGATATTTTATTTACCATTTTATCCTTAATATTATTTAGGTTTAAATTTGACGATTTTTAAAAAGGACGAATGACAAAACAAAATGTTTTTTCCTTCCTTGTACAAACTTGTACAAATTTATCAACCTCTTGCCAGAAGCAGTGAAGCAGAAAAATTAAAAAAAAAATAAAAAATAGTTAAAGTAACTTTTCTATTTACATAAAATAAAAAAAGAAAGTTGTTCAAGTATCAGACCCAAAAAATATTAAATTGTTGTTTCAGCTTGAAGCTACGCTAAGTAGACTGACTTTAAGTCTATTAAGGCCTTGTAAAAATTACAAATATTTCACAGTTTTAGTATCAAATGGCTTTTAAAAAGTTTGCGAAACTTTTCTCTTGTTATTTGTTTCTTTAATCAACTAAATGGGTTTTCATTTTGCCAAAAGGGTTTAAGGTAAAAAATTTATATTTTAACTTTTCAAATACGAAAATTAACAAATAAAATACTTTTCTTTTGTAAAATGTGAAAGTTTTGTGTGTCGAAGACAGTCTAATGTGATAACTTTCAAAAAGAATTAGCAAGGACTTTATCTCAAGTGTGGTCCTTCTATTACTTGTTAGTATTCTCGTTTTAAACCCAAAATATTCATATTTGTTTGCTACAATAGATTTTAACCTTGAAAAGTTATTAACGTTTGAAGAAATATATAGTCCTAGAAATTGTTATGGTAACAATGTTGAGATACTTTCAAAGTATCAATTTTGCAAAAAAAAAATTATTTTATTATTTTTAATTTATTTCCTAAAAATGTACCAAACATTTAGTACTAATAAATTGGTACTTTTATTACACAGTGCAACACGGAAAAAAATAACCATATACGGACACCACTACGTGATAAAAGACCAAAAAAAGACCCCTGTCTCTCAGTTTTGCCCAAATTCCTCCAGGTTTTTTTTATGGGCCCTCAAAGATGTGGGGCCTCGATGTCATTTTTGCAAAAAAATGATCATTTCCTCAAGCTCATATTTTGCAAACCGTTTGAAATTTTGATATACTCTCTGAGGCAAAGTTGTAGCTCTTATCATAAAGAACAAAAATTGTTAACATATAGAATCAAAAAAACTTCACCATCAAGGTCAAAATCGCAATAATATTTAAAAAATTCAATTTTTTTTACCTTTTTTCCCCTGTTCAGGTCCATAGGTAGCAAACCGTTCAAAATTCAAGGAAACAATAAACTACAAAAATGAACCTAAGATCTCACTAAAAGTGAAAAATTTCCCGAAAATTTTTTAGCTACCTAAGCGCTACCTAAAGCCTAGTACTCTGTTCGAATTTGTGAAAAATGTTGAGCAACATTTATTATTTCACAGGGAAAATTTGACATTTAAAATGTGGTGTCTATCTCGCGATTTGAAAAAATTTTACGATTTTATTGTTTTTAAGTATACCACATTGTTTTAGAAATGTTAACAAAAGCCAAGCGATCAGCTGTTGTTTGAAAAATTCCACGTGAAATAATGCCCCTTTGCTTTATTTCACAGCTTTGATAAAATGTTGCCAGAAACATTTCAATGTTTTTCCACAGCAAGAACAGAGTACTACTTCTGCAACATTTTTTCATGACTTTTTCATAGAAATTTTTTATGTATGTAATTTGACAGCATTCCGCATGAAAAACTGAACAGAGTACCAGGCTTAAACGGTGTTAAGAATCATTCCTAGGAAGTTCATATGTTCTAGATAGTTGTTTATTGAGATCTTCGGTTTATTTTTGTAGTTTATTGTTTCTTTGAGTTTTGAACGGTTTGCTACCTATGGATTTTTTTAAGTTTTTTGCGATTTTCACCTTGAAGATGAAGTTTTTTTGATTTTATATGTTCACAATTTTTGTTCTTTATGACAAGAGCTACAACTGTGCCTCAGAGAGTATATCACAATTTCAAACGGTTTGCAAAATATGAGCTTGAGGAAACTATCATTTTTTTGCAAAAATGACATCGAGGCCCCACATCTTTGAGGGCCCATAAAAAAAAAACCTGGGGGACTTTGGGCAAAACTGGGCGACAGGGGTCTTTTTTTTTGGTCTTTTATGACGTAGTGGTGTCCGTATATGATTATTTTACCATGACTTATAAAATTACACAGTGTGTTATCCATAACATTAATTCTACAGAATAAACTAGCGTGCTATTAAGCCAAATTATAAATTCACTAGCTAAGCTAATTTCTGTGGTCATTTCGGGCTTTTCACACTATAATACAAGTGTTAATACTTGTGAGGAAAATGCAACCCTGACATGATGAGTTGTTATTGTTGTTTTGAAATATTTCAAACGGCAATAAGATCAGAGTTGTATTTTATTAAAAACTATTCATACTTGTATTATAGTGTGAAATGCCCTTTAGTACTCAATTTAGCTCATCAGGAAACCTCAAACAAAATTTTAGATGAGCTGAAGTTACTTTTAAGTTAAAAAATTTTTTTTTGATTATTTATGTTTTAGAACAGTGTTTCAGAGTCTAAGGTGTTGTTCAAGGTCATACTATACCATCGTACTCAGTCCCTCGATCAAAATACCGAGAAAGTCCATTTTGGATTGTCCTGTTCGCTGTGATATACTTTCATAAGAGTAGATAACATAACTTTAAAATCGGTAAGAACAAACAACAAAAAAATTATTTTGCTGCCTTGTCAAAATATAAGTCACAGTGCGTCCATTTTGTAGCTTCCAAATTTAAGGATATATCTCTTTTCAAATTAAAATTTTGGACAATTGCTGAACGAGTTAAAGACGCACTTAGTTCAGAAATAAAAGAATAAAAGAATGAATGCATGAATTAATTAATAAATGAATGATAATCAAGTCAAAAATATGTGTTTATTTTCATGTGATTTTTAAAGACTTATTGACTTGTCCTCGTACTTTTTAATTTTCCTTTTTCTTTTTAAATATTTTTTTATAAGCTGGATTATTTTTTTATGTCGATTGTGTGTCAAGCAAAACTTGAATTTTTTTTTAACCAAAAATTATAACAACACGCAGGCTCTTTTTATTTTTAATTTTATTTATTTTTTTATTTTTTTCTCTTTTAGTATTTTAAGAATTTATTGTTGGCTTAAATTAAAATTAGCGGATAAAATAAGGAAATTAGAAAAAAAAATTCATCTAAGTACCCAGCGAAAAATAGAAGAATGCCCCAATCATTAGTTAAATCACTGTAGAAACTTAATTCCCCCCGCGGGTTCCAACTGTCACTGCAGGAAATTTCAACTGCTTTGACGCGGTTCACTCGGGGAAAATAGGGGCAACAGACGCTAGGGTTCCTGGAACCCAAATCTGGAAA
Organism: Phasia obesa; assembly: GCA_949628195.1. Taxonomy (NCBI): domain Eukaryota; kingdom Metazoa; phylum Arthropoda; class Insecta; order Diptera; family Tachinidae; genus Phasia; species Phasia obesa. Next base: position 136,137,867 of record OX451218.1, on the reverse strand, counting down.
AAAAAAGTCTGTGATTTAAATCGCGGGTTCTCTTCGAGGCCCGTCCAGTGCCAAAACGACTGTTACCACGGGAATCGGTGGCCCCACAGAGACTCCCCTGTCTCTGTGACCGGTTATTGGTGAGGTCCCCTTCGGGGGTACACGTGGTGGTTGTGGTTTAAGATCGATTTATGTAGGTATGGTGAACGATTGATCAAGTGTGCTGTTGCACTCTCAACAGACGGAGTTTGGATAGTCTCCAAACCCCTAAGCAAGAGGCTATAATATGGATCTAGGCTTGCCTTGGATAAGGCTTGCCATATTATATAAATTGCTACTCATTGTGACTGTATCAAGGCACCAGAAGAGATACAGAAAAGATAAGCCCACCAATCTGCCAAGCATAGTTTTAAAAATTACGCTACTGAAATTCAGCAACGTTAGAACATTCCATTCGAAGCTGTGTGCAAAAAACCACGCCCACATATATTTATTTACTTTGTTTTTATTTTTTTTTCGTTAATAAATATTAGACCGCGACCAGTAAATTGCATGGAGTGCATACAAGTCTAGGGGGATATATAACCCCCAACGAGGGGCGATTTTTTGTTTGTTTTTAAGTTGGTAGGGTTTTTCTGCTTTGATTCGTATTTAAGTTCTTAATAGAAAGCAATACACATTGAGGTAGCCGATAGACCTACAGGGTGCCCTCTGGCAACCAGCAGCAGTCGGACCATTCCAATGCAATATAGATTGCAGGAAAGTCCTAACTTTTACAAAAAAAAATTTAAATTTTACCAAAAACTTTCGATAAATTTTTGCAAATTAAAAATTTTCGATAAAATTTTTGAATAAAGTTTTACAAAAAATTTCCGAAAAATTTCTTCAAAAATGTTTGGAAATTAATTTCGATAAAATCTTAAAAAAAATATTCCTAAAATTTTTACAAAATATTTTCGATAAAATTTTTACAAAAAATTGTCGATAAAATTTTTACAAAAAAATTTGATAAAATTTTTACAAAAAAAATTTGATAAAAATTTTCAAAAAATTTTCGATAAAATTTTTACAAAAAATTTTCGATAAAATTTTTAAAAACAATTTTCGATAAAATTTTTACGAAAAATTATCGATAAAATTTTTACGAAAAATTTTTTAATAAATTTTTCCAAAAAGTTACGATAAATTTTAGCAAATTACAAATTTTCGATAAAATTTTTTCATAAAATTTTCGATATAATTTTTACAAAAAATTTTCATAAAATTTCGCATAAAATTTTTACAAAAAATTTTCGAAAAAATTTTTGGAAATTAATTTCGATAGAATCTTAAAAAATATTCCCAAAATTTTTACAAAATATTTTCGATAAAATTTTTATAAAATAGTTTCGATAAATTTTTACAACAAATTTTCGATTAAATTTTTACAAAAAATAATCGATAAAATTTTTACAAAAAAAATTGATAAAATTTTCCATAAAATTTTATAAAAAAATTCTATAAAATTTAAAACAATAAATTTTGATAAAATTTTACAAAAGATTTTCGATAAAATTTTAGCAACATATTTTCGATAAAATTTTTCAAAAAAATTTCGATAAAGTTAAACAAAAAATAAATTGTCTATATCATAAAATAAAATAAAAACCGAATGTATATTATTCCGAAATTGAGAAACATAACAGAGTAAAGGAATATTTAACATTACTATGGTGAAAGGTGTATAAGATTCGGCATGACCGAATATAGCACTTTTATTTGTTTCTAGATTTTTTTGTGCAAAACTAATTAATTTAATTGTTTACAAAACTAATTAAATTCCATGAAAATAGGGTAATATTTTGAGAGAATTAGTGTCTTAAAAATGAGAGCGCACAGTGGTTTAAAAACTTTACTACCGAATTATTTCCAAAATAAAATGTTTTCAAACCACTGTGCAACAGATGAAAGTGTTTGCTACTATGCTCGGTAAAGTTATGTTAAAATACAACTTGCAATTATTTCGTAACATTTAATAAATAAAAAAAATGCATTTTGTTGATTCCTTATGTCAGGTTATCCAACACTATAGTAAACGCTGACGTACATATGTGTACTCGTTATAAACTGCATTCGCAAGGGAATGATGAAAAAATAAAAAAAGTAGTAACTTATGATGATATGATGCTTTGACCACTGATGGTATTAATGAAGCTAATGAACCAAAAAAGCGCTTAAGTTTACAGCAACCATTTTGACCCTTATTTTTAAATGAACCCTTCTGTATAAGAAGCGTCCAAACAGTCACGTGCTGTCAACATACTGTTTGTGTTATAGAAAAATTTATAAGTTTGTGGTTGCTACCATATGCCGTCCTTGTGCTGAAATTAACAATTAGCACGTGTCACTTATCGAAAATATTAAACAGCTTCTTCTGTCTATTATTGTTGTTTATACAGGGGGAATTAGAAATTGACTGAGTGTTGGTCGATTTTGTTTCAGTAAATGTTGTTAGAGGAATAAATTAATGATTTAATTTGATTTAAATTGAAGCAGCATTTTGGCTTATTGTTGTTTCGCTGAAAGTCTCTTTGTCGGAATTAATAAATCTGGAGTGTCTTATACTCAACTTTACCATACCCAATGGAAACATACATATATTTTTATGGATACTTTACATCAAGAATGTAAGTTCAAAATATATTCGAACTTAAAAATTAATTATTTTCGGTTTGGGGTTTTAAGTAAACTAACCCTTCCCCCTTCTCGATTACGCCCAAAATGTATACAGCTCTTCATCTCCATAAACCAAAGGCACACACTAAATTTCAATTTGATATGTCATACGGTATGACCTGTTGAGCGTTTCTAAAATTTGGGAGTAAAAAAACTACCCCCTGCCCCTTCCCGATTACTTCCAAAATTTATACAGCTCTTCATCTCCATATACCAAAGGCACTTACTAAATTTCATTTTAATATGCCATACGGTATGATCTGTATAGCGTTCACAAAATTTGGGGGTAAGGAAACTATCCCTTGCCCCCTCCCAATTATGCAGCGATACTATACAGCTCTTCATTTTCATATACCAAAGGCACATACTAAATTTCATTTTGATATGTCAAACGGTATGACCTGTACAAATTCCACAAAAATAGTGGCATACTTTAAGGCATCTTTTACTTTTGAAATCAGTATATTTTCAACAATGTGGCGCAGCAGATGGCGCAGTTTTCAAATAATAAGTAACTCATTTTCTGTCTGTTTTTTACAGAGCTTTGAAACCATTTTTAGAATTTTAGAATTTTATATATATTTCAGAATTTTATCCAGAGATGGGTAACTCTTTATATAAACTAAATACGTAGGAGTCTTAAAATTAGGTGTGGATTACTTTCAAAGTATAATCGAATACAATATTGTCAGGCCACACACAACGTGTGTGGGCACAGCTGGTGTGTTATAAAGTAGATATTTTTGAAACAATATCAAATTTTTTTTTCCCCAAGAAGTACGTTTTTAGGAGAGGTACTTTTTCCGAAATACTTTTTTGTTATTTTAATAAAAACACTTCCTCCAATTTTCGTTTTTAAAACAATAAATTTAAAATCGTACTTTTTTTAATAAGGTACTTTTTTGATGCACATTTTTATTTAGGGTACTTTTTTAAAAAATCATTTTTTAAAAGTAACTATTTTTAAAAGACACTTTTCTTTTTTAATTTAAAAAAAATTATTTCCGTTTTAATTATTTAAATCCAATGGGATAATTGACTACTAAATGAAGATTTATTACACAAGTTCTGTTATTTTTGCTAAGCTTATTATTTGAGACATATTTCATTTTAAAATTATTTGATTTTCAACAAATCCCTTAATAACTTAAACAACATTTAAATTTCCCTATTTCAACCCACGCATAAATTATTTTAAAAATTTCCGTTTGTTGTCTCAACGTCCTTTGCAATATGCGAAGAAGGAAAATATAAATAATCCCAATAAATCAATATAATAAATTATTAGAGAAAACAAACAATCCAAACTTGACAGGTATAAATTGTAAGCCCAACAAATTGTTATTATCATTCATCAGCTTATTTTTTTTTTTTGAACGTCATTTGATTGAGTAACATCTCCACTAAAACCACTATGCATAACAGTTTCTTCACCTGAATATTTTAAAATAAATTCCCAAAATAATCAAAAAAAACAAAAATAATAATCTAAAGATAATTCTGTAACATTTTGCTGCTGTTGCAGCAGCTGCTACTTCTTGTTAGATAAACATTTATTCTAGAGTTACAAGATTTCAAATTACAATCGTCATTAACTTCTTGAAAGGAAGAAACACTACTCGTTTCACTTAAAGCACAAGATCTGAACACGTTGCAGAACAAGAAACAGTTGAACGAACAAGATAAAACTGTAACAGAAACTGTTGCGCAATATGAGATGATGACACGGATGTGATAAACGTTAATAAACTTTCCTTCTCTTACACACTTACACACTTACACACTTACACACCAAATTCTTCTTATTGCCTTTACTACACACACACAAACATAGTGAATACGCGATAAGTGAGTTTGAGAAAAGGATGAAAAGTATGACTGTAGTAGAAGTCATTCGACAAAATATCTCCTCTTGCCGTATTTTTTTTTTTTCATATCTTATTTTCATTCTGCAGTAACTGTTACATAAAACTTAAAATGATGACAGCAACGACAAACATGACAATTTGAAATGCAAAAGTAGCTGTACTCTGCTGGCAGCAACAGGATATTGTTGTAAGCATGTTTATATTAGATAAAGCTAAAAGAAAACATTTTCAAATGGTATTAAATTCATAAAATGTTTTTAAAAAGTACTATTTTGTCAGAAGTAGTATTTTTTTAGTAGCGAATTAAATTTAATAGAAGACAGTTTTTTGAAAAATATATCGGTGGCAATAAGTACCTTTTAAAAAAATTTATATTCATAAATAAATACTTGAAAAGAAGACTTGTTCGAAAAATACCTTTATGTAATGACTTAAAGGTACAAAAATGAATTTTTCTAAGTACTCCTTGGGTAAAAGTACCTTTCAGAAAAAAGTTATTTTAGTTAAAAATTAACCTTAAGAAGTATAATAAAAATGTATGTTAAGAAATACGTCTTAAATAAGAAACTTTTAATTAGGATTATTAAAAAAGTACTTTTAAAAAAGGTATTTTTTAAAAAAGGTATCTATTAAAAAAGTACCTTTTGAAAAAAAAAAAACATTTTCAAAAATGTAACCTTAAAAGTACATGAATTAATAACACAGTGCAACACGGAAAAAATAACCATATACGGACACCACTACGTCATAAAAGACCAAAAAAAAGACCTCTGTCTCCCAGTTTTGCCCAAAGTCCTCCAGGTTTTTTTTATGGGCCCTCAAAGTTGTGAGGCCTCGATGTCATTTTAGCAAAAAATGATCATTTACTCAAGCTCATATTTTGCAAACCGTTTGGAATTTAGATATACTCTCTGAGGCAAAGTTGTAGCTCTTGTCATAAAGAACAAAAATTGTTCTTGTAGCGCTTAAGTAGCCGGGAAATTTTTCACTTTTGCGGCTACCTAAGCACTACCTAAACGGTGTTAAGAATCATTCCTAGGAAGTTCATATGTTCTAGAAAGTTGTTTATTGAGATCTTAGGTTCGTTTTTGTAGTTGATTGTTTCCTTGAATTTTAAACGGTTTGCTACCTATGGACCTGAACAGGGGAAAAAAGGTAAAAAAATTGAATTTTTTAAAGTTTTTTGCGATTTTGGCCTTGAAGATGAAATTTTTTTGATTTTATATGTTCACAATTTTTGTTCTTTATGACAAGAGCTACAAATCTTGATATACTCTTTGATATACTCAAAGAGTATATCAAAATTCCAAACGTTTTGCAAAATATGAGCTTGAGTAAATGATCATTTTTTGCAAAAATGACATCGAAGCCCCACATCTTTGAGGGCCCATAAAAAAAAAACATGGAGGACTTTGGGCAAAACTGGGAGACAGGGGTCTTTTTTTTGGTCTTTTATGATGTAGTGGTGTCCGTATATGGTTATTTTGCCATGACTTAAAAAATTACACAGTGTGTAATTGTTAGGCCTAAGTTCTATATTATAAAGAGATAAATAAAATTTAGACAGAATAGACAGCATAATTACACAGTGCAACAACAAAAAATAAAATACAAGTAAGTGACAGTATAGGTTCGATTTAACTATCAAAGTATAGTAAAACCCTATTGAGTAGTTTGGTGAAATTCGTAACCAATTTTCATTTTATGGGCCTCGAAAGATGTGGAAAATCAGTGGACCTTCACAAAAGACCTTTGTGAACATACTAATAACATATATGTATACTGGTTACCAATTTCGCCAAGCTGAGTATAGGGTTTTATTACCCTTTGATAGTATAATTGAACCTATGTTGTCAAGTTCGTGTATTTTTCAAAAACTTTTTATCTGTTGCACTGTGTTATAAATTAATTTACAAAAATTTTGTAAATAAAAATATTTAGTTCAATTAAAAAATTGAGTGGCTACACTTAACTTTACCATACCCAATGGAAATAGATATTTTTATCGATATACATATGTATTACATAAAGAATAAAAAGTTTAAAATATATTCGAATAGAAAAATAAATTATTTTCGGTTTGGGGTGTTAAGTAAACTACCCCTTGCCCCTTCCCGATTACGACCAAAAACTATACCGCTATTCATCTCCTTATACCAAAGGCAAATATTGAATTTCATTTTCATATGTCATACGGTATGACCTGTACAAACTCCACAAAAGTAGTGTAGCCATGTAGCTTAACTGACTTCAAAATAATCGTTTTATTTTTGACAGTTTGTAGTCGGTATCCTGATGATGTCTATGTGTTTAATGCACCTAGGTTTTAAAACAGAGATATCATCTATTTAAAAATCAAACGCATTTAAAAAAATATGTTACTCTGGCTACCTCTATGCGTATTGCTTTCTATTAAGGTCTCTAATACAAATCAAAGCAGAAAAACCCTACCAATCTAAAAACAAACAAAAATCGCCCCTCTCAGGGGGTTATTGATCCCCCGAGATCCTTGCGATCTACCTGACGCAGTCTAATATTTATTTGACAAAAAAAGGCAAAACAGAATCATTAAAGCAGAAAAAAATTAAAAAAAACGTTAAAAAATATAGGTGGGAGTGGTTTTTGGCCCGTAGCCTCCAAAGGAATGATCCGATGTTGCTGAATTGCAATACCAAAATTTTCGAAACTATGCCTGACAGATTGATGTGCTTAAATTTTTTGTATTTCTTCTGGTGTCTTGGCAAATGACATTACCACACTAACACGGACAGACGGACATCGCTTAACCAACTTCTCTATGTATAAGGATCCAGAATATATATACTTTATGGGGTCGGAAATGAATATTGTAGAAATTACACACGGAATGACAAACTTATATATACCCTTTCCACCTGTGGTGAAAAAATAGAAAAGAGTACCTTTTAGGAAACAATTCCTCTATAAAAAAGGCTATCTTTAGCAAAAGAGTAGAAAATTCCCTGTTAAATAAAGTAACTATTGGACAAAATTACCCTTTTCTCATTTACAACAAGTAATCGTCTAAAATAACAAATTATATCTTAGAAAAATTGCTTTTACTTTTCAGAAAACATTTTTTTCTTTTATTAAAAGTATCTTCTACAAGATAGTACAGTACCACTTAGGTGAATGAAACAAAAAATACCTTTTAGAAAAAAGGTACTTATAGAAAAAAGTAACTTTTAAACAAAATACATTTTAGAAAAATAATTTTTCAGAGAAGACTACTAAAAATAGCTTTAAAAACTAAGGTAAGGTAAATCTTAGGAAAGAGTACATTTTAGAATAAAATACTTTTTAGAAAAGAGCACCTTTTAGAAAAATACCCTTATACGAAAGAGTATCTTTTAGAAAAAGTTTAAGTTAAAGAAAAGTATTGAAAAAATTACCTTTTTAACTTTTACAAAAAAAGCCACAACGAAAAGAATTGTATACAGAAAAACACCTCTTAGGAAGAGTACCTTCTAAAAAGTATTACCAATTAGGAAAATGAATCTTTAACCAAAATATTCGCTTTAGAAAAGAGTTCCTTTTATAATAAAATACCTTATGAAAAAGTAAGTTTTAGAAAATAAACAAAATATCTAGAAGAAAAATAACATTTCAGGGAAAACTATCATTAAAAACAATAACTTTGAAAAAAACTACCTTCTACCTTGAAGAAAGTTACTTTTATAAAAAAGTACCATTAAAAAAAAATATTTTTTTAAGAAAATAGTAGCTTCTAGAAAAAGTCCCTATTAAACAAATAAACTATTGGAAAATAGTACTTTTTAAAAAAAGTGTTATTGTGAAAAAAGTACTTTTTTGAAAAGTTGTGTAGAAAAAAGTAATTTTTAATTTTAGAAAAATAAACATTAAGGAAACAATCGTTAAAAAAAACTAAAAAAAAAATACCTTGAGAAAACATACTTTTAAATAAAAGTACCATTTTAGAAAAAAAAACACTTTGAGAAGAGTACCTTTTACAAAATAATACTTTTAGAAAAAAAGTACCTTTTTAGAAAAAAGCACCTTTTTAGAAAAATTAACTTTCAGGAAAAACTACCTTTAAACAAAACTTTAAAAAATACCCCCGAAAACAAAAGTGAAAAAATAACTCTAAGAATTACCTAAAAAAATCATGTTAAAAAAGTATGTCTTAAATAAGAATCTTTTAAATATGATTATTTAAAAAAGTACCTCTTAAACAAATCACTTTCAAAAATATAACTATTGTATTATTCCTAAGTACGGCGTAAGGTACACTTTAGAAAATAAATAGTTTTTAGAAAAAGTACCCTGAAAAAATCACTTTTATAAAAGGTTACTATTGCAATTTATTTTTTAAACAAATTTTTTTTTTATAAATGTACCTTTTTGAAAAAGTTATATATTTTAGGAAGAGGTACCTCTTTTTGTAAACATTTAAATATCACAAGTATAAAAAGGTATTTTTCTCAATATTGCTTAGGAAAAAGTACCTTTTAGAAAAAAATGAGATTAACAAATATTAAGTAAGAAGTACCTTAAAAATTTATGTTAGAGAATTACGTCTTAAAGAAGATTATTAAAAATAGTAATTTTAAAGAAGGTACATTTTTTAAAAAGTACCTTTCAAAAACGTCTTAAATAAGATTATTTAAAAAAGTGCCTTTAAATAAGGTAAAAGTAAAAAAGTACTTTTAAAAAAAGTACTTTTTCTAAAAAGTACTTTTTTTAAAAGTACTTTTTTACTTTTACCTTTTTATGGAAAAAGTATCTTTAAAATAAATTCCTTTAAACAAGTAACTATTGCAAAAAAAAAGTATTTTTTTGAAAAATGTACCTTTTTTAAAAATTTGGGTGTTTCTAGAAAAAGTACCTTTTAAGAAAGGACGTTCTTAGAAAAAAGTTTCGCTTTGAAGAACACAATAAAGCTGTCTACTAGGTGGTGTCTTATGTTAACATTGTTGTTAATGTCAAAAAGTAGTAAGGGAATTAAAACAAAGATCGATATTTTGTGCTTAGGAAAAAGACAGTCAGTGAAATGAGTCGTCTTATTTTAGATTTTTTCTGTTTTCTTACGTACAAAAACTGTCATGACTATGAAGAAATTTATATTTGTGGCAATTTCTGTGAATAGTTGTGTCGGCAATGATGTCCAAATGCTCACATCATATTAAGTAAAAAGGTTTTTTTTTTTTTTGCAAAACTTATTTCCTTGTTAACATATATCCTTAAGCCACTTGTAAAGTTTTACATTACACGATGACATTTAGAAAAGTAATAAGAGCAAAAATAAACAAAAAAAAAGTAAAAAATGTAAATAAATAATAATAAAGTTTTTATTAAAAAAATTTTACAAGACAAACACAACAGAACTCATTTCCGGATTCTATTTAAACTTTTTAAAAAAGGTTTTCATAAATAAAGGATCTCTTTAAAAACTTTTTTTCATGTATTAAAGGTTTGCCTTGGAAAATTTAAAACCTGTTTAATTCTTCTGGTATTTCCCATTAATATATTTTTCTAGCTTCAAACCTTGTGAACAAATTTTTCTTTTACTGTCGGTTTTTTGTGGTGACTTGTTATTATTGCTTTGTGCCACCAGTTGGTCTTTAACCGGAAATGAAAACGAATTTCGTTTTATGCACAAAAGTAAGGACACTGATGTTTATTAAACCATTGACAAAGCAATAATAAAGTAAGTGGAAATTTTTTCAAGCAACATTCTTGCAGGATAATGTTTTTTATCATCAACTTGTTTGGTTGGAATCTACACAACACAAATAAATTTATTTTCCTTAGAAGCCACCTCATGATGATGCAGCAAATTCCCTTTTTGTTCGTATTAAGGGCTTTTAATTCGTTTTTCAATTTCGATCAAAAGTTTGAACGAGTACAGGACACTACGGCATAGTGTTTCTGAATAAAATTTGGAAAATTGCCAGTAAACTCCAAAGGAATGCCGACCTTTTGTTTGGTTATTTTTTGCACCCAAAAATAGGACAATGAAAGAATTTGTAAGGATGTGCTTAAATGGAACAAAATTGTAACAATGTATTTGTTTAAATCTTTGACACAAGTATTTTAGGTATTTGTGCAAGTTTAAAAGCAAGTATTTTAAACTGTTACACAAGTTATCGTAGGAATAATGAGGATGATGATGAAGGTAAAGGTAACGATGTGGCAAAAAATGTATAAAGCTTATAAAAGTTTTTTTTTAGGTACTTAAGTTAAGTCGGATAATTATTTTATTTAATTGAAATGAAAAGAAGAGCCAATTATATTTTTGTGTAGAAAAATTCTTAAGAAGTTGAAGATTTTTTGGCTAAGAAATCAAACAAAGGAAGTATTTTAACTAATTAAGTACCATTTAAAAATAAGTACTTTTTTTGCTAAAGTACAGTTTTAAATAAGCCCATTTGAAAAAACCTTAAAAAAACTTTGAAACAATTAAATCTTAATAGAAGTACTTTTTAAAAAAAGAAGCATACTAATACTTTTAAAAAAGTATCTTTAAAAACTACGTTTTACAATTAGTATCTTTGAAAATATATGTATTATTTAAAAAAAATTGGTTTTCAGTAAACTAATGTATGTAAAAAAGTACTTATAAAAAGCATTTAAAATTACTTAGAAAAAAAAAAAACAAAAAAAGAAAATAGCTTTAAAAAACCTCTTTAACAAAGGGACAATTTTAAAAATTACATTAAAGTACAAAAGGACTTTAAAATAGGTCTCTGGAAACAAGTAACTTTTAAAATAGCGAATTTTTAAAAAATAAAAAATAAAATATTCCTTAACAAGGGGACTTTTTAAAAAGTACCTCAAAAAAGATGCATTTAAAAAGGCCCTGAAAATGAGTACCTTATAAAAATTACCATTTTTAAAAGTGTCCCTTTACAAAGCATATTTAAAAAAAATACTTTATTAAAATGTTTACTTAAAAAAAGGATCTTTTTATATACAGTTTTTAGAAAAAGTACTTTATGTAAAAAATATATTAAAAAAAATACCCTAAAATAACATAAAAGTAACAGGAATATTTGAAAAGTGAGTTTCAAATCATTATCCTTAATAATCGTTTGAAAATATAATATTTAAAAAAAAAATTTGATTTAAGCAAAGTAATGCATGTAAAAAGTACCTTTAAAAATCCCTCAAAAATACTTAACGTAAAGAAATGGCTTTAAAAAACATCTTTAACAAAGAGACAATTTTAAAAAGTATCTTAAAAAATACACATTTAAAAAAGGGCTCTGAAAACAAGTAACTTTTAAAAATGTGCATTTTAAGAGTTAAAAAAAAGTAATCAAAGGGACCTTTTTAAAAAGTACCTTAAAAAAATAAGGCCACTATAAATAAGTACCTTTTCAAAATGAAAAGTGTCCCTTTACAAAATGTAATTTAAAATACACGTTATTAAAAAGTTCATTTAAAAAAAAAGTTTTTTTTTATACACAGTTTCAAGAAAAAGTACTTTATGTAAAAAATAAAAATACGCCTTAAAATACATAAAAGGGAAAGGAATATTTAAAAAAAGCATTTTAAATAGTTATCCTTAAAAAAGAGTATCTCGTTAAAAAGTACCTTAAAAAATAATTTTAAAAAATATTTCAGTGTATTTTTTAAACAACCTTTTAAAAAAATGTTCATTTAAAGATGTTTCCTTAAAAAAGTACCATTATACCTTTTCAAAAAACCTTTTAACAAATAAATATTTTGTTAAGAAGTTATTTTTTAGCAATAGTTCTAAAAGAAATATTTTTAAGAAAAGTACTTTGAAAAAATATCTCTAAAAAATATCTTAAAAACAGCACCCTTTGAAATAGTACTTAAAAAAAGTAACATTATAAACATTAAAAAGTACTTTTTAAAATAATTACATACCTTTTAAAATACATTTTTTAAACAAGTAAAATGTCCCTAGTTAAATAAATATCTTTAAAAATACTACCTTTTAAAAACAACCTTTAAAAAATACCCTTAAAGTACCTATTGAAAAGCAATACTTTAATAAAGTTATTAAAAAACAATTTTTAGCAAAAAAATGCTTTTGAAAAAAATACCTTTATAAAGACCTTTAAATATTAGATTTTAAAATATTTGCGTTTAAAGAAAGTTCCGTTTAAAAAACAACTTTATAAAAATAATAAGTCTTAAGAAAAGTGACCAATTTCAAAAGAAGTACTTTTAAGACTTTTTTAAAAAGACTAATATTGATCGTTCCAATTTGAAATATTGTATATGGTAGGATCAGAATGGTGTTATCTGTTATGAGCTGATTACACTGAATGAAACGATCAAGGAAGACCTATAGCAAATACAACTATTCCTTTTAAACGGACCATCAAACAATAAAAAAAAAAAATGTAAGTGATCTATACTCAACTTTACCATACCTTATAAAAATATTGGCATACACAATAGACATCATCGCGAAAATAGTCAAAATGGATTCAGGAGAACTCAAAAGCAAACAAGGAATTAAAAATAGACTTCCTCTGACCCTTAAAAAAATCTTTCAAATATTTTTTTTTCCAAAAATTATTTAAGAAAATACTTTTGAAATAAGTACTTTTTATTTTCAAATAGTACTTTTTAGACAAGCTCTTTTTACAATTGATTTAGTTTAAAAACTCTATTTATAAAAAGAGTGTCCTTAAAAAAGTACAATTTTAAAATAATTTTTAAAAAAGTATTTTGAAAGGGTACTAAAAAGTACCTTTTATTAAAAAAAAAATCTTATAGAAAAGTTCTTTGTTACACGATAATACTTCAAGTATTTATCTTTATGCTTTTGTGGTATTTTTATGTTAAAATGATACGAAAATAAATAAATTAATATTTGTTAATGTTTTAAACACATATATGACAGCGGCTACACCGATACACGACTACAAATACCGTTGGCTAGAATTGTCGCCGTGTAGTCAGCTACTTCATTATGTTGAAGACGACAGGTACATCGTAAACTATAATATTGTTGTAACAATACATATTTTTATGAAAATAAAATAACTTTTTCAAAAAATGTCAAAACACATAAATTAATTGCTCAAAACCTCCTGAATGTAAATAAATTTGTAAATTATTTTGATTGATATTCTCATCTGTTGAATAAAAAAACTGTCGCATACAAAAATTGAAATTAGCCTAAGTTGTCTACCAATCCCTACGTTGGTCGTGTAGTCATGTGACTACACAGAAAAAATTGTTTGTACCAATTAAAGGTTTTAATTAGATTTAAATTAAAGTTCAATTAATTTTTTAATTGACTCAAATACATATTTGTTTAGAGCAGAACAAAAAAAAAAAAAAAAAATAAAATTGAACAAATAATTGAATTAATTAAATATTTTATTAAAATTTATTCTGAAACCAATTAAAACCTTTAATTGATTAAAAGATATTTCTTCCTGTGTATGATGATGGAGTTTAATAATCATTTTATTTTAGACAGCTTTTATTGTAGTCTGTTGCCTGCTGTTGCCTATGTGTTTAAAGCATAAGTTTTATTGGCTGGTAATAGCAATCAAACACACACATACACATACTTTTGCGCAGTATAACACATACCTTTATAAATAAATATTCTCATGCCTTGATATTTAGACATTAAGGAATCTTGTTTTTGCACGTGGAAAAATAATGTGACAGTTAAATAACACAGCAGATAAAAATTAAAAATAAAAATAGGAGTATGTGTGAATGAACCACAAGCAATTTTAAGCAACTTTGTCACTTAAATAAAGTGACAAGTTCGTACAGATAATAAATCATGAAAAACTAACGTTAAAAAATGTTCCGACCACTTACCTGGAAACCCAATAAACTCCAAACCTCTTTGTCCGAAGAAAACACACAGGCTGTATAATTGTGTCCATGAAATTGATAAATTCTAACCGAATGAGCCAAAGCCACTGGTATCGCTGTGGTAACAATTAAAATCCATGCCAATATTATCGCTCTGTTTTAATACACAAAATTGTTATTTGTTTAAGAAGCATTTGGGTGAGGGGTAGGGACGATAAAATTCACTACTTACAATGTGGCATTTCTTTCTGTTCTCAGTGACATACTTGTCACTGGGTGTACTACGGCCAAAAAACGATCGAATGACATGAGCACTAGCGTATAAACGCTACAATGGCACGTCACTACGATCATGTATTGAACGAATTTACACCACAAATTTCCAAAAGGCCATTCTGGTAAGACATAGTCTGTTGCCGTAAACGGTACGCAAAATATTACAAACAATATATCGGAGACGGCTAGATTTATGATGAGCAGATTTGTAGTCGAACGCATTTGTTGATTGGCCACCACCACTGTAATGGAGATTAAAAATAGAAAATTTTATATTAATTGGATTTTAAAGATTGCAAAACAAAAAAAAAAAAAAATGAATTGTGTTTAGCAACATGTTGCTAAGGAAATTATAAATGTAACATGTTGATGGAAAGCAGTTTATTTTACAAACTAAAAACTAGATTCATTTATCAAGTTATATAGCAGTTCTTAAGTTAAATTGCGTTTTATAACATGTTCCACACTTGCAATTTTTGTTTCTGAAACATTTTGTCCATACTTTAAAAATTGTGTTTCTGACGACTGTATACTTTTATACAGCCATTTTCATGTCGAAGAGAACAAACAACAACAACAATAGAGAGTCTCAGCAGTCAATAACAAATACATGTGTTGCAAAAACAAAAATTTCAAAAGTGTTACGGGACTCATAATACAATTTCGAATAATGTAGACCATTCGTCTCTAGAGCCCAGCCCAGTTTTATGTTCAGTTTTTAATGCGGAATGCTGTCAAACTACGTACATAAAAAATTTGTATAAAAAGGTCATGAAAAAATGTTGCAGAAGTAGTACTGTGTCTTACTGTGGAAAAACATTGAAATGTGTCTGGCAACATTTTATTAAAATTGTGAAATAAAGCAAATGGGCATTATTTCATGTGGAATTTTTTATACAATAGCTTTTGCAAACATTTGTAAACCAATGTGGTATATTTAAAAATAATAATAAAATCTTAAAATTCTTCCGAATCGCGATATGGACACTACATTTTAATGTGTCAAATTTTCCTTGTGAAATAGGCAGAATCCTAGCCTCAGTGGGAAATCAAATCCGAAACACACAGGCTGGTAGAGTAGTATATTGCCAACTAGCGAAAGGTTAGGTTAAGGTAAGCAGCTTTAGTGAAGCTCACTTTGTGTTACCTGCAGGAAGAAGGAAGGAAAGAGGGAAGGAGAGAAGTAGAAAAGACAAATATGGGCTGGAGATAATAAAAATAGGGAGGTGTTGCCGTGGAGGGCAGGTTCGCTGAGACAGGTCATCGACAGAAGTGACTATGCCTCGCCAAGGGAGAGCGGGTTGGAAAACCATCCGCAGCTCCTCAGAAAGGATGTTATCCTGTTCGGTTCCAACAGTGAAACACAAGAGAGGTTTATGAAGCACCGTTGTCCATGGTGCTGGAGGCGTTGGTATTCTAACGCAGAACAGTTTCAAATGTTCTGCCAACGGAGGTGTTCGACAGTTTCCTCCTCTTCCTCATCTTGATAACTTCTACAGAAGTCGTTATGATGGAGACCCATTCTTCGTGCATGAGTTCCAAATAGGCAGTGCCTAGTGAACGTTGATATCAGGTCACGAGAGAAATCAATAGGTTTAAATAATTTTAATTTTCGAATTTTAATCAAATTTTCGGCAACATGTTGATAATGATTAGATGCAACATGTTGCAGGAAAATAATTTTTTGTTCTAGCTGGTCCAAATAGAATGTAGCTTTTTAAAAATGAAATAAAATAAATTAAACTGAACTTATTCTTTTTGCATATTTTGTCTTTATATGAAATAAAAAATATTTCCATTATTTTTGCAACATGATTTTATTCATAAGACTGGTCCAGCTGACTTTGCAGTAACTTATCCTCACAGTGCAATTTTCCACTACTATGTTGACAGTTTCTGGTTCTATTTTGCGATTGGCACGGACTATATAAGCCTCAATGATGTCCACCCTTCTTAGATTATTCGCATAGTATCGGTCTTTAACGACATCCCATAAGAAAAAGTATAAAGGAGTTCAATCTAAAGGTTTTAAAACAATAGCAACATTTTTATTTTCATTCTTTTAAGAAATATTTAAATAAATTCTTTTTTTAATTTTCATTATAAACTGCAACAAAATAAATACGTCCTTGAGCCGATTTCTCAAATGACATGTTTGTTGTAGTCAGAATCAGTAATTAAAAAAAAAAAACTATTTATCGTAGTGTAACAAAAGCCAGAACGTAGTTAATAATTGCTTTATTTCGTGGAAAATTATTTCATAAAAATTATATGAAATAATCTACAATACAATATTTATTACCATTTTGTTAAAAGCTACATAAGAGTGATATTAATGTAGCAATTTATTTTAATTGCTGTATTTAATTTTCAAAAGATTTATTTTTCCAACATTTCAACAAAGTGATTTATTGAAAAATGTTGTCAACTTTATAAATTATGTGTTTTTTGTTTTTTAATATATTTTTCTATTTTATTTTAACAATATCCGATGTCCATTTAATTTTAAATGTTGAAGTATCTTAAATAAAATTCTAGCAACATGTTGCTGGAATTAATTTTATTGTGGTTCATTTCTTTTTAAATAAAATGAACTATACCCAACAAACCATTCAATGGACGATATATAATTGGAGTATAAGTTTATCATAAACATATTTTGTTCGATTTTGCTTTGAAAGTTATCCACACCAAAATTTTAGGACTCTTACGTATTTGCTTTATATAAAGGTACCCATCCCTAGGAAAAATTCTAAAATGTATATAAAATTCTAAAAATTATTGTAAAGCTCTGTAAAAGGTGTTTAAAATATTATTTATTTCTTATAACGCATAATTCCTTTTTTAAATTTATTATTATATAGTAATCCAAACAGATTACTATTGGAAAGCATATTAACAATGTTATTCTACAAAGTAAAAAAATAAATTAAATACAAATTTTATTTGATTGGCTATTTGGCAGTAAGTTATTCATATTTTGTGTCAGCGCCATCTATTGCCCAATCGTATTTAAAATATATCGCTTTCAATTCTTTTTGTCATTATTTTAAAACAGCGCCATCTGTTGGAAACCGTTTTAAAATATACCGCTTTCAAAAATAAAATATACCTTAAAGTATCCAGTACCTTTAAAAAAAAGTATCCTATATTTGAGTCTGGCTACTAAGGTACTTCCCGACAAAATTTTGTTAAAATCCATCCAGTATTTTTTACGTGATGCGAACACAAACAGTAATTATTTCATCATATGTATAGATTAAATTATGTAATGTCCATCATCTAAATTAAAACATTTTAAGCAAGATGTTCGATAATTAATTTTCTCCTATGTTGCCAGCAACATGTTTATAAAGAATATTATAATTTCAATTAGTTCATCATAGTTTTTTTTTTCAATATTATCTGCTTGTGAATTTGTTACCAACAATTTGAAATGTTGATTTTTAGTACAAAAGTAGATAGATGTTCGCTCTTTTTCTTAAAAGTCTGAATCACATTTAGCAGAAATGCTTCACTTGTATCCGATATCTTGCTTGTAGTTTGTTTTCGTTAAACCAGTATTGTGAATGTTTCCAAAAATAAGATGTCGTATTATACGCAACGCTAAATCAGAAGTTTCTCCTATAACAAGTAAACTTTTTGGCCTGCTGTTAGTTGTGCTTTGCGATGCGGTATGACATAAATATTACTGATTTCTGGCCACAATTTGCTAATATTAAAAATAATTTCCAGTGGCAGAGCAATTAATTCACAGACGGCTTGATAATGACGCCCTACTACTCCGTCTCAATTAGGTAATATTGTTTTAGTCTCTTGTTAGTTACAGCACTGTGTTAGTGCACAGTGGTCCCTAATGAAGCCTGTTTAAGTGGTAAAGCTGCTCGAATTTTACTAAGTCATACAGTATATTTTTACAATTAAAATTCGTTTCAAAATGTTGGCATTTGAATTCTTGACATTTCATCATTTTATAGACAATTTAATTCTTAACTTTTCATTTGCCCACCCTTTATATACACTAAATTTTTGCTAATTTATAAAATATTATACAAACAGATTACCAGGCTGGTAATCTGTTCAGCTTGCTGTTAAAGAACATACGTAAAAAACATATGAAAAATTTTTGGAAAAATGTTGCAGAAGTACTACTCTGTTTTTATGTGGTTAACTATATGAAATGTGTTTGGCAACATTTTATCAAAGCTGTGATATAATGCAAATGGCTTTTATTAACATTTATAAAAGAATGTGGTATATATAAAAACAAAAAAACGTTGAATTTTTCCAAATCGCTTAAAAGACAATACATTTTAAATGACAAATTTTCCAAATAAAATAATAAATTTTGCTCTCAAAAACGAACAAAGTACCAAGCTAAATAAAAGTATTAGAATGTTGCAGCAACATGTAGCTACAAATTTTCTTAAATTTTTTTTTGTATTATTCTTCATTTTTTTTTCTCTTTTATTAAATGTTACATTACATAAATTATATTCAAACTTAAATTTTCGAGGATGGTAACGAAGAGCTTCACTCGATGTATTGAAAGGTCCAGATTCCAGATAATGGAAATCGAAACCACCAGACCGACAGACGAGAACACTGCTCACTAGCCTACCGGGGCATCCAAAAAATAGCTTTTTATTTTAACTTTTGCTTTTGTAATACCATATATTCAGACTAGACCCTTATACGTAATTTAGGCTGCCATTCGTAATTTAATCCTAAATCACATAATAAATTATTTCGCATAAAAAATTACTGTTGAAAGAAAAACAAAAATCGCGTTGTCAAGTTGCGTAGTAACTCTCGCAACTTGACAACCCTTAATGCTAAAAATTAAGCTGCTGCAGTAACTGAGCCGTCGCACTATGGAACATATTTTTTTAGAAAGTGGCCAAAAACCATTTTTTATTGTTAGCGATTTCAAAGCTATATTACTCATTTGAAAGTGTAAGAGTACCAGAGTACCTCGGGAGCCAAAATATTACTACTTTATTTCAACCATATCACAGCAAAGAGGGTGATCTGAAATGGACTTTTTTGTGGATGGGTGTAGCGAAACCCATGCAATAAGCACTTGAAAGAAAAGTATGGTCAACCTTTAACTCCACGCTATTTGCATGACAAAACTGTTTCAGTTTATATGTAAGGTACAACCTTCACCAGTATCATCCAATCTATTTTTTTTTTGCTATACTTTACTATGCGTAATAACACGATAATAGTATGGGAGGTACCACTCAGTCTGTATTTTGCTGGATTATGTAGATTGGTATGAGGGTTGCTTGTCAAAAGTTTCAAAACTCTACCTATTGTAGTTCTCTAAGTACACGATAATAATTTTTCACTTCGCATAGGATGTACCATGCCTACCATTCCAATCCAGTCTGTGTTCTCTACACAATGTATCTTCATATAGGGGTTACTGGTGCGTAATTCCAAGGTGCTACCTTTTGTAGTTCTCTAGATACAGTATAATAATAATTGTTCACTTTGTATGGGAGGAACCACGGCCACAACTCCAATCCAGTCTGTTTTTCTCTGAACTAGTGATGTAAAATTTCAAGGGGCTACCTGTTACTGTTACCAAGCAACACGATGACAAATAATTACTTGAGAGGTACCACACCCTCGTCGAATATCATAAAATAAGTATCGTATTTTATCATCCGTATATCAAATAACAAACTGAAAGATCGGTTCACTTATTTTAACAGTTAATCATTCAAGTGTTGTACGCACCAAAAAAAGCAACATGGTTGATTTGAACCATATAAAAAATCAAACCACAACCAAATTTTTTTTTTAATATTAAAAACTAAAATTATATTTAGAACCATAATATATTATTATTAAACATAGTATGTTAAGTATGACTAAAAATAAAAATAATTCTTGCAAAAAAAAACCGACTTCAAAACAGATAGAATGGCACCAATTCTAAACTAAAAATGTAAGAATTAGATTTAAACCAAATAAAATATGCGCCAAAATTAGAGGGAAAAGAAGTAAAGACTCTGTGAATGTCAAGCCTCTCCCTATTACTGTTCAAAAGTTAAGCTATTTTCACCAGCATCCGTCTTTTATGGGGACACCATTCAAGCCTCTGTGTATAACGGTTTCAAAAATAGGGTCACATAAATCAAATAACATCTCCTATTGGGACACCCTTTAATTTACAATTTTAAATTAAAGACCTGTTGTTATAGAGAACTTGGACACAAAGTTTCTTTGTAAATTTCAACTGTCTGTCTCTTACGGTTCAAAAGTTTGGCGATATATATCAAATTACATGAACTATTGGGACATTCTTTACATTATAATTCCAAATATTTATTTTTGTTATTATACCAGAGAAAGTAGTGGACATTCTGCCTAATTTTCAAGTGTTTGTGTTTTACAGTTCAAGAGATAGGGCCATCATCAAATTACATAATTTAGGGCACACCCTTTAATTTCTAAATTGAAATTGTATATTTGCTATAGTGGACTTTGGAATACAGGTTCCTTGAAAATTTCAGCTGTCTATCTATAACAGTTAAAAAGTTTAGCCACATACATAGAATTACATTAACTATTGGGACACCCTTTTATTTCCAAATTCAAATTTTATACTTTTTGTTATAGCTGACTTGGCATTACAGGCTCTTTGTAAATTTCAGCGGTCTGTGTACAACTGTTCAAAAGTATGGCCATATACATCAAATTAAATGAACTATTGGAACACCCTTTAATTTAAAATTTTGAATATTTATACATTTTATTATAGCGGTCATAGTAATCGACATTCTGTAAAAACGGTTCTATAACGGTTCAAAAGATAGGCATATATAGGTCAAATTACGGCACCTATGGGGACACCCTTTAAATTAAAATTTTTTTTTTTTTTTATTAATTTCTGCCGTTGGGAGCTATAGCGATACGCAATTTTTTTTTAATTTGGTGCCCTTTACGGTTCTTAATACACGTAAAAAACATGTATGTTGTATGGGGACACCCTTTAATTTTTAATATAATGAACTTTAAAACGGGACGGGATATAACGAATTTTTAAACGGGACCAACCTGAAAGCACAACCTTTCAAATAAAGAAAAAAGTTTTAAAATCGATTCAGAAATGGCTGAGTTCTGCGGTTACATACATAAAAAAACCAACATTCAGACGAATTGATAACCTCCTTCTTTTTTGAAGTCGGTTAAAAAATGTTTAGTTTTAAAAATACTTATTTTGATTGTGGCCTTTTATATTGTATTTTACAATGGTATTTTTATGTGAGACAATAATATGACAACAATATTATTATTATGGTTTGAATATAACCATATAATTCAACCATAACATGTTGCTCTTAGATTATGGTTATCTCAACCAGGTTTTTTCTTTGCGTGTAGGCAACTATAGCTTTCCGACAAACAAACAAAAACATTTTGTGCTTTATATAATACTTATAGACTATAAAAAATAAATACCTAAGATCCACCTACTAAATAAAAAAAACCGCTTATCAAAATTCCAATCCAATAAAAAGTTATGGATTTTTAACCGCCTTCTCGTAAAATGGTCCACAGTGCGTCGCAATAATGGCTAAATAATAAAGAAGTATTTTTTTTTAAAACAACGCAGTTTTCTTTTGAAAGCAAGTATAGATATAAACAAACAGCTGTCAAATTAAATTAAAAACGCGTAGTGAGAAATGGACAATTTGAAAATTGAATTTAAAATAAAATTGATTTAAATAAGTGAAGCATTGCCATTAGAATAAAATTTGTTTTCCCCCCTTTTTCAATACTTGTCAGTCAGGCTTTTCTATAATTTAACTCAAGATAATCCACAACGCTAAATTATCGTTATACTAATCCTACCATTACACACACCCCTCTCATTTTCATGTCATCCCTTTAACAAGCGATACAGTTAAAATTGTTATAAACAATAAACAAATAGCAGAACAACTACAACAAAAACAGAAACAGAAAGTGTTTTGTATGACTTACTGTCACTCCATACAAATACGTTGGTCACTCAAGGAATCCTTTGTTGGTTTATTGTTGCAAATCTCTATTGTTAAATGAGATGAGAGGAAATTGTTTTGTTATATTTTTTTTTACAGTGTGAGGATGTTGTTGCTTTTAAGGCTGTTGTTGTTTTCGAGAATTTTCCATCACTGCTCTATCATTTTGTCCTATTCAGGCACAAGTGTTTTAAAATTAAAATAACACATCGATATGTGCCAACATCATCATCATCATCTATTATCCTTCGAAATCCTAGTTCCTTTTATTATAAACATTGGGTTGTTGTAGTTACTAGCCAGCCGACGAATTCCCTCGATGCCTCTTCAACCAACAGGCGTTTGCAATTAGTTGCCAATTTAAGTATTGTTGTCATATTAATGAACTTATTTCGCTTGAGGATAAAATTCCTAGCGGCAGCAAGAAACCCAATTCAGAGGACTTTTCGTTTAGTCTTGTTTATGGAACAGCCGCAAAAATGTGCCTGCTTTGCAGGCAACATGTATTGGCAGCCTTTTGGATATTAATTTTTAAGCCAGTAGATAAATAGAGGGCTCATAGGTGCCTGCGCAAAACAATAAAGTAATGAACATACAACCACTTGAACATTCAAGTGCCACTGGGGTTTACATTTGTTTTTTTTTTTTTTATAGAATTGCCTGGCGTCGAGGTAATTGCTAATCAATCCATATTTTGTGCTGTTGGTTTTAATATGGCGTTCATGAGTTCTATGGACATCTCATACATGTGGGATTTTTGATAAAAAATATTTTTGTATTCCTCTCGTTATAACGAGGGTTGTTTTAAGTGAACAGTTACAAAATTTGTGAAGAACATTTTGCGAGCCACACAAATTTTCACTATAGAAAATTATCGAAACGGCACAATATAGCCGTATATATAAATTTGTATGAGAGACAAAAACGTATAGAGTAAAAAAATGCAAGCGACAAAAAGTTTAGGGGTAGAAAAAAGTGTAAGCGACAAAAATTTTTCTGTAGAAAACTGTTAAAATCTATGGAAACGGTGCAAAGTTTTACAAGCGACAAAGTCTTGTAGGCGACAACAATTTTTAAATGCGACTTTTAGCGACTCAGAATTTTACTGAAGAGTAAGGGAATACAGAAATTAAAAATAATAAGTTATGCGAGCGACACCAAAATATTGCAAAGAAAATTGTTCTATATAAAATAAAGCAGGCTACATATAGGTTTAATATGGCACATTGCTTAGACACATCTACATCTATAGAAATTTGTATGAACGCCAAAAATTTTATTGTAATAAAATAAATAAGCGACAATAAATTTTAGAGTAGAAAAAAGTGCAAGCGACATAACATTTACTGTAGAAAACTAAAGAGAGTCGCTATAGACAATTCTATGAACGACATAAAATAGTAGTAGAATTAAAAATTGCTTTCAGGATTTTCGAAGAATAATACCAGTTTTACTATAGACAAAAACTGCAAGAGCGACATAAAATTACACTACAAAAAGTTTCGTGGTTAAATGAAAAGTTATTGGAGTGACATAAAATTATGGTGAAGAAATTTGTGTGATGAAAACTAGGTTTTACAACAGAAAACTGTTTAAGCGACAAAATTTTTAACTATAGAAAATTGTAAGAGCGTCACTTACCTACTATCGAATATTTAGTGTTAAGAAGAAATGTCGAATGGCGTTACAAAATTTTAGAATATATATTTTTGAATGAGCGACATTAAATTTTATAATAAATTATATATGAGCGACATAAACTCTTACATAAAAAATCGTGTAAGCAACACTTAATTTAATTGTAGAACATTTCGAGCCAAAATTGTAGAAAATTGCACTTTCTAAAAAAAAAAATAAGTAAGCGACAAAAAAATTTACTACAGAAAATTTTGTAAGCGTCACTTAATTCAACTATAGAATATTTCGATTTACAACTGTAGAAAATTACACCTAAAAAAAAATTATGCGAGCGACAAAAAATTATACTATGGAAAATTGTGTAAGCGACACATAATTCAATTAATTTCAACTAAAATTGCAAGCTAAAGCTTTAGAAAAAGTTTCGTGGTTTTTCCGGCAGAAATTTATGTAAGCGAAACCAGATTTTACGAAAGAAAACAGTTTTAGCGACAAAATACTTTACTATAAAAACTATAGAAAGATCGACACTTCTTACTATAGAAAATTTAGTGCTAAAAAAAAGTTGGGCCGTACAAATTTGTAACAAGGATATTTTTTGTATGAGCGACCCTAAATTTTGAAATAAATTTTATATAAGCGACATAAACTTTTACTTAAGATAATTGGGTAAGCTACACTTAGTTCAACAATAGAAAGCTTCGAGCCAAAATTGTAGAAAATTGCATTTTAGAAAAACATATATGTAAGCGGAAAAAATTTTACTATCGGAAATTTTGTAAGCGACAATTAATTCAACTATAGAACATTTCAATTCAAAACTGTAGAAAATTACACTTAACAAAAAAATATGTAAGCGACAAAAAATTTTACTATAGAAAATGGTTTAAACAACATTTAATTCAGCCGTAGAGAAGAGGAAGCCAAAGCTGTAGAAAATTCCATCTTATAAAAAAAAAATTATGTGAGCGACAAAAAATTTTACTACAGAAAAAATTGTAAGCGACACTTAATTCAACCATAGAAAATTGCAAGCTAAAGCTTAAAAAAAGCGTCGTGGTTTTTACGGCCAAACAAGATTTTACGAAAGAAAACAGTTTGAGCGACACTTCACTACTATAAAATAGTTGTATTTGCGATACAAATTTTTAAGATAGATATTTTTTGCATAATTTTATAATAAATTTTATGTAGGCGACATAAGCTTTTCTTTAAGATAATTGGGTAAGCTATACTTTGTTCAACAATAGAAAGTTTCGAGTCAAAACTATAGAAACTTACACTTAAAACATTATATGAGCGACAAAAAAGTTGAGTATAGAAAATTTTTTAATCGACAATTAATTCAACTATAGAAAAATTTTATCCAAAATTCTAAAAAATTACACTTGAATGAATTATGTGAGCGACAAAAAATTGTATTATAGAAAATGGTGGTATAGACGCTTAATTAAGCTACAGAAAATCACAAACCAAGGCTGTGAAAATAATGCGAGTGACAAAAAGTTTAACTATAAAAAATTTTTAGTGTAGAAAACATAAAAAATTCTCTTAAAGAAATTAAGTAAAAAATAAGAGAGCGACAAAAACCACCAAAAATTACACAAAAAAATTATGTGAGCGACAAAAATTTTACTATGGAAATTGATGGTAGCGACACCCAATTCAGTTATGAAAATTACAAACCAAAACTGTAGAAAATTGCATTTTGTAAAAAAATGTGAGCGACAAAAAGTTTTACTATAAGAAATTTTTAGGGGAGAAAACATAAAAAATACTATTAAATAAAATAGTATGAGCGACAAGGAAATTTTACTATAAAAAATAAGCGACAAGGAAATTTAGTATAAAAAAATTAAGGCAGTGACAAAAAATGTCAAAATAAAAATTTTTGTGGACTACACAAAATTTTACTATAGACAATTGTGAAAGCGACAAAAAATTTTACTTTAGAAAATTAGGTTAGCGACATAATTTTTTTAAGTCATTTTATTTGAGCATAAAAAACTTTTCATTACAAATTGAACGAGCCACACACCGTTAAATTAGAATAGGTTGAGCGGGAATAATTAATTTGTTAAATATTGTACGAACCGTTAAAAAGGTAAAGGAAAATTTTTACAAAATAATTAAAAATTCTGTTAAAAGTTTATAGTAATTTTTAAGTTAAGCTGCTCCAAAGGAGAAAAATGTCTTCATAAACTTCAAGTTAAATCAAATATTTCATCATTAATATTCAAGTACATTTGTAATATTCGTATACAAAAGGGTTTGAACACGTCGCTAATAAATTAAGACGGAAAGTTGTGATACTGAAATCAGTGAAATGAAATGATGACTAAATTTCTACTTGATCGCCCTTTGTGTATTTTAAACTGTTTGTGTGTGACAAACACATTCAATAAGAAAGGCCACAGTATTCACTGTCATTTTAAAACATTTCATTAACAAGTTTGTAACGAATGACTGACTCGCAAACAAAATGGCAGCAACCGACCGAAACAATGTTATAAATTCCTATGCCTTCGAAAACATACAAGTAAATATTTAAGTAATTTTGTTTGTGCACACATAAGACGTTTCAAATGGGGTAAAGTCATACCATGACAGTCACTGACTTTACTGACTGCTGCCTGATAACCATTCTCACATTTGACTGAGTTACACCGGAAATAACAGATTGTAAAATGTTTGTGAGGGTGTGCTGGTGTAGTATCAGTCACCATTCACCTAGTTTACTGTTCACATAATGGCGAAAACACATCTTGTATATTAATGTATCTCATACTGCTGTTGCATGCCACAAAATTTGTCATATTGCTTATTCTGTGTCATCATCATGAAGTATAATGAGCTGTTGTGTTAAGCTGACAAGAAGACAAGTTGATAAAACACAAAGAAAAAAATCTGCAAATTTTTTATTGCTGCTTAAACCCTGACACTACGCTTCTATTTCGTTGTAATCACATTTTTTTGGGAATTTAAATCAAAAATATCATATGGCAAAAATAAATAAAATAAGTTGTGACAAAAACATGGTTTGACACAAACTCACTTCATTTTAATTTTTTTTTATTTTATTGAGGATATATTTTTTTTATAAAACGTCCAATTTAACATTTTTATATGTGAAAATTATAAATTGTTTTTAGTAAAAGGAATTGTGTAATTATTATATTAAAATCCCGTAACCTGCTTATTTGGAACTATTTCTAGACCGGGTTAGAAGATAAATTTGATGATTTGTTTTTTAAGAAGAATTACTAAGACATTTGAAACAAGATTTTTAATCGTTTTAGTTTAACCCTTAAAATGACAGTGACATATTAAAGTGACACGTCTTATTCATGTAAATTGTTATTAAAACCGATCTCTATAAATATATAATTTAGTCACGCGATAAGTATCCACTAACCAAAGTTTTTTTTTAATTCCATAACCAAAACAAGTTTTTCTAAAATTGGCAGCAGCAAAAAAAAATTTTAAATAATATTAAAATTTGTGTGAGCGAAATAATTTTTTACTAAAAAACTTGTAATAGCGACTACGTTCTACTATTTTGTTTCTGAGAATAATTTCATAAGCAACAAATATTGCTATATTAAATAGTCTAAGCGACAACAAAATTGCGTGTTTTTCTGCAGAAAATTGCGTGAGCGATAAAAATTTGACACAGAAGATTGTGTAAGCGACTAATAATTTTGCACAGAAATTTGCGTGTTTTTCTACAAAAAATTGTGTTAGCGACAAAAAAAATCTGTAGAAAATTGTGTAAGCGACAAATAATTTTGAACAGAAAATTGCGTGTTTTTCTACAGAAAATTGTGCGAGCGACAAATAATTTTGAACAGAAAATTGCGTGTTTTTCTACAGAAAATTGTATGAGCGACAAAAAATATGTAACAGAAAATTATCTGAGTGATAAAAAATTTGCAAAGAAAATTGTGTGTTTTTCTACATAAAATTGTGTTAACGACAAAAATTTGGTACAGAAAATTGTGTGAGAGAAAAAAAAAAAATTTGGTACAAATTTTGCACAGAAAATTGCGTGTTTTTCTACAGGAAATTGTGTGAGCGACAAACAATTTTGCACAGAAAATTGCGTGTTTTTCTGCAGAAAATTATGTAAGCGACAAAAAATTTTAAACAGAAATTTGCGTGTTATTATAAAAAATATGTGTAAGCGACAAAAGAATTTCTATAGAAAATTGTGTGAGCGACAAAAATTTTGGTACGGAAAATTGTGTGAGCGGTAAATAATCTTGCAGGAAAACTTGTGTAAGCAAATACACATTTTTTTTGTATAATATTGTGGAAGCAAGAAAAATTTTGTTGCGTAAACGTTAGATAATTTTAGAATTTGTAAGAGCGTCATAAAATTATTCTATATAAAGTTGCTGCATGGTAACACAAAATTTTACTATAGTAAAATTGTGCAGTCTATATTATATATTATATTAAAAAAATAAAAATTGTGCAAGCGACAAAAATTTTTACGGCATTGATTCTTAAAAACCATTAAAACTAACCATAGAGAAATATGTAAGCGATACAAAGTTTGTTGTTGGGGTTTGAAAAGCAACAAAATTTTTTTTTAATTGTTGAAGCAAAACTATATTTTTCTATTTTAATAAATATTTTAAGAGCGACACAATTTCTTTTTTCACAAAATTGCAACACAAGTAAGCGATTGTAAGCGATAAAATTTTTTTTATTAGTGTTTGTTAAAGCGACAAACTTTTTTTTTTTTATTGGATCGAAACTATATATTGGTAAAGAAAATTGTGGTATTTAAACATATATTTTATAAGCGACACAAAATTTTTGCTAAAAAATTGCAATTTCAATACAACACTTTACTGCAGAAAGCTTCAAGAGCAAAATTAAATGTTACTACAGAAAGTTTCATAATTCGAAAAATAAAAAAAATGTGTGGAAAACAAAAAAGATATACCAAAAAATTATATGAGCGACACAAAATGTTATTATAAAAAATGACATGTGCGCAAGAATATTTAAAAAAAGTCACAACATAATATGATATGATATGAAGAAAAGCCATGTAATCAGTTAGAGAAAATTTAAAAAACGATACAACACAAATTTTAATGTCATTACAATGCCAGAGCATCACAAAATTTTATATAGAAAATTTTATGAGCGACATTCAATTTTACTAATAAAAAAGACAATTACTTTTAATATAAAGTTAAGCTGTGGCGAAATGGTAAATATTTTCGAACCGTTATCGCCTTTTATTTTTAATCTTAAGCAAAGATCATGTGTGCCGTTGCATTTTTTATGTTCGCAACTGTATGTTGCATGAATTTATAACTACACGACAGTATAAAAACGATTTTCATTGTTAACCATTATCACATTTATCTTATGCCAGTTTAATGGCTAACAGTTTACTTCAGGGCCATTAGAAGAGCGCAACAAATTAGTTACAAACTACAAGTTGCAAAATACATAAAAAAAACATCATTAACACTGAAAAAACACAGCAGTAATAAGAATAAAACAAAATGCATTCCTACTTGCCCCTCTCTCAGTGTCAACACAAAACAAACCTTGACACAGCGAGAATATTCGAACTACACGAACGAACAATTTTATTTAAAAAAAATATTAACACCCGCCATGAATTATTTCTCAGTTACTCATTATTACGAAAGAAAGAAAAGGCAGCAAAAACAACATCAAAATTAAAAGCAGCAGCAGTAAGGTATTTTTTCTTATTTTTATACCCTTCACCACAGGTGGAAAGGGTATTTATAAGTTTGTTGTTTCGTGTGTAATTTCTACAATATTCATTTCCGACCCCATAAAGTATATTTGTTACATAAATAGAGTTGATCAATCGATGTTTTTCTGTCCGTCTGTGTTCGGTTGAAACTTTGCCAAGGCACCGGAAGAGATACAGAAAATGTAAATCCACCAATCTGCCAGGCATAGTTTCAAAAATTTCGTTAATGCATCGGACCATTCCATTCGTAGCTGCGGGAAAAAATCAACACCAACCTCAGACCGCGACCAGTAGTTCGCATGGAGTGATTACAGATCTCGGGGAATCAATAACCACCTGCGAGGAGCGATTTTTGTTAATTTGTTGTTGATAGGGTTATTCTGCTTTGATTTGTATAAAAGGGTTTAAAGAAATCAATACACATAGAGGTATCCGATAGACCCACAGCGTGCCTCCTGGGAATCAGGAGCATTTAGGCACATTGGGCACAATATGACCCCCTAATGACCATTGTAATGCAATATAGATTGCAGAAAGGTTCTAACTTTTACAAAAAATAAATTATATGGATTTATAAAATAGATTTTTTTTAGTTTTTTTGTAAAATTTCCACAAAAAACTACAAAAATATCTATAAAATTTTTATAAAAAATTTTCGTTAAAATTTTTATAAAAAATTTTCGTTAAAATTTTTATAAAAAATTTTCGTTAAAATTTTTATAAAAAATTTTCATACAATGAAATTTATAATCAAGCTTATGTTCGTTTTTATTCTCTCTAAGAAAGAATTAATTAAATTACAAATTAGGTGATAATATTAAAGAAAATTTAATTTTTAGACACCAGCACGAGTGGAATGCACATTTTCTAGACAGCCACGTCCGTCATCAGCACTACTTGTATCTAATCTACTTAGGGTAGTGTTTTAGTTGTAAGCATCATCTATTTAACCAACCAAACCCAGATAAAGGAATACGAGAAAACTTGTATTCAATTATCAATCGTCAGTTGGTGAGAACGAAGTCTACCATTTTCGTTAAAATTTTTATAAAAAATTTTCGTTAAAATTTTTATAAAAAATTTTCGTTAAAATTTTTATAAAAAATTTTCGTTAAAATTTTTATAAAAAATTTTCGTTAAAATTTTTATAAAAAATTTTCGTTAAAATTTTTACAAAAAATTTTCTATAAAATTTTTACAATAAATTTTCAATAAAATTTTTACTAAGAATTTCCAAAAAAAATTCCTACAAAAAATTTTTTATAAAATTTTACAAAAAAAAATTATCTAAAAAATTTTTACAAAAAATTTTCATTAAAATTTTTATAAAAAAGTTTCGATGAAATTTTTACCAAAAATTTTCAATTCTTACAAAAAGTTTTCTATAAAATTTTCCAAAAATTTTATAAAAATAAGAATCCTATAAAATTTTTTAAATTAACAAAAAATGTTCTATAAAATTTAATAAAATTATTACAAAAAAATTTCAATAAAATTTTAGCAAAAAATTATCAATAAAATTTTAGCAAAAAATTATCAATAAAATTTTTCAAAAAAATTTCTATAAAATTTTCTAAAAAATTTTTAAAAAAAATTTTAAAAAAATCGATAGAAGAAAATTTCGATAAAATTTTACAAAACATTTTCGATAAACCTTAATATTTAAAATTACTATGGTGAAGGGTATATAAGATTCGGCATGGGCGAATATACCACTCCTACTTGTTTTTATTGTTATAGAAAAAAATATAAACAGAGATGAAAAATTTAGGACTAAGTTTAATTTGCAAGAAGAAATTTCTACAGTACCCCAATGACAAAACAATGTTGAGATTTTACACGATTTTTCTTTAGCAAAATTTTCCAGTTTATCTGGCAACTCTTATTACACCTCCTTATAGTTACATATACAAATACAAGAAGATATTTTATATGTGTTGGAATGCATCGTTATTATTCCACGTTCTTCATGCAACGACACCTCAAACAAACATCACGAACTTGAAGAAAAAAGAAATTATTTATGTAAGAAAAATAGCTTATGTACAAATTGTCATTGTAGTTGTTTTTATTAGTAAATGTATACAACAGGTTCAACCTTTAGTGCATCTACATACAATCAAACAACTAAAATTTCAAAACGGAAAAAATTAAAAAAATTGTTTTTTATATAAAAAAATTAAAATTGTAAAAAAATTTCGTCAATAATTTACAAATAATATGTATATAAATGAATATTTTTTTCAAATTGGGTAAATTTATTTTTAAAGAAAATCGAGAAAAATTTATATTAAACTTTAGCGGAATGTAATATATTTTGTGAATCCATATCTCCTTCCTCCTAATGTTTAGTTGAAAAAACATCAAGTATTAAAAAAAATCAGATAATAGAATACGAGAAATTTTAATCCATTCCATTTACGTCAGCCAGGTTAGAATGAAGCAAGAAGCATACGCCATACACATGATTTACCGACAAACCAGCAACTCTTGAAGCGTTGGACCCCAATATTCAGATTTATTAAAAAAAGTAGCCTAAAATTGGACTGATGGACTTGCTGCGGACAGTGTTACCATTTATAAAGATTTATAAAAATATGATATTTAGTACTTTTAGTCTATTACTTAGCTTAGATAGCAAAATTTATTTATCAATAAATCACTAGAAAAGATTTTTAAAATTTCTTCCGTAGCTTTAAAGCTTAAAAAAATGGTAACACTGGCCGCGGCGAACATATGCTGCAAATCATATTTAAAATATATGTCTTATGAAATTATAATTAATTAGATAATACATATTCTCATTTGAAGTTCTCATGCAGCTAAAAAAAACACCCTTTACTTATTGGTTTCTTATTTCCGTTCAATCTTCGAGCAGATACCCAACGTAATTTGATTCCTTTAAGTGCATGCAAATTGAAATGCCTTAACAGCATCATAAGCTAACGTCTCCATACCTGTCGTCGTTTGTATGCAATCGTGTAACAATTATTAAAAGCTCATTTCGAATGCTTCCTTTCAATGGCGCCAACCTTGAATGATGCACTTTTCTACTCGTAGCATTTGATTTTTTTTTTGTTGCTTATTTTTACTTACACTCTTCGTATTTGTATGAATGAGTTCTAAACCTCGTACAGAAGTACTCGTACTATTGTTGTTCTTATTTTTGTTTTGTTTTGTTTGGTTAGGAAAATTTTTATGGTGACATTGGCTGAAGGATGAGAATACGTTGGGTGTGTTTGTATGAGCACCAAGTAAATGGAAGACTTTTATTTAAATTAAAATTAAAATTATAATTTACATTTTTATTTTTTTTATTTTAAAGCAACAGTGATATTAAATTTATGTCAGTCATAGCAAACTGTAATACTACCAGCCGGCTTCTGTCTACATGTTGAGTAAGAGGGTGTCAGTGTATATTTGCGGAACACTGTCGTGTTTCTACACACACTTTCAACACAACTAAATTCCTCTCTACCAATATTCGTGTCTAAACATTTGTATTTTTATTTTTGCTTTTACATGCGATTGACTTGAAGGACACTTTTGCGACCCACATACTTGCAACTGTGTTCATAATTTCTTCATGTTTTCAGAGTTCACATACTTTTGTAATATTCTTAGCTGTGAGATTAGCTTAGAAAAAACTCAAAGGAAAGAAAAGAAACACATTTTCTTTTTTTTATAGTCAAAAATTCTATTTAAAACGTATTTCTACTTGTGGAGCAATGAAAATCAGAACAAATTGAAGCATTTTTAAAGAAGATAATTAGAAAAGTATTGAAGTGTGCAAGACATAATTTCCTAAAGAAAACTTTGGAATGAATGGTTAAAAAAATAAGGAAAGGAAACTATTCGCAATTTTGAGACATATTGCAAATTAAAATAAATAAAAGAATTTTTTTTTTTGTCCCAAAATCTGATAATTTTGTATCCTAAAGCAATTTTTCTTTAAATAATGTTTGTCTCAATAGCACATTATTTGTTCTTTAAAAAAATTGTTTGAAAAAAATCCAAAATAATATTTAAAAAAAAAAAACAAGATTTTGTACAAAATATTTTTTTATTTTTATACCAAAACAATAAAAAAATTTTTGTCCCAATATACAGAATATTTTTTATTCGAAAACAATATCCAGGACCATTTCTGTACATGAAATATTTTTGTGAAAATTTTGGTGGAACACAAAACAGCAGTCTTTAGAATTTTTGTCTGTTTGTCTGTGTTCGCATCATGTGAAAACTACTGGATGAATTTTAATAAAATTTTGTAAGGAGGTACTTTTGTATTTTGATTCAAATATAGGTTCCTTTTTTGCGCAAAAATATTTCCTTTGCAAAAGAACCTATAGAGAAAGCAGTGAAAGTTTGCAATTTCACCGATTTAAAAGCAACTAGAACTTAAACTTAAACTTGGCAGCACCTTTTATTTTTGAAAGCGGGATATTTAAAGCACTATTATAGAACTCTACAATAATTTTACAATTTTATATAAATTTTAGAATTTTATATAAAGCGCTTGTTCCTGAGTAATTACTCAGTTTGGGTACTTTTATATACAGCAAATATATAAGTGAAGCAGTATAAACCAAAGAGTCCTAAAATTAGGTGTAGATTACTTTCAAAGAAAAATTGTACAAAATATTGTAAGGACGACGACAAATTGACAGGTACAGCTAGTTTTTTAATATAATTTCTTATGTCATAAAACATAATTTTTTATAGAAAATTGTTTGTCTCAAAATATGATGTTTAATTGACCCACAGCAGGATTTTTTATAGAATTTGTTTTTATTGCAAGTTTTTTTTTAATAAAGTAAAGGGTTTCAAAATATGATTTTTTTAGAAAATTTTTTCTTAACAAAAATCTTCTATAGGAAATAGTTTTTTTCCATAATAAATTTTTTGTCAACAATTTCAGTTTCAAAATTGCAGTTTTTTTTGTATAAAAATAATGTATCCCAAGTCATTACTTATTGTCGTCTTATTTTAGAAACAAGATTTTTTAAAAATAATTTTGTCCCAAAACAAGATTTTCTATAAAAATTTTGTTTGTTAAAAATGTTTTTTATTGGAAATCTTTTGGCCTAAAACAATATTTATTACAGATGTTTTATAGCAAATATTTTTTATAGAAAGAAGTTTTTCGATTAAAAACTGTCTGTATTTGTGCCAAAATTTTTTTATTTTGGTTCTATTTGTCCTAAAACAATTGTTTTTTTTTTTTTGTAAAAATTATTTTGGGAGAAATCACTTTGTAATGGGTGATTTTTTTGAGGTTAGAATTTTCATGCATTAGTATTTGACAGATCACGTGAGATTTCAGACATGGTGCCAAAGAGAAAGATGCTCAGTATGCTTTGACATTTCATCATGAATAGACTTACTAACGAGCAACGCTTGCAAATCATTGAATTTTATTACCAAAATCAGTGTTCGGTTCGAAATGTTCAAATGTGACAAATTTTGTTCAGCGATGAGGCTCATTTCTGGTTGAATGGCTACGTAAATAAGCAAAATTGCCGCATTTGGAGTGAAGAGCAACCAGAAGCCGTTCAAGAACTGCCCATGCATCCCGAAAAATGCACTGTTTGGTGTGGTTTGTACGCTGGTGGAATCATTGGACCGTATTTTTTCAAAGATGCTGTTGGACGCAACGTTACGGTGAATGGCGATCGCTATCGTTCGATGCTAACAAACTTTTTGTTGCCAAAAATGGAACAACTGAACTTGGTTGACATGTGGTTTCAACAAGATGGCGCTACATGCCACACAGCTCGCGATTCTATGGCCATTTTGAGGGAAAACTTCGGAGAACAATTCATCTCAAGAAATGGACCGGTAAGTTGGCCACCAAGATCATGCGATTTGACGCCTTTAGACTATTTTTTGTGGGGCTACGTCAAGTCTAAAGTCTACAGAAATAAGCCAGCAACTATTCCAGCTTTGGAAGACAACATTTCCGAAGAAATTCGGGCTATTCCGGCCGAAATGCTCGAAAAAGTTGCCCAAAATTGGACTTTCCGAATGGACCACCTAAGACGCAGCCGCGGTCAACATTTAAATGAAATTATCTTCAAAAAGTAAATGTCATGGACCAATTTAACGTTTCAAATAAAGAACCGATGAGATTTTGCAAATTTTATGCGTTTTTTAAAAAAAAAAGTTCTCAAGCTCTTAAAAAATCACTCGTTATTTACTATTGATAATTTAATTTATTAATAATTTAATAAAAATTTCAATAAAATAAATTTTGTCCCAAAAAAGATTTTTTTTCTAAATAATTTTTTTCCTCAAATTTCTTGAAATTTCAAAGCAAATTCTTTATTCCAAAAGGAAATATTCTTTCATTTTAAATTTTTATTATTTGCTTAAAAAATTATTAAATGCTTAAAAGGAGCTAAATTAAAATAACTTAAAAAAGGTCAAATAAAGTATATTAACTAAATTAAATGAAATAACGTTTAATAAATTATTTGTCATAAAATTTGTTTTCTACTGTAAAGCTTCTGTCCCATAACAATATTTTCTTTCAAATTTATTTTCCTCAAAACAAGAAAATTTTTTTCGAAAAGATTTTTATTATAAAAAGTTATAATATAAAAATTTTTATAATAAAAAAATTTATTATATAAAAATTTTTATTAAAAAAATTTTATTATAAAAAAATTTATTATATAAAAATTTTTATTATAAAAAATTTTTTTTAAAAGGTTTTTTATTATAAAATATTTTTTTCCCAAAGTTAAAGCTAAAATTTTTTATATCAAACTATTTGTTTTATAAGATTTTCTCTCAAAAATATAAAAATATATATAAAATTCTATTTTTACCAAAGTAAGATTTTAGAAAGTATATTTATATTTTCCCTAAACAAAATGTTCTACAGCAAGTATTTTCCCTAAACAATATTTTCTAAATTTTTCTAGCAAGTTTTTCTTCTTTTCTCCCAAGTTTAAAAAAAAAATGTTTTCATCACAACAAGATTTTCTATTAAATAATAAAATAAATTTAATAAAATAAATAATAAATAATAAAATAAAATAAATAATAAAAAAAAAAAATTTTTCCTGAAAGAAGATTTTCTATAGAATATTGTTCAAAGGAAAAATGTCCTGTATAATAATCATAACTTTTTACAAAAAAAATATTAAGTCTCTATTAAAAAAAGAAAAAATTTACAAAAATAAGGTTTTTTATTGTCCTTATTTAAACAGTAATTCAAAGGACTGACTTAAAACAAATTTAAATAATCCTATAGAACATACTCGTGTGCTCGCTGAAATATGATTAGTCTATATGACAAGTGTGAAAGCGTTTGAGTTGTTGTATCAAAGAAGCCTTAGACATTTTTATAACTACAGACTTAAAAGGGTCCTTCTGTAAGCCAAATAATCCTTTGTACTTTTATTTGTTCGTATTCTAAATATATTTCAAGGATAACAATTTCAGACCTAAAAATAAATGTTTTGAGGTTTGAGTGTCTTGTTTCATTATTGTTCTTAGTTTTTGTTTCCAAAATCTATTTTAAAATAACAAATGAAAAATTACAAAAAATGAATCTCAGTGTACAAGTAATTTTTTTATAAAAAAAAACTCAAAGAATGCAAAACCCACAATGTTCTATTGTTTCAGCATGTACAAATACTTGTATTTCCTTTTTCCTTTTTGTTTTGCTATTTAAATGTTCAACATAAAAAAAATAGTTGATTATTTTAAAACAACAAGTGTTTGCAAACTTGAGTACCACTCGAGTGTTTTGAGGTGGGTGAGTACCTGTATTACACAATTTGCAGCATTGCTGGTTTTTAACATCCCCGTTTGATTTTCTGGTCGTTTAGTTTTGTTTTCAGTATTATTTTGTGTTGTTGTTGTTTAAGTCAGGTCATGAAATACTCAATTACAGGGTGCCCAAGAGCAGAAGAGAATATTTTAAATTTTCAATGATAAATTCTAGTTTTTATTTTTAACTGAAAAACAGGGGACAAGTGTATTAAATAACTTAGGGCTAAAATTTCAAATTTATTTTCTCTTTTATAAGCCACTTTATTCACCAGGGTCAATTACTACCAATTAAACTTTTTCATAAAATTAAAAAAACTTGATTTAGAAATTTTTTTTAAGATAAATTTAAAAGAAAAATTTTTTTTGCTTGGGACAACATTTTGTTTTTAGACAACATCTTCTATAGAAACTTGTGTTTAGGATATTTTCTATAAAACATTTTGTTTGAGACAACATTTTCTATAGAATCTTTTTTTTTTAGAAAATTTTTTTAGGGCAACATTTTCTATAAAATTTTTTTTAGAACAACATTTTCTATAAAAAAATTTTTAGCACATTTTTTGTAGAAAATTTTATTTTGGAACAACATTTTCTATAGAACAAATTTTTTAGGACAATATTTTCTATAGGAAATTTTTTAGTACAAAATTTTTTAGGACATTTTCTTTAGAAAAGTTTTTTTAGGACAACATTTTCTACAGAAAATTTTGTTAACATTTTCCACAGAAAATTTTGTTTGGGACAACATTTTCTATAGAAAATTTTGTTTGGGCCAACATTTTCTATAGAAAATTTTGTTTGGGCCAACATTTTCTATAGAAAATTTTGTTTGGGCCAACATTTTCTATAGAAAATTTTGTTTGGGCCAACATTTTCTATAGAAATTTTTTTTGGGACAACATTTTCTATAGAAAATTTTTTTGCGACAACATTTGCCATAGAAAACTTTGTTTGGGACAATATTTTCTATAGAAAATTTTGTTTGTGTCAACATATTCTATAGAAAATTTTGTTTGGGTCAACATTTTCTAAAGAAAATTTTATTTGGGACAACATTTTCTGTAGAAAATTTTGTTTGGGACAACATTTTCTGTAGAAAATTTTGTTTGGGACAACATTTTCTGTAGAAAATTTTGGTTGGGACAACTTTTTCTGTAAAAAATTTTGTTTGGGACAACTTTTTCTGTAGAAAATTTTGTTTGGGACAACTTTTTCTATGGAAAATTTTGTTTGGGAGAACACTTTCTATAGAATCTTTTGTTAAAGAAACATTTTCTATAGAAACTTTTGTTTAGGATATCATTTTTTGTATAGAAACTTTTATTTAGGATACGATTTTAAATAGAAAATTTAGTTTGGGACAATATTTTTTATAAAAAATTATGTTTGGGACAACATTTTCTATAGACAATTTTGTTGAAGACAACAAAAAAATTTTGTTTGGGACAATTTTTTTTATAGAAAGTTTCGTTTGGCCCAACATTTTCTATAGAAAATTTTCTTTGGAAAGTTTTGATTTCTGTTTGTGACAAAATTTTGTATTTCAAAGTTTTGGTTTCAAAGTACTTAAAGTGAGAAATCGGATGCTCCACCGAATGTACTTTATTGCTGAAGCCGTGTTTACTTTCAATGAACCTTGTATTACTTTTTAAATAAATTAAAAATGCTGCAATTTTTTATTGTAGTTTTGCGTAGTTGCAATATCATACCTTTTATTTTTATCAACATTATCTGTAGAATCAATATTCACATCTGCAGTATAATAAGCATTTTCACGCCTTTTCTTTGTTTTTTTTATTGTTAGATTCTTTTCTTTGTTTTTTTTATTGTTAGATTCTCTTATTCACTAAAGTGCTGTTTTGTTTACTATAAATATTTTAGAGGACTAGAGGAAGCAACACTTTGTTTGCTATTAGAGATGCTGCTGTATGCAGCTCTAATTGCTTTTATTTACTGTTTTTTTTTAAAGAGTGAATTATTTTTTAGTGAATTAAGAGGATTGTAGGTTTACCTTGCACACTATAGTATATTACTATAAGATTAATAATGAATTACAACAGATTTTTAAAAATGAAAAACATTTTTAGTAATCATTTATTTTAGTTTAATCATAAACAAAATAGCCGAAATTTCAAAATTAAATCTTTAATAACTTTTTAATTTGTTATCGTAATTATGGTTTTAACAATAAATTATCAACTTTACTAAGAACTTAATCAACAATTTCAATGTCGATTCCCATAGTGAAACAGGCTTTTTTCGTGGCAAATGAAAACCTTGCTGTTGTTCTTGTTAGTTTTTTGAAAGGGTTGCCAAAAAAAGTACTGCACGAATAGTGCTAAATTAAAATCTTGTGTAAATTTTGGGACATTCCATTATAACTATCTGAGTAATAGGATAACAGTGATGGTTCTTATTAAATTTCACAAATTTTTATAGTTTAAGTTACCAAGGACATCGTTTTGTTAGAATATTTAGTAGAGTTTGGTATTTTATCATGCTTCATGCTTTATGCCTGCGAGGAAAGCACTGAAAAAATCAAAGTTCCGTCTAAGTTGTGAATGCGCAACGTGAATTCATCGTGTGTAGTAACCATGTAAAAGTTTGAGCGTGAGTAAATTTTTTTTTTAGCCTAAAGTTAAGGAGGCTATGTCCTCTTAGTCGCCACAATCGTAGAAGATTGGACGTTGCCTTTTACATTCGTAAAAGATTATGCTGATCCATGGGTTGAATTCGGACAACGAAGAGAACCCGTGAATTCGCTAATTGGGCGCTGGAAATGTTAGAACGAGATCCAGATTTCGGCCAAGATTGCTTAAGGCTATGTCAGCAACCAAGCTTTCCGCAAAATAAAAAGTGCATGCTATAGAGGTGTCACAACGCTTGAAGTTGCAAAACTCGACGACGGATAATATTTATAAAAGGTTATTTTTTTGTAAAATATAATATTTACGAAAGGTTCTTTATTGTAGAATATTGTTTTTTTCTAAAAAGTACTTTATTATAGAAGGTATTTATTTAAGTTATTTTAAAAAGTTACTTTTTTATAATATTTTTTCATAAAAATGTACTTTAAAAAAAATACTTTTTTAGTAAAGGTACTTTTTTGTAAAATATTTTTTTATAAAAAGTAATTTTTTATAAAAAATTCCTTTTTATTTTATTTAAGTAATTTTTATAAAAAATTCCTTTTTATTAAAAGTACCTTTTAATAAAAGATACTTTGTTATAAAATGTTTTTTTTTTTATAAAAGGTACTTTTATATAAAAAGTTCTCTTTTTTATAAAAGGTATTTTTTTTAAAGGTACTTTTTTATAAATTTAGTGAAATTTTAAAAAGAAAACATGGAGGGAGCAGAAATTATGTTTTTTTTAATTAATGTAGGGGGAATATCGAAGCACACGACTTCCATAATGGCTCCCCTTTCGACCCACTTCCGTCCTCTATGATTATAGGCAGGTGATTTTAGACTGTCAACTGGTAACTGTCGGCCTTTTTTCTCATCAAGCAGTCTCTAGTAATTGCTAGCATTTGTTCAAGGCTCTGGTCCCCTATGGCATCAACATTTAACAGGCTTCTACCAGTGGTCCTGAGCCTTATGCTAGCCAGTGCTGGACATTCACACACAATGTTCGCTGCCGTCTCAGCCTCTTTCCTTTCCCTTATCTCCTCTTCTGTCACTGCCTCTCAGAAGTTATTTTTCAGATTCAACAAATGTTTCTTACCTTATTACAGTCTATTAAAAAATTATATTTTTTCAATTTGTAATGAATCAAAATAAAGTTTTTCTATTTTGTTAACTGGAGACAAAGTTTTTTTTTTTAAATTATATTAAGATTCAGGAGTCAACGAATATCAATAACAAAAGTTTCAATAAAATCGGGAGTGGTCATTTTGAAAATATTTTTTTTTTTGGTTTATCAGAAATATCAATGCTCACAAATGAAAAATTCTGTACCCTGATTTATACTCTTAGGCCCATTGATATAACTTGTCAAAAATTTATTCTAAAAGTAACCTATTAGCAGTAATAACGAATAATACTATAGATCACTTTATGGCTCAACAACACATACTTTTAACTAACACGTACTTCAAAGGCAATTTATAATAACGCGCCTTAATCTGGCATATGACTATCTGTAACAGGGCCGTGTCTGTATATGAAATATTATTTTTGTAAAAATATAATAAAATGAAAGTAGGAAATTTTACCTATTTAATGGTACTGAAAACTTGGCAGCACCTTTTATTTTTGTTATTATTAATTACTAATTTTAGCGCCTTTTTACGGAACTCTAGGAGTAACTCTACGAGTAACTTCGAATATGTTTGTCCCTTGAAGGTAGTGAATGAGAAAGCTCCGAGACCCTGTGGTGGAATGGAGAACTTGCATCTGCAGGAAAGTCGGGGAGGAAGGTTGCAATGAGAACCTTGATAACCAGTCGGTTGTAAAACGCATGAGACAAGTGCACGTATACTCCAAACTAGTGCTGAAATCTTTTTAAAAACTTAACAGTTGTGCCTCTGGGCTATTCCTTGGGAAATTTCTACGACATGTAATTGCCCAAAAGGCACTCTCTTACAAAAAAGTACTTTTTAGAAAAAATACATTTTACAAAAAAGTACCTTTTCCAAAAAGTACTTTTTTTAACAAGCAATTTTTATAAAAAAAACTTTATAGAAAAGTAATTTTTAAACATCATAAGTTATATAAAAGGTACTTTTTTATTTAAGAAGTTTTTCCCATAAAAACTTATTTTTAGGGTTCCGTACACAAAGTGTAAAAACGTAACCCTATTGTTTTCGCTACAATGTCTGTCCGTCTGTCCGTCAGTCAGCGCCTTTTATCTCTGGAACCGTAATAGGTAGACTCTTGAAATTTTCACAGATGATGTATAGCTGCTGCCGCTTTAGCAACAAATACTAAAACTTGTAGGATGTCCCAATAGAGAAGTGTTATTCACGAATATATGCATATTTCGTGAACTGTAGGTGGGATACACTTGAAATTTACAAACAGTAATAAAAACTTAGTTCACTATATACACAACTATAAAAAAATAAACCTAATAATGGTGTGGTTTGCATGTATAAGGCCTAAGTTTTGAACCATATAGGTGACTCTTGAAATTTTCACAGAAGGCGTATAACTGTGGACTATAGCAACAATACTAAAACTTATAGGGTGTTCCGAAAGTGACATATTATTTACCTTGATATCCTTATTTCTTGAGCTATAGGAAGCAACCACTTAAAATTTGCAGTGATTTAAACTATGTTCGC
Organism: Phasia obesa; assembly: GCA_949628195.1. NCBI lineage: Eukaryota > Metazoa > Arthropoda > Insecta > Diptera > Tachinidae > Phasia > Phasia obesa. Next base: position 136,094,751 of record OX451218.1, on the reverse strand, counting down.
GTTATAAGCAAGTATACAATATTAAACCTAAAAATTAACGGGTGTTCCGTTAGTGGCGTGACTTGTATGTATATGGCATAGGTTTTAAACGATAATAGGTAGACTCTTGCAGTTTTTACAGGATTACTATGGCCACTATAACAAATAGTAAAAATTAAAGGGTGTGCCGGACAGTGACGTGATTGCATGCACATTGACTAATTTTTTAACCATAATAGATAGATTCTTGAAATTTTCACAAATGGTGATAGTAATACCCCTATAAAAACAATAAAACTTTAAAGGGTTTCTTGACAGTGAAGTGTTTTGCATGTATAACGACATATTTTTGGAAGCGTAATAAGTAGACTCTTCCAGTTTGTATAGAAGATGTGTTGCAATGGCCGTTATGATAACTACTAAAAATTAAAGGGTGTTCTGACATTGACATGTTTTTCACGTATAGTAACTTTTTTTTTAATCTTAATAGGTAGGCTCTTAATATATTCATAGAAAGAGAATTGCCATGGCCGCCATAGCAAATAACAAAATTAAAGCGTGTTCCGACAGAGACATGATTTGTACGTAAATAGCCTTATTTTTTGAACCGTAATAGGTAGACTCTTTAAATGTTTACAGTATATGTTGTACTTCGGCCGCTGTAACAATTACTAATACCTATAGGGTGTTCCTTCGGTGACATGTTTTTTACGTATATTACCTTATTTTTTGAACAGCAATAGGTAGGCGCATGTATATTTTTATAGATAGTGTATGCCCGTATAACAAAAATTGCTAAAATTTAAAGGGCGTTCCAACAGTGATGCAATTATGACTTTAATTTTAAAATTAAAGGGTGACTCATAAGAAATGAAAAAATTAACAACTTGTTTTTTTTTAAACTTGTACTAAACATAGTACGGTACCCTAAGTGTGTGAGTCTAACTCGCACTTGACTAATTTATTTTTTGCTGCTCTTTCAATTTATAGCGTACGGTGAAAGTATAGTTACTTATTGTTTGATTTACACACAGCCTGTAGTTCCATTTAAAATTCATTTGCATTTTATTTTAAGCTTATCTGAGTTGTGGATTTTTTAGCTACCAATACATTTACATTATTATTTTACTATCCTTGTGTTCATTCATGCAAAATGTATTTATATCAAGTTTTGGAAAAAAATATATCTTTTACTACAATTTTTCTATTTTTTTATTTTGTTATTGTTATGGCATCAATATTTCTATAATAAGAAATGTTAAAAATAACAGTTTAGAATTATCATTAAATCACAGATAATTCAAAGTTGTTATTTTTAGCATTTTTATTTAAAATTTTGTTGTCTCCTATTTACTTAGCTGAATTTGTGAATACTATTTAGTATGAAAATAACAAAACAAAAAACTTTTGAAAAATTATAATTTAGTTCGGTATATTTGATTATTTGTTTATTTATTATTTTATTGTCATGTAATTTTATATTTTAATATGTTTTTAAATTTTATATTTTAGTATGATTTTAAATATTCGTCTGTCTTTATGCACGTTGAAAGTATATTTGGCCAAATTTTGTTTTATTTTTCTAATTTGAATTTAAATTAAATCTCTAAAAGTCTACAAAAACAAAAAAAATCTTGCTAATGCTCATGGTTGTTTTAAATTAAAGTTTAATAATTTTATATTATTTTCAAAAGTTTACTCATTCTTTTGTGACTCCCGGGCGTATGAGAGCTGAATATTAATAAATAAAAATAAATAACTCATACGCTCAGTGTCAACTTTTGAATGCATTAAAAACATGTTTTTCTATTGTTTTTAATTTGTTTTATTCTAAATTTAAAATTCACGAACAAAAAACAACAACTTTTTTTATTCCATTTAGGCATTAATTTTTTATGATCATAAATATTCATGAAAACACACCACACACACGCACATAAAATACGATGTACTTCCTTCCACTAGTACATTTTTGATGCGGCTATGAATTTAAGTTGTGGAAAAAATATTAAAATCTAGTGGGTGTATTTCTATTGAATCAATGAATGTTTTTGCGATTATTATTCATAAAATATTTAGTTGTGTTGCGGCATAGAAAAATAAAAACTAAAAAAAAATTGTAAAAATATTTGTTGGCCATTTGAGCTAAGAGTAAAAATATAAAAATACAATCAGTAAATAATAAATAAAGAATTTTTAAAAAATTATTAATACAAAAAAGAGCGAGCATATTTGTTTAATATGCTATTTTTTTGTATTAATAATAGGAAATATAACAGAGTTTTATTAAAACCGTAAAAAAATTTTAATTCAAAATTAAAGGTGTCTGAAATTATTTAAATAAATCAAAGAGATTTTCTTTTTTAAAATTCCTTAGGTTTAGAACAGTTTTCCGTTCATTTTAACAAATACACAATTTTAGGGCTTTATTTTTATTTTAAATTATCTTTATTTATTTTCCATAAACTTTTAACTTAACCCATTAAAAACCAAGACCATTATTAACTAAAAATTTTTGATTTCGTTTATTTAGCTTAACTAAAATATACACAAATAGCAAGAAAAATACAAAAAAAAAAAAAAATAAAAAATAAATTCAGAAACTATGCTTTTGGACCTGTACCCAAACGGGTAAAATGCCATAATGAGTATGCTTTTTTTAGTATATCAAAATTTTTTGTATAACTCTTTTTCTACACAGAGTGCTACACTACATTGTTCACACAGCCGACTTATTCTCTTATGGCATCGTAAGGGTTTTATTATCGTTCTGGGAAAGCGTTTTCCAGCAGTAGTTGCTACACAGGAAGCTAGTAAGCGTTGGGAAGTGAAGAATTTCAGTGTATAAATTGTATAGCGAAGCTGTATAAAGCTTCCATGTACTAACCACAATATTGCAGTAAATAGTTGCCACCGTTATTTCTTTCCTCGCAAATAACGGTGACCACTATTTAATTTCATTCTATTGATATTGACACAATCAGGCTGTCAATAACTGGTCGCCAGCACCGGTCCCCTAATTATATTCCGCGATCAACTTCGGTTGGCATAAGTTGTATGTCATCTTCGCTATCGCTGCCACAAAATATTTCTACCCCACCTGGTACATTCATCTAAAAAGGAGGGACATTGTTTCTCTCGCCCGAACTTCAGAGGGATGACCCGCAAATGATAGCAGCAACCGTCAAACATACAATTTTTTTGACTGCTGGACTTAACACGTATATTTATATTTATTATTATTTTAGATTTACGATATGAGCAATTATTGTTAGTTCAAATATATTGAAGATAAAATAAATAAAATATGAAAAAAAAACTGGTACATCATGGGGAATTCGGTTAATGTCAAAGAAATGGCAACACCATCCTCCTCATCCGTATTACAATCTAGAGCTGCTGAAATAATCGCAATGTTTAATGTGTGGTAGCATATTTCCACAAAAGTTAAAGTTTTGATAGCTTGAAACTCCATTTCATAATGCATACTTTTTAAGCCATTGTACTCAATTGGGTACACCCAATTTGATACTTCCCTAAAGTTCTCCAAATTAGTTTTTTTTTCTTGTAACCTTTTAAACAATTAACATATGATTTCTTCAGTGTTCAAATTTATTAAAACCACTTATTATAATAAAGTAGATTTTATTCTACGCAGCTGTATTATTACTAACCTAGCGAATACACGCAAAACTGCTGCAGACCTATAAAAACTTTAAATAATTCTTGCAAAAAAAAAACCGACTTCAAAACAGACAAACTTAAAAGCATGTTTCTTTAAGACGGTAACTATTGCGACACCCTGCAATTTCCGAATTCAAATTTTATACTAGTTATAGCGATCGTAGCAATACAGGTTCGTTGTAAATTTCAACCTTCTGTCTGTAACGTTTTAAAAGTTTGGTCATATACATCAAATTACATAAACTATTGCGACACCCTGTAATTTATAATTTTAAATAATTATACTTTTTATAACAGATATAGTAATGGACATTCTGTCTAATTGTTAAGTGTTTATCAATAACTGTTTAAAAGATAGGGTCATATATATCAAATGACGTCACCTATTGGGACACCCTTTAAATTCAAATTTTAATATAAATACTTTTTAAAGAACACTTTGTAATACAGATTCTTTTTAAATTTTAACTTTGCGTCCATATACATCAAATTACATCAACTATTGGGACACCCTATAATTTCCAATTTTAAATATTTATACTTGTTGTTATTCGAGACATAGTAGTGAACATTTTGTCTATTTTTCAAGTGTTTGTCTATAACGGTTCCAAAGATGAGGACATAATGATCAAATAACATCAATAATGGGGACACCCTTTAATTTATAGATCCAAGTTTTATACTTGTTTTAATAGCGGACTAAGCAATATAGGTTCTTTGTAAATTTCAACTGTCTATCTATAACAGTTGAAAAGTTTGGCCATATATATTACTTTTACATTAACTATTGGGACACCCTTTAATTTCCAAATTCATATTTTACACTTGTTATTTTAGCGGACTTAGCAATACAAGTACTTTGTAAATTTCAACTGTCTGTCTATAAAGGTTCAAAAGTTTGGCCATATATATATCAAAATAAACCAACTAATGGGACACCCTTTAATTTCTAATTTTAAATATTTATACTTATTATAACAGACATAGTAACGAACATTCTGTGCAACTTTCAAGTGTTTGTCTATAACGGTTCAAAAGATAGGAGAATAAAGGTGAAATTAAGTCACCTATGGGGTCACCCTTTAATTTTTAATTTTATTTTTTAATTACTTTTTGTTGTTGGGAGCTACTGTGATACGCACTTTTTTTTAATTTTAAATTGGTGACCTATAATGTTCATAATACACGTAAAAAACATGTATGTTGTATGGGGACACCCTTTAATTTTTAAAATTTTGAACTTCTTTTAAAATGGGACCAATCTGTAGCCATAACCTTTCTAATAGTGCAAAATTTTTAAAATCGGTTCAGAAATGACTGAGTTCTGCGGGCACAAACATAAAAAAAAAAAAAAAGCAACATTCAGACGAATTGATAACCTCCTTCTTTTTTTGAAGTCGGTTAAAAATACAAAGTAACGTAAGATTTTTTACATTTTGTTTATTAGTGTTTTATAAGAACACTATGTTGAATGCAAAACCAAAGGAGCAACGTCTAATTCCTCTTTCCATAAAATGTATGCGCATTTAAATATGGTCTTTTTTCTGTACCCAATCAGGTACAATGGCTGGGAATGGGTTAATACACAATTTTAATAATTAATAATTAAATTATTTAAAAATTTATCGATACAAAATTTGTTTTCAAAAAAGATAAAAACCTACTTTTTATTTCATATATATTTTTTAATAAAAAAAGTATGTGTTTTAAAAAAGTATTTTTTATTAAAAAAAGTATTAAAAAAAGTATTTTTTATTAAAAAATTATTTTTTATTAAAAAACAAAGTATTTTTTTACAACACATATGTACATTATTCAATAATCTGCTTTCACACACCTTTCCCTAAGTTTCTCTTAAGTCTATCACTCACCTAATATGACCAAAGCATTTCCCAGCAGACCAGCAAAACCAATAATTCCAAAGAACACCGGCACAATTGTTGAAACTACACGCTCTATCGGCCATTCAACATCCATTTCAAGGTCCATTTCCATGAGATTATCCGGTGGTAGAGTTGCATTGCCAGCACCTCCACTACCATCCGTCATAGTGGCAGTTGAAAAACGTTGCTTGCCAATGGCAAATGTGATGTTGGCACATTCAGTGGCATTGAGCCACTCCGAACAAGCAAGAGCCAGTGAGGATGAAAGTGTTTGGGCCTGTGGCATGTTGTTGTGATTTTGATTTTTGTCATAGGCCATCATGAATTTGTAACAAACTGAATGATGATGACTGTTGGTTTTTCTTGTGGTATGAAGTAATAAAAGCAGTTGTTAGTGGCTGTTTTGCTAGTCAATTCCTTTTAAATTTAAAAAATCTTTTATTTTCAAATGGCCTTAAAGAGCACTGCATTTTTTGCTTTCATGACTTCAATGTTGCCAGTTTTAGTTTCATTTAACACTCTTTACTTGTCCTTTTCAAAAGTCTTTCGAGCCTGCAAATATTTAAATAAAACAAAATTTTCCTTAATAAAAGTTATGATGTGATGAAATAGAACTAAAAGGATTTTTTTTTATTTAATTTCATTCTTCGTAAAATCAACCAAAACTTTTTAACTAAAAGTGTTAAAAAGTTTATTTCGTAAAGGCAACTTTTTTTTCTAAAACACTTTACTTTTCTTCGCAAACAATTTAAAAAAAAATTTAATCAAAAAGGTTTTTTCCCGTTTGCATAAATTTTGTGCTTTTTCTAGTAAAAGATATTCCTTCGAAGGAAAGTTGTGTGTTTGTAGAAAGTTTTATAAAATCATCGGAAAAAGGACACTAAGGAAAAAAATAGTACGTGAGAATATAAAAAGGTCTTTATTTAAAAGGTACTTTGTATAAACTATTTTTAAGGAGGAGTACTATTTCTAAAGAGGTGTAAAGGTACTTTTTTAAAATTAAGAAATTATTTAAATGATAATTTAATGTGAAGTACAAGTTAAACAAGTTTTTAAAAGTACCTTTACGGGAGTTTCTAAGCTGTATCTTATTACGGCATTTCCCTTCGAAAAACACATTTATTAAAAGTTAATTTTCCTAAAAGGTAATTTTTTAATGGATTCTTTGGTAGGTAGGACATTTTTTAGTGAAAGTACACTTTTTCGTGGTGCCTTTTATGGTAATTTTTAAAGCAAATGTTTTAAAGGTATTTTTAAAGAAAATAATTTAAAAAGGTTTTTTTTTAAAAGATACTTTTTAAAATGTACTTTTTTCAAAAGGTACTTTATAAAATGTACTTTTTAAAACAATACTTTTTAAAATGTACTTTGTTCAAAAGGTACTTTTTAAAATGTACTTTTTTCAAAAGGTACTTTTTAAAATGTACTTTTTTCAAAAGGTACTTTTTAAAATGTACTTTTTTCAAAAATTTTTTTAAAGAGGTACTCTTTATTAAAAAAGGTAAATTTTATCAAAAGGAAATCTTTGTCAACTTTTTTCAAAAGATACATTTTAAAATGTATTTTTATGAAAAGGTACTTCTTTTAATATAATTTTTTAAGAAGTACTTTTTATTAAAAAAGGTACATTTTATAAAGAAAAGGCAATCTTTATAAACTTTTTTTTTATAAAAATAAAGCAAAGGTTTTTTATTTTTAGGTATTTGCTTTTTATTCAAAAATACTTTTTTCTGCAAATAGTACTTTTTTTTAAAGTAAGTTGCCACTGTGAGTAAAACCTCTCATGTATATACGAGTTTATGTATATCTGTCCTTCTACCCTTTTGTTGTGATTGAATTGAGCATGTAAAAATTTTATGAGGATAAAGAATCACATATAGGGTTGAGTTTAGTGAATATTTTTTTAATGAACCTATCACCCTGTCATCTACATAGCTTCAGCATATGAAATACGGTTTTTTAATGTCAAGTTTTTAAAGGGTTTTTTTTTTAAATTTAACTTAATATGAGGATTATTTTTAAAATGTACTTTTTTGTAAGGTACTTTTTCTAGGGTACTTTTTTTTAAGAGTGGTGCCTTTCCACTTGGTACCTTTTAAAATTAATTTTTAAAAGTAACTTTATAAAGGAATTTTATAAAAGGTCATTTTTAAAAAAGTAATTTTTAAAAAAGTACTTCTTTAAAAGGAACATTTTAAAAGTTACTTTTTAAAGGGATTTTTAAAGATAACTATTTTTAATAGGTATTTTTAAAATACAATTTTTTGTAAGTCCTTTTTTAAGTTAAGTACTTTTAAAAATACACCTTAAAATAAATGCCTTTTCAAAACATAGTTTTTAAAGAAAAGTATATTTAAAAAAGAACCTTTAAAAAGCATATTTTTAAACGTACCTTTTAAAAAAGTTTTTTTTTTTAAAGAAGTGCCTTTTTTAAAAATTACCTTAAATATAGCTTTTTAAAGGATTTTTTAAAACGAAATTTTTAAAAGGCACTTCTTTAAAAAGTACTCTTTTAAAAGGTACTTTTAAAAATATACTTTTAAAGGGTCTTTTTTAAAAGTCAATTTAAAAAATGTGAATTTTTGAAAATGCATTTACTTAAGGTGTATTTATAAAAAGTACTTTTTTGTAAGGTACTTCTTGTGAAGAACTTATACTTGTACATATTTAAAGTATTTTAAAAATTTTTACTTTCATAAAATTGTTTTACAGGCTATTTTTACTATTAGCCTTTATTGAGAAGTAATTTTTATAAAATGTTATTTGAAATGGTACTTTTTAAGGTAAGGTAATTTATAGAAAGGTACTTTTTGTAAAATATAACAATTTTAAAATGTGCTTTTAAAAATGAGAACATTTACTCAATTATATAAAAGTACTCATTTTCAAAAGGCATTTTAAGCGTATTATTCAAAAGGTAATTTTTGTAAATGAAGTTTTTAAGGTACCTTACAAAATGGGCGAAAATATAGACCTCTCTGTCTGTCTATTGAACCTTTACAGTTTTCACAGTAGATGAGTAACAAATAATCAATTATTTATTTTCTTTTTATCTCCAAGTGGGTACGAAAATTAGTGTTGTTAACTACCTAAAAACCAATAGGAAATTTTTGGAAAATTTGTAATATAATGCTAAATCGTGTATGGCGGTACGATACTTGGGCAAATAATTTCGCCGTGGACTTATCATATTTGTTAAAAGAATTCACTTTTTGCAAACGTACTTTTACGAAAAGGTACATTTTAAAAGGTACTCATTTTAAAATGAGCACATTTCTTTTAAAGGTTCTTGTTTTTAATCAAAGATATTTGTTTTTAATCTACATGTCATTTGTTTAAAAACTGTTTTTAAAGCTAATTATTTAATTGGTACCTTTTTTTGTAAATAAAGAGTACCATATTTAAAATAATTCTTTAAAAAAAAAACCGACTTCAAAACGGATAGAAGGGCATCAATTCTAAACTAAAAATGTAAGAAGTAATCTGTAAGAATTAGATTTGAATCAAATAAAAGATGCGCCAAGCTTATAGGAAAAAAATAAAGACTATTTGAATGTCAAGCCTCTCCTCTTTTCATCATCATCCGTCTTTTATAGGGGCACCACTCAAGCCTCTGTATACGGTTTCACAGATAGGGGCACACAGATCAAATAAAATCACATATTCGGACACCCTTTAATTTACAATGTTAAATTAAAGACCTGTTGTTATACGGGACTTGGCCACAAAGATTCTTTGTAAATTTCAACTATCTGTCTATAACGGTTAAAAAGTTTAACCATATATATCAAACTACATGAACTATTGGGACACCCTTTACATTATAATTCCAAATATTTATACTTGTTATCATACCAGAGATAGTAGTGGACAGTCTGGCTAATTTTCAAGTGTTTGTGTTTAACGGTTTAAAAGATAGGGCCATATAGATCAAATTACATAATTTATGGGGACACCCTTTATTTTCTAAATTCAAATTGTATACTTGCTATAGTGGACTTTGCAATACAGGTTCCTTGTAAATTTCAGCTGTCTGTCTCTAACAGTTCAAAAGTTTGGCCACATACATAGAATTACATTAACTATTGGGACACCCTTTTAGTTCCAAATTCAAATTTTATAGTTATTGTTATAGCTGACTTACACTACAGGTTCTTTGTAAATTTCAGCGGCCTGTGTACAACTGTTCAAAAGTATGGCCATATACATCAAATTAAATGAACTATTGGAGCACCCTTTAATTTTGAATATTTTTACATTTTATTATAACGGTCATAGTAATCGATATTCTGTCAAATTTTCATGGTTTTGTCTATAAAGGTTCAAAAGATAGACCCAAATAGGTCAAATTATGGCACCTATGGGGACACCCTTTAAATTTTAAACTTATTTTTTTATTCATTTCTGCTGTTGAGAGCTATAGCGACACGCAATTTTTTAAAATATTAATTTGGTGCCCTTTACGGTTCTTAATACACGTAAAAAACATGTATGTTGTATGGGGACACCCTTTAATTTTTAATATAATGAACTGTTTTTAAAATGGGACCCACCTGAAAGCATAACCTTTCAAATAAAGGAAAAAATTAAAATCGGTTCAAAAATGGCTGAGTTCTGCGGTTACATACATAAAAAAAAACAACATTCAGACGAATAGATAACCTCTTTCTCTTTTGAAGTCGGTTAAAAATAATAAAGACTATGATTTTTACACGTACTTTATTCTTCTGTTTTAAATCTTGAAATCTTCTTTTAAAGTAGTAAAAGGACATGAAAAGAGAGTAAATGTTGTAGTAATAAATTTAAAATTTCGACAACATAAATTTAATTCTACTGGTGTTTGTCTCTTAAAAATATGTTCCTTTTGATCCTTTGAAATCCTCTTAACGTTTTTTATCTCATATTTCACACATGGTGAATAAATTATTTTGACCCAAACACAAATACACACATTTGTCCATATATGTACATGTTTTTAAAAAATATATGTATGAACATCCCTATTTGTACACACCTATACTGCCGCTTTTATGGTCAGTATGAGGTGTTGCCTTGTCTAACATTTCCTTACTAAATTTCCAGTTCTATATAAAAAAAAATAAAATAAAATAAAGTAAAGAAAAACTAGCTTCAACACATTTAAATACATATAGTAGTACACAATGGAGACATTTAAGGTCGTAGCTATGGCAGTGATGAAGGTTTAAATTCATTTTCATTTAACTGATTGCCACCCTCACACTCTTGTTAAAGGACATCCGGTCTTTTTTTTTAAGTAGTGTCACCAGCTTATCTCGTAGTAAATATTCATTCTCCAGTGCGTACTCAATTTCTCACATGTATCACATGTACTTTAATGTTATTAAATTTTTGTGTTTATATTAAAAAGATTCTATACATATGCATACATACATATGTACTCGTATATGTAGACAAGTTTGTGTTTGTCACTACAATTACTGTTAGCACTAAAAGGGCTATTAGCACTAAAATATGGAAACTATTATCATTTTTGTTCCTTTCTTTTGTGAAAAAAAACAATGCTAACATAAAATTTAATGATGTCACTGTAAATGTAGACTTTTAAAGCGCACAGTGGCGTGAAATTAGCAATTTTTTGTAAAATTTCAATTTTTGTTGTGTGAAATATATTATTTTACTGGCAGTGCTCACACGCGTTGTGTGTGCGTTCTGACAATATTTTGTTCGATTTTGCACTGAAAGTAATGCGCACCAAATTTTAAGACTTTAGTTTATATAAAGGTACCCATCCCTGGATAAAAAACTAAAATTTATATAAAATTCTAAAAATTATTTTAAAGCTCTGTAAAAGGTGTTTAAAATATTTTAATAACAATTTAATTCCGTAAAGTAGAAATACAAATCGAAGATAAATTTTATTCAATATTGGCTATTTGGCAGTAAGTAATTCATATTTTGTCATTATTTTAAAACAGCGCCATCTGTTGCGCAACCGTGTTTTAAGCATCCCGTTTTCAAAAATAAAAGATGCCTTAAAGTATGCAGTACCTTTTAATCGGTAAAAAAAAGTCGGCCTACTTTTACTGCTTATTCCCCACTTTCTCTTGGAAACAAGATATTTTTGCGGAAAAAAGGTGTCTTTTATTTGAGTCAAGATACTAATGTACCTCTTTACAAAATTACATAAAGGTACCCAGCCTTAGATTAAATTCAAAAATGTATATCAAATTCTAAAAATTATTGCAAACCTCTGTAAGAGGTTATTTTGATAATATTTTAATAACAATGTAATTGCACAAAGTAAAACTACAAATCAAATACCAATTGTATTCAACTGGCGCCATCTGTTGCGCAATAGTATTAAAATTATCCCACTTTCAAAAATAAAATAAAAGTTTCAAACCGAAAATTTCAGTACCTTTAAACCGGAAATTGCGTACTTTCACTGTTTTTTCTCCACTTTCTCTTGGAAATGAGATATTTTTGTAAAGGGTGTTTTTTATAGAGGATTATACGATTGACATGAATTTTTTTTATCCAAAAGATAATCTTGTGGCATTACATTTTAAATATGATTTCTGGCATAAGACCGCCACGGCTGGCGCGGATGTAGTCCAATCTGGACGTCCAATTTTCGATGACTTTTTCCAACATTTGTGGCCGTATATCGGCAATAACGCGTCGAATGTTGTCTTCCAAATGGTCAAGCGTTTGTGGCTTATCCGCATAGACCAATGACTTTACATAGCCCCACAGAAAGTAGTCTAGCGGTGTTAAATCACAAGATCTTGGATGCCAATTCACAGGTCCAAAACGTGAAATTAGGCGGTCACCAAACGTGTCTTTCAATAAATCTATTGTGGCACGAGCTGTGAGACATGTTGCGCCGTCTTGTTGAAACCACATCTCCTGGACATCAGGGTTATTCAATTCAGGAATGAAAAAGTTAGTAATCATGGCTCTATACCGATCACCATTGACTGTAACGTTCTGGCCACCATCGTTTTTGAAAAAGTACGGACCAATGATTCCACCAGCCCATAAAGCGCACCAAACAGTCAGTTTTTCTGGATGTAACGGTGTTTCGACATACAATTGAGGATTTACTCCAAATACGGCAGCTATTCAACCAGAAATGGGCTTCATCGCTAAACAAATTTAGCTTATGAAAATCTGGAACAACTGTAATCTCGTTTTGGTCCCAAATTGCACTATTTGCAAGCGTTGTTCAGGCGTGAGTCTATTCATGATGAATTGCCAAACCAAACTGAGAATAAATCACTTGACAGCTGTTAAATAAGTCGTGATCTTGAAAAGTAATACCAACTTAAAGTTCTATACCTCTATAAAAAACTCCCTTTAGAAAAAAGGTATTCTATATTGGGGTGAGGATGGTAAGTTATCTCCATACAAAATTTTGTTAAAATCCATTCAGTAGTATTTACGTGATGCGAACATAAAAAAAAATCTTACAGACAGACGCGTCTAGACGGACGAAAATGCGTTACTATTTTTTCTATGTATGTATAGATTTGTTGACCCTGTTGATGCCTGTATTAAAGCATGTATTTTATTAGTTTTTTTTTTGGTTTTTAACTGTGGGTACAAAAATTAGTGTTGTTAACCACCTTAAATTGGGACAATTAAGGAACTTTATTTATGGTACCTTTAATATAGAAATAATTCGGTAGCTCATAAACCACTAAAGATATCTTAATAAAATTTCACAGAGGCAAAACAAACCTTTTTTTTCCAGTGGAGCTGTGGACTGTGGACTTTGGGGCTATGTTGGGTATCTGGAGCATGTAATTTTTTTTTTTTTTTAATTTACTTAGTCCTTGAAAATATCTACTAAAAATGTGCTTACATGTCTGTCTAGTTTAGGGGAAAATTAACCCAGATTTTTTTTTAATTTTTTGGTCGACTTCAAGTTAGTATTTTTGATGTGACGGACTTATTTAAGATCCTATTTTTATTCTAAAATATCGGCTGTATTTTTAATAAAATTTAGAATAGCATGTTGCTTTGTTTAAAGGTTACAGGCAACGAATTAGGAAAATTAAAAATTTTTCTTTAAGAATTTTCTCAAAAAGCTAGTATAGGGCTTTTGCTTTTAAAAACTAAACTTAAATCGGCACTAGTAATTTTTTAAACTATTATGTAGATAAACTATAGCCAATGCAAATAAAGGATAAATTGGGTTATAAATTCAAAAGTTGTCCCTTCAGTTCAATTCAAACATGGCCAATTTTGAAACAAAATTTGTGATATATTTGTGATAAATTTCTCTGAGTGTAAATCGATGATTGAAAAAAAGTATTTCGATTATTAAAGCCCCATGTCTCGCCTACATACACCCAAAAGAATTTGACATTTTCATGATTAATATTTTATTAATTTTTTGAAACAAAAACCTAATTTTTTGGAACATATTTTTCCCGTTTTGGGTATTCAGACGTTTAAATAAAATATAATAAATTTTTTTTCGACTTGTTTAAACGCTTTCTTATTTATACTGGTTTAAATTTTTGTAAGGATATCTCGATCCGCTCAGATTTTCCATATTAATTACAATTTTATATTTTATTTCTCAAATAATCATTTTATCGTGAAATATACAGTTTTAAGGCTGAATAATATTCGAAACAATTATGAACCGTTAATGTGGAAGTCGTACACTGTTCTCTAATGCCAATTGCTTGTGTAAGAAGTATATAGTAATGTCGAAATATAAATTTTATTTAAGTTTAACAAGAAAATTTGGAAGAGAGCTCTCTACCACCGAGTTAATTTATCTTAAAAGAAGTAAGGAAATACTTATGAAATTTTATTTTACTTTATTTAATTTGTTGCTTGCAATTCAAATAAGTAAAATTGTTTAATAAATGAATGATTAAACTTAAGCAGAAGATAAGTTAGCTGTAGAGCACTTGTGCTTTATCTCTTTAATATTTTATTTTATTAAATACATCCCATCCCTGCAACATATTAAAAGAGATTAAAAACTATTTTTAAGACTTTATTTTATATAATCTTGCAACGTGGCATCGTTAAATGTTCTACACTAAGAATGAAATTGAAGATAAAGTAAGATTCCGCAGCATAAAGTTTGTGCAATAAAAAGCAAGAAATGTTTGAAAATTTTTTTAAAACGCAAAATCGTAAAAAGTCGTGTATCATGACATTTTTCTTAATTAAATTAAGTTTGTTTTCCTGTTTTTAAAGTATAATTGTATAAATGAAAGTGAAAAGTTGAAACATAAAATGTTTTCAAGTAGTTCTTGACTAAAATAACTAAAAAAGAGAAATAGTTTACGGGTGTAATTTAAATGTTAAAAGAAAAACAAAAAAAATATTATTTATGTTGGAAATAATCTATTGTTCCTTAAAATAAAATAAAAAAAATCTGGAGTGGCCTACACTCAACTTTACCATACCAAACAGATATTTTTATGGATATATGTATTACATAAATAATATAAGTTCAAAGTATATTCGAATAGACAAATTAATTATTTTCGGTTTGGGGTGTTAAGTAAACTACCCCTTGCCCCTTCCTGATTATGCCCAAAGTATACAGCTCTTCTTCTCCATAAACCAAAAGCACATACTGAATTTCATTTTGGTATGTCCTGTAGAGCGTTTACAATATTTGGGAGTAAGTAAACTACCTCCAAAAAAAAATTTTCTAAAAAAAAATTTTCCCGAAAAAAATTTTCCCAAAAAAAAATTTTCGATACAAAATTTTTCCAAAAAAAATTTTTCTATACAAAATTTTTCCAAAAAAAAAAATTTCTTTGAAAATATTTCCAAAAAATTTTCTATAAAAATATTTCCAAAAAATTTTCTATAAAAATATTTCCAAAAAATTTTCTATAAAAATATTTCCAAAAAATTTTCTATAAAAATATTTCCAAAAAATTTTCTATAAAAATATTTCCAAAAAATTTTCTATAAAAATATTTCCAAAAAATTTTCTATAAAAATATTTCCAAAAAATTTTCTATAAAAATATTTCCAAAAAATTTTCTATAAAAATATTTCCAAAAAATTTTCTATAAAAATATTTCCAAAAAATTTTCTATAAAAATATTTCCAAAAAATTTTCTATAAAAATATTTCCAAAAAATTTTCTATAAAAATATTTCCAAAAAATTTTCTATAAAAATATTTCCAAAAAATTTTCTATAAAAATATTTCCAAAAAATTTTCTATAAAAATATTTCCAAAAAATTTTCTATAAAAATATTTCCAAAAAGTTTTCTATAAAAATATTTCCAAAAAATTTTCTATAAAAATATTTCCAAAAAATTTTCTATAAAAATATTTCCAAAAAATTTTCTATAAAAATATTTCCAAAAAATTTTCTATAAAAATATTTTTATACAAAAATTTTGATAAAATTTAAAAAAAAAGCTTTCGATACAATTTTTACAAAAAAAATTTCATAATTTTTGCTTGTTTTATTAAAAGTAAAATTTATATTAAAAAAAATTATTTTGTTTATTATTTAAAACTGAGTAATTTATCCACAAAATCATTCGTATTTCATGGGATTATTGCATATATGT
The DNA here is from genome assembly GCA_949628195.1 of Phasia obesa. Lineage (NCBI taxonomy): Eukaryota > Metazoa > Arthropoda > Insecta > Diptera > Tachinidae > Phasia > Phasia obesa. The sequence continues at coordinate 136,078,652 of OX451218.1, read as the reverse complement.
TACTTATATCAACCATAATTTTGATGCTTGTTTCAATTCGGTTTAAATTTTAATGCGTCCAGATTTTAAAAGAACACTTTTGCCAAATTTGGAAATATGACTTAATAATTTTAAACTTTTTGGATTGTTATTTTATTTTAAAATTTTAAACAAATCACCTCAATTATTGAAATGTGCGTTAAATGGCCTAAACTTTATTTCGCATTAAATGCACTGGATTTATTAATTTTGATTAATAAACTTTTAAGTGCCTGTCAAAACTTTTTATTTATTCTCTTTCCCTTTTATAGTTACTTCTCTCTTTCCCTTTTATAGTTACAAATATTTTGTAAACACCATAATAAATTCTTTCTTAAAGTCATAAATATAAATTCGAATAATTTCATAATTTGCAAAAAGAAAATAATTTTGTGTCTGCGTGTGTGTGAGAGAAAGAAAACATAAAATGCAACTTCTTATAACCAAAAGCCCCCAAGCGGAGAAAGTAGTTAAAATGAGAATGTATTAGTGTTTTGCACTGAACTATTCTCTGGGTTGTATATATGTTTACTTTTCTTATTTGCAAATTTAATTATATTTAAGAATGAAATTATGTTTAATTAAATACATAAATATTTTAACGACAGGCATGAATTGTTGTTTAAAATTTATTTTTTCAAATTAAAAATTATTTTTTCAACAAATTTTCTTCTTTTTTTAAGTAATAATAACAAATGCTATAATAAAAAAGAAACAAAACCAAATGCCCATATAAACTTAATTTAATTGTTTGCTTTTAGAGTGTACAAAGGCAAATCTATAAGGTAGCAGCACTACGGAGGCGAAATATTGACACGAACATTTTTAAATTTTTTATATGAAGTTTGACAGTTACACTGCCATTTAAGGGGATTTAATGGACTTTAAATCCATTAAAAAATAAAAATTTTCGCCTTAATAGCAGTAAGACCTTTATTGTACCTTTTTTTATAATACAAAGCGACACAAACCTACCATTTTGAAAGCTGGCTTGCTACTAGTTGAAATTTATTTGTTATATGTTTTGATCTCTTTGTTAGAGTCTCGTTGTATGTATGTGCTCACAATCACTCAGTGGTTTGCGTAGGGGCCACTGCCCATAACACTCGCATAAGGCGCCAAAGTTTTAAAATTTTTTATTTTTATGAGATTTTCTTTTGCAAACATTTGGAACAACAAAAAAAAAAATTGTAAATAAAATCATTTAAATATTTGTTTTATCTGTTTATCCATATAAATTGAATAAATCAAATAATAAATGTCATAAAATATTAAAGTTTTTTTTTTAAGAAATTGTTAAAACAATTATTGGTTTATTAAAAAAAAATAAAATATTTTGTAAAAAAAAATAAATTTTGTATAAAAATGGCTATAAGACAGTTAATACTAGCGCTTTGCAGAGTGCTTTGTAATTCCCATCATTAATAAATAAAATAAATATTTGTAAGTAAAGGTATGGCCACAAGCTGTAACTTGAAAACCCACTTTATTCTCAGAGTAGCATAAGTCAAAATTAAGGAGAGTTCTTCTATTGCAGTTCACTGGATAATCAATAATTGTTTTATGTGGGGGGTACCCATCTCGTTTACTGCCTCGTCGAATGGTAGCAGCTGTAGCAGCAGCATAGTCAGTGCATTCGAGGTTGTGATGTAAACTAAAGAATATAAAAAGCCCTCATAAAAGTTATCAGATGGCTTAATTGCAAAAATGTTGGCCACTATTTATTTTGAACACCAAAAGATTCCTTCCTTTAATAACCCAAACAAACAAGTCACAACATAAAATAAAAATGTATGCAGTTGTAGCTTAGAAAGTCCTTTTAAAGCATTTAAAATCAATTTTATTTATTTATAAAAACTACATTTCTGTTTCCATGTTTTCTGTTGTTGTTGTTTTTGTCTAAAACAGTTAATTTCATCTTTATGGCCATATATTTACTGTTACATTTATCTACACATGTAACCGACATTTCATGTTGCTCAAATGATTTTATGGCCAAAAATAACCGAAGTCACATCCCCCACATGTGTGCTGGGTTCTTCTGGCACGCATTTCTCGTAAGAGCTAATTTATTGGAGAATAAACATTGTTTTCTAATGTAATAAAAAGGCACGTTTTGGAACAAACAATTTGCCATAAATCTAATAAATAAAATTAAATTAAACATTTCGGGGAAGTAAGACAAATATTTTCTTGTTTAAAATTTTATAAATTTTTTATTAAACAACATTTATTTTAGAGCTTTCAGAAAAGCTTCACCTTCGAGAACCTTCGAGAAAGGTTAGGTTCTCAAATGTAATGTAGATATTAAGTACTCAGAGGCTCTTGATACTCTGGACATAAAAATCTAGTGCGATGTCCGATAGATTAAACAAATTTTTAAAGTATCAAAATAAGCTTTCCAGTGACTCAGCTTTTTAAACGGTGTAAAAGATACTTCGCTCCATTTGATCTTCTTTCTATTACTCTCACCTATGATATCTGAGCCGGCGCCCCAAAAATCTATTTTGGAGCTGCTCGAGCTGCTTACTGGAGAGGGAGAAGAAGGTCATCGATGACAGTAGGGTATCCAACTCTTTAAACTCACTGGGGCATCGACGCAATGTGTTTCGATGAAATGTGCTCTGTTGAAATCAGGAAACTTTTCCATATATATGGAATAAGATTGGTTTCTGTCAACTGCAATATGGGAAAATACAAGTCTGTCCTTCCTTCCATAACCAAATTTTCACCGCTATGTATTGCATGACTGCTGGTTCAAAAAAAAAAAAAAAAAATCAAGAACATTTTAACCAAGGCAAATTTAGATAACCAGGTAGCATCACATGGACAGCTGATTAGTTTTAGCTTAACTTTAATCAAGCCACGTTTTAAATAGTGCTGTAGAATTAGTATTAGGTGTTCTCAGTATATATAGTAGTGCTGTTCAGCTAATTTGTTCATTAGGGTGGTGTCTACTTAAACGATGTTCTGCAGGTAAATTGCTTGCTTGTCACACTTATGTGAGGCCAGTGTACAATTTAGTATATTTTCATCTGTTATTATTAGAAGGGTAAGTGTGTCCGCCTGTGTATGTTTTTCATTTGTTGGATTATTTCAGTAGTTTCAGTGTTGTGTCAGAGGTTGTATTTACCTGCTCGTTAATAATGTCTCCAGTAAAAGTTGCATGTTTCCAAGAATGTCCACTCTTCGTCCTTTTTTGCTAGGATGCAGTAACGTCATACATTCACCTTTGCCCCATTGTGCGTGCGTTGGTCTGAGTATCGCGGTGCTAAGTTGGAGGGATTTCTTTTCCTTTGTACGAGCACAGAGAAAGCGACCTTACCGGCAGGTTGACCGGGTAATATTTACTGGGGAATCGAATGGGAGTGTTGTCAGACTCCTCCGAAGTCATATTCGTGTCGAAAATTTGGTTTTCTGCTCATAAGTCGATTACATCAAAAATAAATCATAAAGTCTTTTAGTGAACCGTTTTAATGAATTAACCAAAATTGTTTTTTTTTTTAAGTAGGGTAAAATTTAGAGATATCGTGCGTTTTTGAGGTGGAAAAATTAGTCTTCTATAAAATTAGCACCCCAGGTTCGAAGCCTGGTAGAGAACAAAAAATTATCACCATGATTTTTTCGAGTTTTAAATTTAAGTGTTTTCAACTCCCCTCCAAACAATCCATTAAAGAAGCCAGCTGATCTCACCCCCTACAAAAAACGGAGATAACATCATGGCAAAAACTCAGGCTGCCGCCACCCCCTGGAAAAAAAAGGTGGGAATCAAAGATAGCAAGGGAAAAAAACGACATATGGCAGCGTCTTTTTCATAGGACCTGTTACAGCCTGATTAATGAACTCCAAAAACTAGAACAGTGCAATCTTACAGTGGAAGACTCGAAAAGAACTGCAATATGCTTATAAGCATATGCTTCGAAGAGGGATAATGGAAAAAAATAGCGTGACCTATAGCTTTCTATACGAAATCAGAATTCCCTAATTTAGATTTGTTGGTAAACTTAAAATGAGTTTGCATGGTACTCCACCTGTGTACGACTTTTGTTTAAAAAAATTTAGATTATAAACGGTACGCACATGGTTCATTCATGCAACCGCTGCATCGCAATACTGCTAGCCAAGGCAGACTAATTAGTCTCATACTAGAAGAAGAAGATAACCGCTCGATGACCAGTAAACAAGGATGGCCTGATTGACATCAAACGATAACGACACAGACGCATGAGATTTATCTATTTATATGAAAAAATTTTACGTCTGCAATTAAGTTTGAATTTGATTTTTTTTTAATTTGAAAACTTTTTCGAAATTTAATTTCGTCTAGCTGTGCCCACACACGTTGTGTGCGTCCTGACAATATTTTGTTCGATTTTGCTTTGAAAGTAATTCACACCAGATTTTAAGACTCCTACGTATTTATTTTATATAAAGGTACCCATCCCTGTATAAAATTCTAAAATTTATATAAAATTTTAAAAATCATTATAAATCGCTGTAAAAGGTGTTTCAAATAATATGAATTTTATTTGAACTATTTTTGAATTAATAAATTAATTATTTAGGCTTAAGTTCTTAATTATAAAGAGATAAAGAAAAATTAGATACCAGCAAAGCAGAATGCATTTTTTTCTAGAGAGATATGTCCGTCATCAGTACTCTTCGTACTGTGTTTCAAATATTTTATTAGCACTGTAATTCCACAAAGTAAAAATTCAAATCAAATACAAATTTTATTCAATTGGCTATTTGACAGTAATAAATTCATATTTTGTCGTTATTTTAAAACAGCGCCATCTCTTTCACAACTGTGTTTAAAATATGCCGCTTTTAAAAATAAAAGATGCCTTAAAGTATGCAGTACCTTTAAATCGGTAAAAAAATTGGCGTAATTTCACTGTCTTTTCTCTACTTTCTCTTGGAAATAAGATAGTTTTGAGAAAAAATGTTATCCTATATTGGAACCAGGATACTAAGGTACCTCCTCACAAAATTTTGTTAAAATCCATCCAGTAGTTTCTAAGTGATGTGAACGCAAACAAAAATACAGACAGACAGGAAATAAGTTACTGTTTTCTTTTTCATATGTAGAGGTTGTCTAAGATAAGGCAGATGCTCCAAATAAAAGTATGTTCGAGGAGAACAGAGTCTATTTTTACTATATTAACTACATAAACTGATAACCAGGCTTACCTTAACAATCTAGAGTTCTTTTTTTATATAAATCAAAAAAAAAAAAAAAATTATGCAAAATTAAAACTCAATGCTTAATTTACTAATTGCTCCCATGGTGCAGCGCAAACATGAATATAAAGGGACCATATTTTACGGTTTGAACTGAAATTGCTACCTATTTGGAAACATTTCTTTTCTACCCAATTTGAAGTCATATATTATCCAACCGGGTTTCCACACTCTGCACTATGGGTATGTGTTTAAAATTAAAAAAAAATATATATTTTTTTGTAATTTTTTAAAGTTGCCGCAATAAATTTCCTCTTTTAATTAAGAGTTTTAGGAAAAAATAAAATTTGTAAAAACTGAAAAATATTGCAAATCAAATAAATTTCAAATGAAAGTATCGGTCTGCAGTGTAGAGCCACCAAAACCAATTACCCTTTTTTATCTCTCATCTCTTTTGATTCCTGTTTTAATTTTAGAATTTTGATTGCTTTATATTGATAAAAGGATTTTGTTCTCGTTTAAAATAGTTTTCCCACAAATTGTTGCTCTACGCTGTGTCTGTCAAATTAAAAGTTTCATGTTCTGTATTTATTTAACAATTTGTTTTTTTTTCTTTTTTTTTTTTGCTTCCACTTTCCACAGACCATTTTAATCAAGCTTAACACTTTTTTTTTTTTATTTTAGTTTCTTTTACTCTTATGGATGTTAAAAAAACAAATAAGAGAATTATTATTTAAACAAAAATAATCAGCGGATGGATGGGTGTGAAACCAAAAAATCCTAATGTGTGAACCAAATGCTTCCACCACAAAATATTAAACAGAAAAACTTTTATTTCCCATAAATTTAAATAAAAAATAAAATGTGTGTACAATTAATAGTGTAGCGAGGGAACCAATAGGGATTAATAGCGCTCATGTACTTTTTAAATTATAAATCATCAAATAAAGGGTCGTCCAAATAAAAGTTTTCTTTAAAATCAGATGTTACTTTGACACTGATAGATATCTTCAGATTGTATTAGTATGTTTACAAAAGATATTCAGTTTTACAGAGGCTACAATTTTCCCATATATTGTTAGTATAAAATTTGGGAAACCCTGTATGTTTTGCTGAAAAAAATAAAAAAAAGTATTTTTTAATTTTCTTTTTTTTTTAACGCAGGAATAATTTATTTTTTTGGCATAAAATGTTAAAAGAATTTATTAAGCGAATCCTTAGCTACATTATTGCCGAACAAAGTTAAGCGCTATCACCTAGATTGAATGAGATATTCGACAAAAACTGATGACACCCTGTTTCAAGGGCCCACTGCTTTTCAGAATCTTTCGAGGCCCATTAATAAAAATTTGTCACCATTTTCGCTACACCAAGAACAGAGTTTTACTATCCTTTGTTAGTTTAATCGATAATATACTGTCAAGTCCGAGTATTTTTCGAAAAGTGTTGATTTGTTGCACTGTGTAATTGCAGGAAATATTGCAAGTTTATTTCGAAAGAGAATAAATTGAATATGGATGTTATATCATCTGTTCTGTTGAGGCGCTTTTTCAACTCATGTCTGGGCATCGAAAAACCTGAACGTTACATTCGAGATGCCAATGCATCCACAGAGTGTAGAATTTGGTGTGTTGGTATCATTGGCCAATTTCTCTACCCCATTTTAGTCAACGTTAACGACTGCAGGGTAATGATTACGGAATTTTTATAGCCTAAAACAGAAGATATGAACTTGGATAATTTTTGGTTTCAGCAAGATGGCATACGACGTCAAATAGTCGATACCTTTAGAAATAAGAGCGCTGTCATCATTGGCGTAGGAAGGCAGCATGACTTCACCATCCCCCAATTTTCAAAAATTGTTCTATATTTTTGTTTTCATAATACAATTTTCCAAGAAAAGTGATTTTGCACCCTAGAAAATATGTCCTCCTACGCCAATGGCTATCGTGATATCTCTTGGAGAGGCGATTTGGCTCTCTTAGACTCAAAGACATAAATATTTGTCTCAAAATATTTTTCAATAACATTTTTTACAAGCATAAGTGGTGGCGGATATTATTTACAATACATTTTAATTCAATATGCAATAAATGCAATATTGAATTAAAAGCAAACTGGCCTGTTACCAAACTTTGCACAGTGGTTAAAAAAAAATTATTTTGAAAATAATTCGGAAGCTCACGAACCCCAAAAGATATCTTAATGAAATGTCACAGAATCAACGCAGTGATGTTCTCGAGTTTTTTTTATTTATTTCCTGACGATGCTACCCAATGGTGTAGCGAAATATTGAATATAAAAATAAAAAGAAATTGAAATATTTTTATAAAAAAGACTTAAAAACTTAAAGCTTAAAAACTTAATTATAAAATTATTAAAAAGGTCAAAAAATACAAAAATTGTTTAAACAAATATATATTTTAATCATTAAAAAAATAATTGAACTCTAATTTAAAACTAAGCCAAAAATTTAATTGGTGCACAAAAGTGTTCTTTGTATTTACTTTTATTCTATGGTTAAGTGTTTCCCGGGCAAATGCTGTGTGACATGCGCCAGCTATCAGAAAAGTTTCCTTGAATTTTGAACGGTTTGCTACCTATGGACCTGAACAGGGAAAAAAGGTAAAAAAATTGAATTTTTTAAAGTTTTTTGCGATTTTGACCTTGAAGATGAAGCTTTTTTTGATTTTTGTTCTTTATGACAAGAGCTACAACTTTGCCTCAGAGAGTATATCAAAATTTCAAACGGTTTGCAAAATATGAGCTTGAGGAAATGATAATTTTTTTTGAAAAAATGACATCGAGGCCCCACATCTTTGAGGGCCCATAAAAAAAACCTGGAGGACTTTGGGCAAAACTGGGAGACAGGGGTCTTTTTTTTGGTCTTTTATGACGTAGTGGTGTCCGTATATGGTTATTTTGCCATGACTTAAAAAATTACACAGTGTGTAATCAATCTGCCGGAAGAGAGTTAACAATCCACATAACCAGAAACCCAGTTTGTTAACGAACATTAAGGCATCTTTTATTTTTGAAAACAGTATGTTTTAAGCAATGCTGTGCAACAGATGGCGCTGTTTAAAACAATGAGAAACGCACAGAACGTGTGTTGGCACAGCCAGTATGTAATTATTATATAAAATATATGGTTTCATCAACAGAGTTATAGTTGGTTTTTTTTTAAGTTTTAGTGCCTTTAATCAAGTTGATTTTTTGATTTGTAGACTAACTGATTGCCTTGAAATAGTGGATATAATTTTGACCTCCTGTAGAACTCCAATGGAAAAATCTATGAAAATTTTTTTCCAAAAACATGCAGAGACGACAGTTCCTATAGTGAAAATCAATTTCAGCATTACATGAGCTTGCAGATGACACCGAAATTATTAGGTTACACAGAGAGGTTTAAGTTTAACTATTCTAGAAACTCGAACCTAGTTCAACTACAGAAATATGAAAACTTTTCATAGCAGTATATCATCTGCTGTATATCAGTATATCATCAGGCCTTCTCTCAGAATTGTACTGCTAGCAAGCTCGATATTGGTTCAGAAGCCCTTAGTAAAACGAAGCAAAAAAAAAAACATACTTTGAGACAGTTTGTGACGGCCAGTTGGCATGTTCAACTTTAAAATTCATTGGACTGAGAGTTAGACAAATACGCATGGTAGATTTTTGCTTACAAATGAAATACAAATTCATATTGAAAATCTTAGTGCCTCCATAGACTGATTACTACTGCGCCATTCTAGCAGTCTGGGGGTTACGGGTTCGATTCTCCCCACAGAATCTGGGCGTGTTTTGCAAATAAGCCAGGAACTTTGCAGATAGTTTTCTCTTAAAAAAAAAAACAATGAACATCTTGGCATCTAAAATAAAACTGTAGTGACCTACACTCAACTTTACCATACTAAATGGAAACAGATATTTTTATGGATATATGTATTACATAAAGAATAAAAGTTCAAAGTCTATTCAAATCGAAAAAAAAAATAATTTTCGATTTGGGGTGTTAGGTAAACTATCCCTTGCCCCTTCCCGATTATAGCCAAAATTTATACAGCTCTTCATCTCCATAAACCAAAGGCACATACTGAATTTCATTTTGATATGTCATACAGTATGACCTGTAGAGCGTTTACAAAATTTTGGAGTAAGTAAACTACCCCTTGCCCCCTCCCGATTATGCCCAAAATTTACACAGCTCTTCATCTCCATAAACCAAAGGCACTTACTAAATTTTATTTTGATATGTCAAACGGTATGACCTGTATAAATAGTCAAAATGGATTCAGGAAACCTCTAAACGTATAAATCCGTCAAAATCACGACCTCGATTTTTTTCATGATTACTATACTTTACCTTATACTACGTATGGTAAAGTAAAAAATTTAATAGCACGTCCACCAAAATTTAAAAAAACAATATTTTATTGCTTCTATAATTTTTTCTAACACTGTATGTCAACATTTAGTTGTTGTTTTGCCTTTTTCAGCCAAAAAGTTTTCTTTATAAATAAATAAATCGTTATCGCCCTCATTCTGTTTAGTGAGAAGAAATAATAGCTTTGTTACTTGTGTTACTTAAGGGTATAAACTGTACAACTTTTAATATCTGTACAGAGAATTTTAAATAAAGTTAATAAAATAAAAAAAATAAAAAAAAGTCAATGGCAAGCAAACCGAGACTAGTTTTAAATTATGAAATAAGAAAACAAAAAAATAATGTCACAACCATTTCCTTTTTAATGACTGTTTGGAAAGACTTCATTTACTATTTTTTTTTTTTTTCATTTTAATCCTTGCCTGTGCATGCTTGTTTGAGTTTGTGCTTGTTTCTAACTGTTATACGACAAGTACTTAAATGTACACACTTATTCATTATGTTGCAACAACTTAAATAAAAGGTTGTTGCAGTTATTTGGGTCCTTAATTTAATATGCTTAAGGTCTATTCATGGCCATGGCCATGGTCATTTTGCAATGTTTGTGCATTTTTCCTGCAGTGGTTTTGCTTTTCTTTTTTTTTTTTTTTTGCTGCAAAACACAATTTGGGAAAATAAAATTTTTTTCATGAAAATGTGTTTATAAACAAAGCCAGAATTTCTCAGTAGTTTTGAAAGTCATTTGAACATATAGCACACTAAATCATAAACAGGCACAATTCAAAATTCACAAAAATTCAGAGAAGAGGTAAAAACTGTTGAAAAACAGGGTTGTCATTTAGCAATCAAATTTCGTTTCACTATAACAGTATTTTTTCTAGTTACACCCCATCTTCACCAGCCATCAATTTAGAACAAAACATAAACATGACCCCGGCAGAGCAACGGAATTAATATGTTGTTATAGGTCGTGAATACGAGTTTATCGGGTATGTTCTGTAATCCGAAACCGAGTGAAATTGAATCCGAATGAAATTTTAAATTGTCATAACTTTTAAATCTTACAACATTTTGATATTATTTTTTATACATTCGATTAAAGCCCATTCACATAACTTCCTTGATTGCTAATGTTTTAAAATAATAGGCGCAACTAAGTTATATTTTTCTTTTAAAATTTATTTGATTTCAATTTCACTCGGTTTCGGATTACAGAACATACCCGTATGTCATTTACTGTTTGAACATAATTTTCTGTTTTCCAACAATGTTGTTTGAAAGCTTATTTCACAGCAGATAGTAGTAGCAGTAGTACGGTTGTACACACCTCTGCATAATCATTTGGATCTGGATTATAATTTTTGAAGAAAATCATCTTCAGTATTGGGGCAGATTTTCACCTCAGTGGATTCGTCAAAGTGATTGTCGAAAAACCAATCCACAACAAAGAGTGACTGTTTGGTGTGGTTTATTACCTGGCGATATAAGCGGGCTGTATTTTTTCCAAAATGAGGCCGGTCAGGCAGATACTGTGAATGGTGTTTGCTATAGTGAGATGATAACGAAGAGGATATTGATGTGGACGATATGTGGTTTCAACAGGACGGTGCCACTTGCCACACATCTAAAGAAAAACAAGAGCTCTTTTGCGCGACAATATCAATGGCCGTGTTATCTCACGTGGTGGCGATGTCAATTGGCCGCCAAGATCATGTGATTTGACACCGTTGGACTTCTTTTTTGGGGGTTTTTTGAAAGAAAAGGTGTACGTCCATAAACCAGTAATAATTCAAGAGCTAAAGGATGAGATAATTCGGCACATTAACGGCAGTTATGCCTCAGCGTCATCGAAAATTTGGAGCATCGGGTGGAGGTGTGCCGCCGAGGTCGCGGCACAATATTTTGTTCCATACATAATTGAAACATACCAATATTATCAAAATAAAAAGAACAAGAAGACAATAATTTTCTAAATAATTTGTGTTTTATTCAAAATCAACATCGGCCCTTAAAATTTAACCACCCTTTATATAGCCTAAGTTTTAAACTAACGAAATTTTCACAGAAGGTGTATTACTATGGGCAATAAAGTCAATAAATTAAAGGGCCACGGTCGCTATAACAATTACTTAAAATTAAAGAGTGTTCCGAAAGAGACATGTTTTTCTGGTATATGGCATTATTTTCTGAACCGCAGTAGGCTGATTCTTAAAATTTTTACATAAGCTGTGTTGCCACGGCCGCTAAAAAAATTACAAAAAATTAAAGATAGGCTCTTTAAGAACAATTATTAAAAATTAAAGAGCGTTCCGACATAGACATATTTTATTGCTACATATGTGGCTTTATTTTTTAAACCGTAGTAGGCAGACTCTTAAATTTTTTTACGAAGATGTGTTGCCACGGCCGCTAGCACAACTACTAAAAATTGAAGGGTGTGGAATGTTTATCCTGTATGGTTATAGGTAGGCTCTTGATATTTTCAAAGAAAGTGTATTAATATTGCCGCTATCACAATTACTAAAAATTAAATTGTGTTCCGAGAGACATGTTTTTTACGTATATGGCCCTATTTTTTGAACCGTAATATATATTAATAGCAATAGTATTACCATATTGAGGAGTGCTGCAGCTTAGGCATTAAGCATGTAATTATGTTGGCTTGAAGCTGGATTCACCCAGTTTGTCCGCACAAATTTTTGTGAGAACAAATATTTTGTTTCTGAGAGTTTTCTATGGCACGATTCACCCATTTCGAAAAATTTGCCCGGACAAACAAAGCTGTCATATGAGTACATAAATAAACAAGTCATATTAATTTTACAACGTGGCAACTAAACAGCAAGTGATTAAAAATAAAATCTTGGTGTGAAATTGCATATTTTTTATTATTTTAACATTTTGCTTATTAAAACATCTATTAATAAAGAAAATTGCTTCTATAAATGGCTGTTAAAATAAAAAAAAATACAAAAAAGAAATATTAAAGCACAGAACAGAACAGCAATGGGCTACTATCACTCATTGGTTCCTGAGATGCGCTTTTATGACGTAAAACCTTTGTTAATTTTCATCGCATGGACCTCACTACGTTTGCTTACGTTCATTTCTAATGGCGTTAGCTATTGTCGTCCAAATGCTTTGTTTTCAATGATTATTTTTATATGAGCTATTACTCATGTCCTACATGCATTTTCTTCTGGGCTTTTTCGTTTCCATTATAAGCTTGAGGTTGCTTTATTAAACTCCATTTTCATAAATTAATTTTTTATTTTATAATTATGTTTTTTAAGCTTTAGGTTTTTTTCTAAAAATTTAAAATTTTTTTTTTATTTTTTTCCTGACGATGCTACCCCAATGGTGTAGCGAAATATTGAATATAAAAATAAAAATAAATATAAAATTAAATTCTATTTTATTAATCATTTAAATTTTTTAAAAACTATTATTATTTTTATTTCCTGAAGATGCTACCCAATGGTGTAGCGAAATATTGAGAAAATAAAAATTATTATAACATTTTTATAAAAAGACCTAGTGCTTATTAATAAAATAGAATTCAAAAATATAAAAAGGTCAAAAACTACAATAATTATTTAAATATAAAATTTTTATATAAAAGACCTAAAGTTTAAAAAACATAATTATAAAATTATTAAAAAGGTCAAAAAATACAATAATTATTTAATAGTTTTTTATTGAAAAATATTTCTTTGTTGATGATCAATACAAACAAAACAAATGACACTATTTAATACAAACACTATATAATGGCAACTCAATTCAGATTTTTCTAAAAAAAAAAAAAATAGTGGCAACTCATTTCTATTTTGTCTGGACATAAATTAAAATTAAACCAAATCAAGTCGTCTGTAGAAAATCACTTCTCTCACTCTCTGAGAGGAATATAAAACTACATATAAAAAAACGTTGTACGAACAAAAATTTTGTCCGGACATAATGGGTGAATCCAGCTTGAGTCTCATAGCCGCGCCAAATTGTCAACATAAATTTGTTTCTGATATATATTATTTTCTTTTATTCGTACTGGTATTTATCGCATCACCTTCCTTCGCCATTATAACTCTATAGTACTAAATCGTCGCCAAAGTCAAATATCAAAACATTGGCTGCCCCAATGTTCTAAAAATAATTGTAACGTCCAGTTGCAGTGTTGCCAAATATATAACTTTTCTTCACTCATTTATTTTACCACCTTTTTTATTTTTACTCTATTCGCTTTCCAAAGAAAGAAACACAATTAATTGGTAGGTGTATTTATATACCTACGGGTAACTTCTATTTTTGAAAAAAGAAAAATTAAATAAGTTTTGTCCAATCATAGCAAACGATGTTGATGTTTTTGTATGTTTGCCTCCATGGTATTTTTTAATTCTACCACTTCCTTTGTGTAATAGTCCGATGCGAAATAATTTCTTTCACACTTAAATTTGGAAGTTTATTAATAATCCTGGCTGGTTGGGATTTACCGCCCATATACAAAGCAACAACAGTTCAGTATTTATTTTTTTTTTTATAATTATTTTTTTTTAACTTCAACGAAACGTGATTTGCTTTCGTAGGCTTATAAATCACATACTAGACTGAATTTTATCGAAAAATATTTGCATTGTGATTAGCTTATTTGGTTGCTGCAGCAGCGTGAAGTTGGCAACACTTTAAGAAGCCGCACCTGTAAATATGCAACGTTATTTAAAAATAAGAACTAAATTTTTAGTATAAAAAATGTGCAAAGTTTAGAAAAATCTGTTTGTTGAACAACTCTTATCAAACAAAAGTAATCAAACCATAAGAGAAATTAAAACAAGATTTATTTCGAAAACAAGTCCCTAAATTGCTTTACAAATTAGTTTAAAAGAAATAAATGTTTTTCTCCCTTTTCAAAATGAATTTCATTATTGGAAAACTTTTCTAATTGCACATCGAACATTGTATTGATTTGCCAGTAATTATTTATTTCAAATGACATGTGGTTCAGCTTAACAATGACGCTATAAATGACTGGCTGATATTAATTGATTTCGAAATTTATTCTTTTAAACAATCGATCATGCATTTTAGAACAATGGAAATTAATTTCAATATTCATCATTCACATTCACATTGTCAATCATTCATTATTCATTTGTCAATGACAAACGATTAAACTCATTTACATCTTTGTATTGTTATCATATGAATATGATTTTGTTTGCTGAAAAAAAACTAGAACAATAAATAAAATGCTTTTAACTGAAACCTAATATGATTCAAATTGAATTTTTATCGTATTATGTTAGTTTTTACATCTTGCTTCTTTCTTTCCCAGCCTTAACTGCATTGACAGCCATCCTTAGAGAATTTCAACAAACATATGAGTAAATGACAATGATTGACAAATGCATGTACATAGTAAACCGAATAGTTCTTGTCAAATACTGAATACTGACATAGTTGGAAAGCAGCTTCTGTGCAACATCCAATAATGTGAATGGCAAGATTTAACTGGTGGTGTTCAAAGTATGACAACAACTTTGTTTTGTTATCGCTTATTTCAAAACTAAATGAAGTGGAAAAGTTTTCGAAAGCAACTAGAGATATGCTAGCATTAACAAGATTTTGAGCTCCTAAAAGTATGCAACACATTTGCTAGCACACTACCCACAAACAGTGGTTTTATAAGTTAACAAAATTGTAAAAATATTAATTAAATTTAAGTGCTTTATGAACTTATGGCTTCTAAACAAAACTCTTTAGAAAATCTAAAATATAACGATAAAGCTTAGAAGGTAAATGAGAAAATTATTTAATAATAATTCCAGATATAATATCATCTGTAAAAATAGCAAAAAAAATATAGCACTTCTGTAGCATAACTATTTAGCATTTAAATGTTAGAGTTTTGCACTTTCAGCATATTGTTTACTGACAAATTTCACTCTTTTTCAAAAATATACATTACTAAATCTACAATTATTGTTGTACTAAAATTTTTTTGTACTGTCAAATTATTAGATAATTTTAATTATTAAATAAATAAATTTAAAAATTAATTTTTGTAATTAAATTTTCATTTTAATTAGTTTTAAGAACTTAATGCTCATAATTTGTTTAAATACCTACGACTTAGGTATAAAGGGGCAAAAGTATAACTGACTACCCTAAGCCTTTTAATGTATGTTAGGCTTAAATCTGTTTAGTACTAAAATATTTTCTGGCAAATTTTTTTTTCAAATGTCTATTTTTACTAACGAACTGATGCCATATTAAATTTTTATAAGTTTTACTTGCAATTTAATTTTTTAGAACAAAAATTTTTTTGTACTAAATTTTTTTAGGTAAAATAAACAAAACCCTAAACATATTTAAGTACCGTATTTTAGTGCTAAAACATTTATACTTATAAAGCTAAAGAATAATTAAAGAAAAAGTTTTTAGTACTTAAAGTTTTTAAACCATATTATTGACGTATTATAACTTTTTCGTATAAAACATAACCCCCATATTTCCAAAAAAAAAACATAATATATTAAAAATCTATTTTAGAACAAATTTTTCAAGCATAAGTTGTTCTAAAATACATTTCCAATAAGTTTTAAAATTTATAAACATTGAGGTATGAATTAAAATTCTTTTGTAACAGTTTATTCTGAAACTATTTTTTATTTAAATTTTTAAGTAATACAAATTTTTAGTACTATATATGTAGGTGCTAAAAAAACATATGTAAGTACCGAAAAATTTCAAATATCACTGCACTTATTGTAAGTTTAAATTCAAGCTGAGATATTAAATTTTGCATTAGATTTACTTGCAATTAAATTTTTTAGAACAACATTTTTTTGTACTAAATTTTTTAAAGTAAAATAATTAAAACCCTAAACATATTTAAGTACCGTATTTCAATACTGAAACATTTATTCTTTTATAGGTAAACAAAAAATAAAAAAAAAGTTTTTAGTACTTAAAGTTTTTCAACCATAATTTTGATGTACTATAAAGAATTAAGAACTAAAATTCTTTTGTTAGTTTATTTTAAAACTATTTTTTTTTTTATTTAAATTTTTGAGGGTAACAAATTTTTAGTACTCTACATGTAAGTGCTAAAAAATCATATTTAAGTACCGAAAAATTTATATATTAAAAAATTTAATATCACACCACTTATTGTTAGTAGTAAAAGTACGTGCTGTGATATTAAATTTTACTTTAGTTTTACTTAAAATTTAATTTTTTAGAACAAAAATTTTTTGTACTAAATTTTTTAAAGTAAAATAATCAAAACCCTAAACATATTTAAGTACCGTATTTCAGTACTAAAACTTTTGTACTTTTACAGGTAAACATCAAAATAAGAAAAAGTTTTTAGTACTTAAAGGTATTATTCATTTTTGGTATAAAACATTAAGAATTAAAATTCTTTTGTAACAATTTTTTTTTTAATTTTTTATTTAAATTTTTAAGTGACATTGATTTTTAGTACTCTCTATGTAAGTGCTAAAAAATCATATGTAAGTACGGAAAATTTTATTTATATAAAAATGTAATATCATATTATATTTTACTTTAATTTTACTTGCAATTTAATTTTTTAGAACAAAAATTTTCGTTGTACTAAATTTATTGAATCAAATAATCACAACAGTAAACATATTTAAGTACCGCTTTTAGTACTAAAACTTTTATAGGTAAAGAGCAAGTAAAGAAAAAGTTTTTAGTACTTAAAATTTTTTAACCAAATTCTTTTGTAACACTTTATTTTACAACTATTTTTATTACAATTTTTAAGTGATACAAATGTTTAGTACTCTATATGTAAGTGCTAAAAATTAATCATATGTAAGTTTTATTTATTATGCATATGGGGATTGATGTTTGTCGAATAATGTTTTCTAAAGCTCAAAAGTAATTTGTTCTTAAATTGTTTCAACTACAGAACTTTAGAACAAAATATTTTACAGCCTAAATTTAAGATCCTATAATCTTACACTTTTTAATACTAAAATCGCTAGCACAGAAGTTTTTTACGACTGCAGTAGTTTAGTAAAAACAAAATAATTACAAGTTCTAAAATTCTTTTGCATAAAAATTTCAAAAATGTTTTTTTTAAATCTTTGAGTACTAAACTTTTTAAGGTGCTTTATATGTACTCGTACGTGCTAAAATGAAGAGAATGCAGCAACTCTTTTATATATGATGAACAAGATGCTAAACTTTTAAAAAATCTTGTACTAAAATTGTATAGTATTATTTTCTGTTTCGCAGAAAGGGGCTAACTTTTACAAAAAAATATTTTGAATAAAATTTTACAAAAAGTGTTTACAAAAAGTTTTCAATAAATTTTTTACAAAAAAAATTCAATAAAATTTTAAAAGAAATTTTCACAAAAAAATTTCGTTAAAATTTTCATTAAAATTATTACAAAAAAATTTTAATAAAATTTTTACAAAAAATTTCTATAATATTTCCTAAGGTTTTTTTACAAAAAAATTTTCTATAAAATTAAAAAAAATTCTTTAAAATTTAAAAAAAAAATCATTAAAATTTAAAAAAAAATCAATAAAATTTTTATAAAAATTTTCAAAAAATGTCAAAAATAATTTTCAATAAAATGAATAAATAAATAAATTTTGAATAAAATTTTACAAAAAAATTTTACAAAAAGTTATCAATAAAATTTTTACAAAAAAATATCAATAAAATTTTTAAAAGAAATTTTCACAAAAAAATTTCGGTAAAATTTTCATTAAAATTATTACAAAAAAATTTTAATAAAATTTTTACAAAAAAATTTCTATAATATTTCCTAAGGTTTTTTTACAAAAAATTTTCTATAAAATTAAAAAAAAATTCATTAAAATTTAAAAAAAAATTCATTAAAATTTAAAAAAAAATCAATAAAATTTTTATAAAAATTATCAAAAAATGTCAATAATAATATTCAATAAAATATATTTTATATAAAAATTTGTAATATTAAAGTTGAAAATCATGAAAGTAAAATCCGAAAGTATATTATTGTGAAAATGAGTATATAAGATGAAGGTGAAGGGTATATAAGATTTCACATGACCGAATATAGCACTCTTACTTGTTATTTTTTAGAACTAATACTTGAACATTTTTTTTAGTACTAATGTTTAAGGTGTCATTCTTTCAGTAATTAAATATTTAAGTTGAAATTTTTATTATAGATATTTATTGATAAATAAATAGAATAGTTCTAAATACAGTTCTGTTTAATGAAATTTTATTTTGATTACAATTCCGAACTATACCCTGTAGTCGTCTGTATCACTTAAGATGTTTCTACACAAAAACTACTGTCTCGGTTTGTGGTTTGGAAAACGAAAACAGTAGAGCAGTAGAGCATGAGAATGGAAAACCATTGATTGCACTGCTGAACAAGAGCAAAACTATAACAACTGACTACTGACTGCCCTAAGCCTTTTAATGTTTGTTGTGTGTGGCTGTGTGTGTGTGTGAGAGTTTGAATGTGTGCTTTTTCCAGTGTAACACCCAAACCTCAATTCATATTGAAACATTTTTACATTCAAGTGGCGGTTTTGATGGTTAAATAACAACATTTTATGGGTTTGTGATTTCTCTAAAAACAACAATACAGCAATTGGGTGCGGAGTGATGCAATTCAAGTTCTATTCGATTTTCGTTTAAATATCTTCCTTTTCTTCATCTTCTTTAAATATGATTTCAACAATTGCTCAAGTATAAATTGAAACTGTGGTCAACAATAAATATCTGAATGAATAAGAGAGAGAGAGAGAGAGAGAGTGAGTAAGAGTGAGACAGCAAGTACGAGAATACAAGATGGTTAATTTAAACATTTCGAAGTAGATGAATGATGTTGAAGAGTTTCAAGAATTAAAGATAAATTTCTCTTGTATTGTTCAATTGATAATGATGTTGTTATTGTTGTTGTTGTTTGTAAGGCCACTTTCAATTATATCAATTATTTTACAATTAAGTTTATTAAATGTCCTTGTTGTAACAAGTCCTCCTCTGCACGCACACGTAAGCACTCATGCATTTTCTTATTTATTTATTTATTTATTTTTATGTACATATTTACATTGTGGTTTTAAAGGAATACTTTCAATTGACTACTTATGAATGAGTTGCTGTTGTTGTAGTTGTTGTAATTCTATTTATTGCTTTTTGTTTTATTTGATTGCTGTTAGTTGCTTTAAAAGTTGTGCGTTAAAGTGATAAGATTACCTACTCTTTGTGGCCTTGTTTATTAAAGCACTGCATGAGCACTGCTCATAATATGCTCATTATAATATTTCATTGAATTCATGTATGTTTATTGCACACGAGTAACGATGAGTGTAGAGCAATAAACAGCGAAGACCTGCGAGCTAAATGCCATGAGCTTGCAGAGTTTCCATAAGCAAGTTTAACTAAGTATGAGTAAATGTTGAACATAAAAACAATGAACTTGAGCGAGTTCAAGCAGCTTTATGCTTTAAGTGAAACAAGAACATAGTTCGTGTGTACAAACAAACCACACGGGGTTTTTTGGGACAACATTATCTACGTTTATTTTAAGTTCTTTATTACCTTCAAGCGTTTTCCAAAAGTTCTACACAACTGTTAAAGAAATCACATTGAGTGCTTTGAACATGAGACGAGTAAACAATGCCTAGTGAGCCTAGTCCTAGTTCATTTTACTCGGTCAGCTCATTGTGTTTATGATAAGAAAAGACGATTTCTCACTAATAGTTAGTGGTATGAGTAGGCATGTGTTCAGTAACCTAATTTGTGTTCGAGTATGAGCACTTGCTCATGAGCTTTCGAGCACCCTTTTGATGAGCTTGCTCATTCAACTGTTTACATTGCTATTGAACGTGAATTATATTTTCAACTCAAACTATATAAGAAAACTATGCATTAAATTTGTAAAATCATTAGACGTCAATTTTAAATTTTTTTTTTTCAATAGTTTAGTTTAAACGCTCAGACATGTATGATTTTACGGGCTATATACGCACAGTGGAATTATATTTTCTACCGAACCGGCTTCAATTTTTTTAAATAAAAAAACCAAAAAGTTAAAATACTTTAAGGCCCATTAGTACAACTTGCCTTTAGTTAAAGTTAGGATTTTGTTGGAGCGATAAACAGTTTTTAGTTATTAAAAGTAAGCTAAAAATCACTTTTAACTATAACGTACTATAAGGACAATTTATAGCAATAAGCAGTATCCTCATTATTATAGCGAAAAACTACTTATCGCTCCAACAAAATCCTAACTTTAACTAAAGGCAAGTAATAATAATGGGCCTAAATGAAATAAAAAAAAATTCTTTATTTTATTAAAATCAACTCTTTAACAAAAAATATAAATATATTTTAATAATAGTACACTATCGGCGAAGCTTCTTGTTTGTCAGCAGAAAATACCCGGAGTCTTTGAAGGAAATCGAACCTGCAACCCCCAGACTGATAGACTAGCGCACTATCAATTAGTGTTTCGAGGTATTAAAGAAGTGAACTCAAACTTAACAAGTACTGAACTAGAATAAATTAAACTATAACTTACTGAACTACTGTAAGGATGCGGCTAGCTCTACTGAAACCCCTATTTAAAGGTTTGCCTGAACTAGAAAGAATAGTCTGTAGAATAAATACGTCTGGAAACTAATACGACGCAATCTATATAAATGAAATCAAATGTCGTTCGTTAATAATCGCATCACTTTAGAATGGCTGCAACCTTTTGGCCAATTTTTGTCTTTTAAATCCTCATCATAATCCAACTGAGGCTTTTAGAGAATGAAAAATTGACCACGCCCACTTTTACGCCCACTTTAACGCCTACTTTTTAATTAGCTAGAGAAGATCTAGGTAGATCTTTTGCACCAGTAACCCTTTTACTAATATACATAGTTTAGCGAAATAGAGGCTGAATTAAAATAGTGGGCGTGGTACCTCCTATACAAAGTGAACAATTATTGTTATCTATCTGGTGATCTGCAATAGGTAAAGTCTTTAAACTTTGCACAAGTAACCTTTATACTAATGTCTAACAAAACACAGACTGGATTGGGACGGTGGGCGTGGTACCTCTCATACAAAGTAAAAAAATATTGTCGTGTACCTAGAGAACTAAAACAAGGAGAGTCTTGCAAATTGGCACAAGTAACCTTCATACTTATTCTAGCAAAATACAGACTAGATTGGGATTAAGGGAGTGGTATCTTCCATAAAAATTAAAATATTATTAACAGAATTGGATGGGAAGTGTTATAGTCTATCAGTCCGACGTTGTAGGTTCGCATCCCATCAAAGACTCTAGTATTTTTGACTACAAGTTTGCCCATGACGGAGCTTGGATATAATCTAAGTGCCTACAACTGGTTAATTGCATTAGTGACCGGATGTCATGGAAACTTCAAGTATTATCTGACCAAAAACGAGGTAAGTCGATACTTACAGACTGTGTCTGGAAAAAGGCTAAGACGGCAGAGCATATTTTGTGTGGATTGCTGGATAACCACTGGATACCGCTAAGGGCTTTGGACCACGAGCGGACACATATTAAATGTAGATGTTATGAAGACCTTAGTTTGGAAGAATGTCGACATTTATTAGTTGCCAGTCTGAAATCACTACAGTCGAGACAAAAAGGCTAGTGATAGCATGAGACTCAATGAAAGTAAGGTATTCTTAAATTAACAGTCGGATATTAGAAATCATTGAAGAACGAAGGAGGTCGAAAAGGCGCCCATAAAGTTAGTGGTCTGTTTTGGTATCCCCCTACAATATACAAAAAAATATGCTGAACACGTTGTCAATAAAAACTATTTTTTTGATTTTTAAAAAACCGAAAAATAATCTCAGTCACTCTTTCAAAGGCATCTTATATTGGCTGCTGTCAAGAGAACAAACTGTACTATTCTTGAGAACAAAAGCCAAGAAAAGCAGTATTTTGTACGAAATCTAAAACTAACAACATTGATTATGACAATTGCATACAATTCAAAAATACATATTTACTAATGTTGTTCTAAGTTTTAATTTTTAATTAGATTTTAAATAATACATACACGGACATGCATCTACATTTGTCCAAACAACAATAGATAGAAAAGAATTGATTACAAAAGCTGCCAAAGATTTTGTATCTTTGCTTTTCAAACCTGAAATATTCTTTAGACTTTTCAATTATTTATTCTAAAATTAAATTAATTAAACAAATAAATAAAATTGCGATTGTGGTTGTTGCAAGGATTCAAATATAAATTGAAGTATTTGTTTTGCCACAGATATCATTGAATCAATATGGAAATAAATTCTAATTGTTGTATTGTTTGGTTTTCTGTATTGATTTAATGTTTGAATTTATGCCCAATCAATCAATTGTAAATGTTTTTTTTTTCTTTTGAAATCTTAGAGTTTTCTTGCACAAAAAGGAAGCCAATAAGCATTAACAAGGCATGGAAAATACACAGTGGGGGACAATTTAATAAAACATTTTTTTTTAATTTCTATTTTAGTTTTTAATAACAAAATTTTGTTTTTATTGATTTTTTTAAATTATTTTATTAAAAAAATTAATTAAAAATATTTTTTATCTGAAAAAAAAAATTTAATAAAATTTTTAATAATTTTAATTTTTATCTTTTATAATTTTTTTATTAAGAAAACAATAAAAATAATTGTTTATCTGAAAAAAATAAAATAAAAAAATTTTTAATAAAATTTTTAATAAAAAATTAAAAAAAAATATATATATAGAGTGGCCTACACTCAACTTTACCATACCTCATGGAAACGAAAATTTTTATGAATATACTAGCTGTGCCCACGCACGTTGTGTGCGTCCTAACAATATTTTGTTCGGACGCACACTTTCATAGTAATCCAGACCAAATTTCTCTCTTACTCTTACTTTAATAGTGCTTCACGTATAGGTAATTATTTTTTTAAAGGTACCCATCCCTAGATAAAATTTTAAAATTTATATAAAATTCTAAAATTCTAGAAATTATTGTAAAGCTCTTTTTATAAAATATTTTAATAACAATGTAATTCCACAAAGTACAAATACAAATCAAATACAAATTTTATTCAATTGGCTATTTGTCAGTAAGTAATTCCTATTTTGTTATTATTTTAACACAACGCCATCTATTGCGCCACCATGTTTAAAGTATCCCGCTTTCAACTCACATTTTGTCATTATCTTAAAATAGCGCCATCTATTGCGCAACTGTGTCTAAAATATACCGCTTTAAAAAATAAATAATTCCTTAGAGTATGCAGTACATTTAAGTCGGTAAAAAAACGGTCTACTTTCATTGCTTTTGCTCCAATTTCACTTGGAAATAAGATATTTTTGCGGAAAAAATTACTCTATATCGGTATCAGGATACTAAGGTACCTCTTCACAAAATTTTGTTAAAATCAATTTAGTAGTTTTTACGTGATGCGAAAACAAATAAAGAACGCCAGACAGGAAATGGGTTACTATTTTATTACTAAAGAACAAAAGTTCATAATACAAATATTCGATTAAAAAAAAATCATTTTCGGTTTGGGGTGTCAAGTAAAGTACCCCTTGCCCCCTCCGGATTATGCCCAAAAGCTATTTAGCTGTTCATATCCTTATACCAAAGACACAAACTGAATTTCGTTTTTAAATCTCAAACCTTATAACCTGTAGAGCCGCCACAAAAATAGTGGCATATAATTCAACTCTACTAACTTATGGTAACTTATCGCAACTATGTTTTTCTTTTAGTGTACTTGTGCCCTTCCATGTAATTAAACAAAGATATTTATGGTCAAAATATTTGTACATGAAGATAATAGTGCTCAGCTGGATTCACCCATTTTGTCCAGACAAAATTTTTGTTCAGACAAAAACTTTTTACTGAGAGTATTCTGCAGCGCGAATCACACATTTCGAAAATTTTGTCCGGACAAACAAAGCAACCATATGACATACATACATAAGTAAACAACGTGTGGACAAAGCAGTAACTGATTATAAACAAAATAGTGTAAAATAACATATTTTTTATTAATTTAATATTTTGTTTATTAAAACATGTTAAAACATATTATTTTTTATTCAAGTTTTAGTAATCAAAACAAACAGAACAAATGCTCTTCTTCTGGATTGTTGCTCATACAGAGCAACAATGTTGGTGCCAAATGGTAAAAAGCTGCCGTAAACACTAGGTTCTTATTTGCAGCTTTTGGTCATGTCCAGAAACGACGGTTAGGTTGAAAACAATGTTATAATTAATTTTCATCCTTTATATTTCCTTTAAGTATTTAATTAGTAAAGTTATATTTTATTCAAAATATTTTAAGCTCAAATCTTCGTCACACTTAAGAGCAAAAGCAAACAATCGTGATTCCAATCCTATTCGAAAAATTCTATTTATTCACTTGATTCTTTTTTTTTTCGTTCTTCTGATGATGTGTTTATATATGTATGTATCACCATTTCCTTTGTCGTTCGTCTGTCCGTTCTAAAGCCTTGTTTGCATATTTTATACTTTACCATGAATAAATGTATAAATTTGCATACATTGGTGTGGGCGTACACATTTTGCGTCAATAAAATGTAAAATATTTTTATTTATTTTTTTTATTGGCGTTGAGTTGGATATTTCCTTTAAAAAATTTCAAAGTTCTTGCCAACAGTTATTGTCACAATAACGTCAATAATTTTTCTTGTTTTTTTTTTGTTTTCTTCTATAAATATCGTGTTTTATTTTCATATAAGCCTACTACAATGTAATAATTCCAGGAAAATTGTCAGCATATGTCAGTAGATACATATATACGAAGGTTGTTCAAAAATTAGGCGATATAACTACACCAATCTCTTTTTATACCCTTCACTACAGGTGGAAAGGGTTTATATAAATTTATCATTCGGTGTGTAATTTCTACAATATTAATTTCCGACCTCATAAAGTATATATATCCTAGATCCTTATACGTAGAAAATATGATTAAGCGATGTCCGTCTATCAGTTTGTCCTTGTGTCCGTGTACGGGTTGAAATGTCATTTGAAAAGGCACCAGACGAGGTACAGAAGATTTAAGCCCACTACTCTGCCAGGCATCGTTTCGAAAATTTTGGGATTACATTTCAGCACCATCAGATCATTCCTTTAGAGGCTGCGGGAAAAAACCACGCCCATCTATATTTTTTCACGTTTTTTTAATTTTTTTCTATTTTAATGATTCTCGTTTGTTTTTTTTTTTTGGTACATAAATATTAGACCGCGAATGGTAGATCGCAAGGAGAGCATACAGATCTCAGCGGATCAATAACCCCCTGCGAGGGCCGATTTTGTGTTAATTTTTAGGTTGGTAGGATTCTTCTATTTTCATTTGTATTGAAGACCTCTATAAAAAATTTTCTAAAAAGTTAAAAAAATATATTCAAAAGATTTTTACTCAAAATTTTCCAAAAATATTTACAAAAAATTTTCAACAAACTTTCTACAAAATTAAAAAAAAAAATTTACAAAAAAATAAAATAAAATTTTACAAAAAAATAAAAAAAATTTTCGAAAAAAATTTCAATAGATTTTTACTTAAAATTTTCCAAAAATATTAACAAAAAATTTTCAACAAACTTTTTACAAAATTAAAAAAAAAATTTACAAAAACAAAAAAAAAATAAAATTTTACAAAAAAATAAAAAAATTTTTTAAAAATTTCAATAGATTTTTACTTAAAATTTTCCAAAAATATTAACAAAAAATTTTCAACAAACTTTTTACAAAATTAAAAAAAAAATTTACAAAAACAAAAAAAAAATAAAATTTTACAAAAAAATAAAAAAATTTTTTAAAAATTTCAATAGATTTTTACTTAAAATTTTCCAAAAATATTTACAAAAAATTTTCAACAAACTTTTTACAAAAATAAAAAAAAAAATACACAAAAATAAAATAAAATTTTACAACAAAATAAAAAAAATTTTTAAAAATTTTCGAAAAAAATTTCAATAGATTTTTACTTAAAATTTTCCAAAAAATATTTAAAAACAAATTTCAAAACAGTTTTAATAAAAAATTTTCAACAGAATTTTAACAAATGTAAGAGAAAATTTACAAAAAAAATTTGTCAAAACAAATTTGAAAAAATTTTTACGAAAAAGTTTTAAAAAATGTGGATAAAAAAATTTACAAAAAATTACAAAAAAAAATTCTCAATAAATTTTCTAAGAAACATAAGAGGGTAACTCAATATCTAGCATTATTATGGTGAAGAATATATAAGATTTAAGGCATGATAGCACTTTTACTTGTTTAAAATAATATTCTTATATCTAGATTTGTTGGTGCCAATTAATGCTGTGCCCGCCACTTCGTCAGCGTTCTTGCAATATTTTGTTTCGATTTCGCTTTGAACGTAAACCATACCAAATTTCAATAGTGCTTCAGATATGGGTGATGCATTTACTTTATACTAAGGTATCCATCCCTGAGTAATTACTCAGGAACATAGACTTTATACAAAATTCTAAAATTTGTATAAAATAATTGCAGAGTGTTTAAAATTTTCCGCTGATAAAAATAAAAGTGCTGCCAAGTTAGCAGTACCATTGAATCGTTAAAATTGGTTTTTCTCTATTTTCTTTTGGAAATTATTTTTACGCGAAAAATGTATCCTATATTTGAATCAAGGTACTAAGGCACCTCATCATAAGATTTTAATAAAATCGATTTAATAGTTTTTACGTTAAGCGAACACAAACAGAAAGAAAAAATTTAAAAAATTTCTGTTTTTTATTCCATTTCGATTACTAACTGCACCAGCAACAAAATTTAAAAAAAAAATATTTCTTGTACTAAAATAATTCAGTTACAGATTTATTATATATGTACAGATATAAATTTTTGTTATAATTTTATTTTTTGTAAAACAGCGATTTTTAATTGAAATTAAAATTTTTGGATAATTATGAGTTTAACTTTTTAAAGAAATCGTTTTTTTTTCTCATTTTTTGAATAATTAGATTTTTTGTTGCTGTATCGATTTTTTTCGTAAAACAGCAACTTTTTCTGAAGATTAAAAATTTACATAATTTTTTTTAAAATCACCCTCGTACATTTTTTCAAACACACTTTAGCGAATCGTTTAAACTTTTGTTTTTTTGTTTTTTTTTTTGATTTTGTAACCAACCAATTGTAAGTAACAATTTGAGAATAAATATGCGATACAAAAAATCAAAAGGTATTTCGCTAGAATTCTGTCAAGAATCAACGAACGATGTTGTTTTGTTTGTCACAAAATCAATGAATTTCAATTGGTTTCATTACAGTTTTAATTTTGGAAACATTGTGGGTTGCTTTTATATATTTTTTCAACATATTTGAAACATAATGTTAAATAAGATTATTTTTGAATTAATATTGATTTCGGTGCTTTTCCTTTTTGTTTTGGTTTGAATGTATTCAGTTGAAGGCGAAAGCGGATTGAGAAAAAAGTCACGCACTAAAATAAAATCACCTATTTTTGGTTTTGATCATTATTTTCTTCAAATTTGATTTTTTTTGTTGAAAGTAATTTACACCAAGTAGATGTAATTTATATATTTACTTTGTAAAAATTACCTTATGTATCCTTTCCGCCTCTGGTGAACGATAAAAATAATTCCGGTAAACAAAAGACGGTAAGTGACCATATCACTTTGACGTGCACCTTATTACATGTTATTTTATAACTGCACATTTTCCATTGTAAATATTTGTAATATTGACAAATTATATTCCATTTATAAGGAACGCAAACAATGTTACTTCTTGGTAAGCTTTCCTACGCCCTTATTAATATACAATGTGTACACGAGCGTTATGAGTTGTTGTGACATTAATATTAATACTTGTGTATTCTATTATCATATTTAATTATTTATTAAGAGAAACATTAATAAGAAGATTGTCAATTATGTTTCTATTACTTGTGATTATTTTTGTCATTCATCTTTAATAAATTTTATTTTTAATTTTTATTTCTTTGAAATTGATTTATATCTAAAATATTAAAAAATTATTGCTTTGTATCTTAAGGATACAATTTGTTTGAAAAATTTATGCTTTAAGAGAGATGTATTTTACAGAACAGTTTATATCTGAAGTTGAATATGGCTTTTGTACTGCGAGTAAATTTCAGAAATTTTTATTTTTTTATTCTAATCGTAGGTTGTAGCATCCTTCATATTAAAATAATGGTCATCAATAAAAAACGCTTTATTAGATGTTCAGCAGATCCTAATCATTTCTTTATACAAGAAACGTGGTTAATGAGATATCAGCTCAATTAACATTTAATTGCCTCGATAGACTTATTGTTAGTGCGCTAATCTATCAGTCTGGATGTTGCGGGTTCAATTCCCACTCAAAACTCTGGTTGTTTTTTTTTTTTGTCAGACGAGAAAAAAGCTTCGCAAGTTGTCGCAGTGTTGTCATGATGATAATTTTGGCAATGCATTTGCAGAGGTAGAACTAAGATCTAGAAGGAGAATAGTGACACGGGAGCCGGCATTATAGTTCTAAACTTTCAACAAGCCACTATCATGCGTAAAAACTTAACAATCTGCCAGGCAGAAGCATAGCCATCCTCATCTGTTCCAGGGCATGTTAAAGGAGAAAGACAAAGGATATTGAAATATATCTGATGTCACATGGACAAGCTGCTGATGGACATCCAAGCTGCGCTAAAGGCATTAACCACATTTGAGCTAAAGAGGTCTGCGGTAGCCATAAATTGTGCGACATCTCTCGATTCCCACTACAGTTCATCACTATGTTGGGTACCCCGCCACGAGGGTCTCGCTGGTAGAGGCCAAGCTCAGGTTATAAGGGGTGATTTATTTCGAGGTTCCCTAATTTTTTAAAGAAAAAAACACAGAAAATTCAAATTTAATCGAGAATGTTTATTATCATTTGAAAGAACATTCTTTGGCATTTATTTTTTGAAGATTATGTCTATCAAATGTTGGCCGTTGCTACGTCGCACATGGTCCATCCGTTGAGTCCAATTTTCGATGACTCATTCCAGCATTTCGGCTGGTAACTGGCGTATGACACGCTTGATGTTTTCCTCCAAGGCCTGAATCAAAGCGGGTTTGTCCTTATAAACTTTAGAGTTTACATATCCCTAGAGGAAAAAGTCTAACGGTGTGATATGACACGATCTTGGTGGCCAATCGACCGGTCCAAAACGTGAAATTATGTACTCACCGAAATGTTCTCTCAATAAATCCATTGATTGATGCGATGTGTGGGAAGTGGCACCGTCTTGCTGAAACCAAATGTCGCCGAGATCACGAGCTTAAATTTCAGACATCAAATAGTCGGTCATCATGGCACGATAATAGTCGCCATTGACGGTTGCGTTCGCACCGGCATCATTTTTAAAGAAATATGGATGCCACCAGCCGACAAACCACACCAATTCGTTGTTTTTCCTGAATGAAGTGGCAGCTTTTGAATCTCTTGAGGTTGCTCTTCATCCCAAATGCGGCAATTTTGCTTGTTTACATACCCATTGAGCCAGAAATGGACCTAAACAAAATTTGCCTCGAAAACGTCGGATCGTCTTGAAACTTTTCAAGAGCCCATAGAGCGAAGCCAAATAATACTAAACAAAAATAATATGACACGACTCACACATGATCTGTCGAAATAGGCTCTTGAAAAAAGTACCTCGAAATGGATCACCCTTTATATACTTTTTCAGTCCTGAGTTCATTATTATAAAGAGATAAAGAGAAAAGTAGATACAAGCAGAATATAAAGCCTCTTGCTGAGTCGCTACATCTTGCTGAGTCGCAACTTTTAAAGAGAAAATTCAAGGGAATATTTTTATATTTATTTTAGGTGGCAGAAGCTCAAGCTCTTTTGTCAAAAAACTTTAGTCTAAGAATGTATCGATAAAAATTTTTTTTATTAGTGTTGAGTCTTTTCATGCTGTGGGGAAAATCAAAAGTGCACAAAGTTGTTTAAAAAGTATTAATTAAAAATATAAAACAGTTTTCTATCTCTTTTTTTAATGAATGAAAATTAGCTTTTCGTATTTTTTTAATAAATTGATATAGAAAAAAATATGAATTTCATAAAAACTTTTAATTTCAATTTAATTTATTTGGTATTGAAAATTATCATCTCCAAAAGACCCTAAATTAAACAATTCTGTAAATAAATAAATTTCACCTAACAAATGAAAACAAAATCAATTTTGTGTTATTGTTTAAATTATGAAATATGCGTGTTTTGCAGATAATTAAAAAAAAAAAAAAAAATAACTACCAATTAAAGTCCTTTCTTATGGGTGTTGTATTTACCCAACACCCTTTTATGTGAAAACAGTTGTAGGTACTTCTTTTAACACACTGAGGGTTGGCTCTCTATGTACTCTATGATGAAAAACTACATATTTACAAAAACTACCAAGCAAACACTTTTTTCTTGATCTTATTTTCATTTATTTTTTACTTATAAAATATAAACCAATCAAATAAAATTTAAATTAGTAAAAAAAGTTTTACATCTTATCTTAGAAGTGAAACTAAAGAAGTAAAATTTTATACAATTCATTTAGTACTAAATTTAAAAATCATACATACATATTAATTTTAGTTGGGCAATTATTTAACTATTAAATTTAAGTTATAAAATTGTATAAAAATTTTCTTTTCAAATTTTTCAAGTTCTTGATAAATAAACTCTTTTATATTTAGGAATGTGATTTTTTTTTTCAATGCCAAAAATAAATATTAATTTCATTTGTAGCCTTGCCAAACGAAAATTCCAAAAATGTAAGATATACAGTTTTAAACAATTTTATAAGAATTATAAATGATTTATACAAATTCTCTAGAAAAGAAAAAAAAATATATAAATTTAACTTGCAATTTAAAATTCCTGCTATCAGTTCAACAAATACCAAAATGCCAAAACAATAATTTCTGAACATTAAACTAAAACAAAATATTGCTTGCAGAAGCAAGCAATTTATTATAAATAATAATAATGTTGTTTTACTTTTAAATGGAAAAATATTATATTGTACGAAGGCCTATTCTATATTTATTTGGCTTAAAAGCAAAGCAGCGCACAGTGGTTTGGAAACATTTTATTTTACGAAGATTTAGCTGAGGATTCGTTACCTTGAATCTTAAATTTACTGAGAATTTTATTTGCACAACTACAAAACAACAAAAAGAACCCAATAAATACAATAACAATAAACAAGCTTCAAATGCAAGAAATGTGTAGATTAGTAAAAAGCATATGTTTTTAAGGTGCCTAGACATGTTCAGATTGTAATTGGATATTCACAAAAGTTGTTCAGTTGTATCTTGGCTAAATATTTTTTCAATATATTGTTAGTGACAACTTAAGAGTCCCTGTAAGTTATGCTAAAAAAAAAAAGAAAAAAAATGTTTAATTTTCTTATTTATAAAAATGGCAAGAATAATTTTTTTTCCATAGAATGTTAATAAAATTTATTAAACGAATCCTCGGGTACATTATTGCTGAACAAAGTTAAGCGCTATCACCTTGTTTGAATAAAATATTACACAAAACTTGATGACGCCTTTTTTTTAAGGACCCACTGATAGGTCACCAATTTTACCAAACTGAGTAGAATCGATAGTAGAATCGAACCTATACGACAACTTCCTTGTATTTTTATTTTTTAACTGTTGCACTGTGAGCAACTAGTGCTTGAATGCGTTCTAAAACTAAATATATGTGCCTCGGTAAGTGAGGTAACGTTATGGAAGATTGAACAGAACAACTAACAAAAAAAAAAAAAGATCTGCTGTTTTGTGGCCCAGAACCTACAATTGCACTGAGAAATAGCTTAGTACGAGTAAAGATCCTGCAATGGAGAGACTCTTTACGCCTAAAGACAGGTACAAATAATGCAAAAAGAACCCCTTGGCAAGAAGTCCAGAAAGATGTTTGGTTATAATAGGAGTAGCTTAAGATGGAGGATAACTTCGTTAGGGATAGGTCATGTAAACTTTAATAATATTTTGGCCAAGATCAAGGCCAACAAATATTATACTTCCAGACTGAGTCTGAAACAGGTTGAGACGAGAGCGCATGTTAGTGTGAATACCTATCACTGGCTGGCTTAAGACTATAGGAGATCTAAGCATCAGAAAAATGCTAGCAATTACAAAAGACTCCGTGATGAGAAGGGAGTTCGACAGTCTGAAAATACTACAGTTAAGTGTAAAGGCCAAAACTAGCAGGGGGCTAAACGAAAGTAAGGTAGTTGTAAATAAGAAATCGGCTTCCTGCAACTATTCCGGATTAAAAAAGAGATGCATAAAATTAGTGGTCTGATTTGATATCTGCCCTACACTAATATATAAAGCAGAAAAAAATCCGGAAAATACACAAAAAATAGACGAAAATTGTGAAAAAAAATATTTTTTTTTGAAAATCAAAAGGTGAAC
This sequence comes from Phasia obesa, assembly GCA_949628195.1. Lineage (NCBI taxonomy): Eukaryota > Metazoa > Arthropoda > Insecta > Diptera > Tachinidae > Phasia > Phasia obesa. Next base: position 136,045,587 of record OX451218.1, on the reverse strand, counting down.
AAAATAATAAAAAAAAAAATAATAAAAAATAACAAATAAATCAAAAAAAAAATCAAAAATTATTTTTTGCTTAAAAATCAAAATCTCAACAAAAAATCTTAATTTTACTCTAAATCGAAGTCGAGAATTCCCCAAAATAAAAAAAAAAATCATGAAAAATTTTAATTTAATCAAACACAAAAAATTCAAAATCTTTTAACAAAAAATTTTAAAATTTAAAAAAATATCTAAATCATCAAGTTTGGAAATTCTAAAAAAACTCTTAAGCTGACTTTAAATTGTAGCAAAAAAAGAACATTCACAAATTAAAATTCGGAAAACAATCCATACATGTAATAAAACAGTAACTTTTTTCCTGCCTGTCTGTATGTGTTTGCATCAAGTACAAACTACTGGAAGGATTTTAATAAAATTTTGTGAGGAGGTGCCTTAGTATCTTGACTCAAATATACGATATTCGGCAAAAATATCTTGTTTCCAATATAAAACCAGTGAAAGTACGCCGATTATTTTTTTGCCGATTTAAAGGTACTGCATACTTTAAGGCATCTTTTATTTTTGAACAGCGAAGCATTTTCAACACGATTGCGCAACAGATGGCGCTGTTTTAAAATAACAACGAAATATGAATAAAAAGCGAGTTACTTTAAACACGCGTGAGCAACAGATGGCGCTGTTTTAAAATAATGACAAAATATTATTTACTTACTGACAAATAGCCAATTGAATAAAATTTGTATTTGATTTGTATTTTTACTTTGTGGAATAACATTGTTATTAAAATATTTTAAACACCTTTTACAGAGCTTTACGACGATAATTTTTAAAATTTTAGAATTTTATATAAATTTTCAAATTTTATGCAGAGATGGGTACGTGAAGCACTAAAAGTAAGAGTCTTAAAATTTTGTGTGTATTACTTTTAAAGAAAAATCGAACAAAATATTGTCAGGATGCACCTAACGTGTGTGGACACAGCTGGTTTAAATTGAAAAAAAAATAAATTATTTTAAATAAATTTATAATACGCCAAAAACTCATTCACTACGCCAACTCAGAAAAAATCTAGAGGTTGCCAAAAGTTGAAGTTTTACAAAGAATCTCTAATCGATATTCATTAAATTTTTAACAAGATCGGATGTTTTTTTTAAAGGAGATTAATACCTGTGAGCGAATCGGCACAAATAGAAAAAGTTTATATGACAAAAAATTATATCTTTTAAAAATGTTTGACTCTCACTTGTCTATAAATTTTCTAAAATCATTTTTTATTTGGCGAAAAATTTCGGACTAGATATTATTATTATCTCAACGCTTTTTAAACAGTTTTTAAATTAATTCCTTAATTTTTTTATTTTTCTCTCTTTAATTTCTTCTACTTTAATTGCTGCTTAAAATTTAATATTTTCTCCATTTCTTTTGTCATCAATGCTTGACAATAAAAAGTTTTACACAAACGACAATACACTCATGTACGCAATACTTCCAGATTTCAATATGAAACGTTTCACTGTTCTCGCACTCCCAGAAAATACTCGCCTTTAAGAAAATATAAAAAGCAAAAGTAACAACAAAATCTTTCAGTGTATTTTTTCTTCTAAAATATCTTCACAACTTTAATACAAAATGTTCCACTTTTGCTGTCAAAGTCATAAAGAAATGCCTGTAAGTGTAAAAATAGGAAGAAAAAGTAAAAAAAAAAACATTTAAAAAGTTTTCTTTATTGAAAAAGTTCTAACATTAAAAAATAAAAATAAAAACTAAAAAACAAATTGCTCTTTCTGCGAATGTTAAGAAAAAAAGGGAATAAAATCAATCCATGAATATAAAAATGTAATGTGTTGCTTAAACGTTTTTTAAAGATTTCTCTGCAGGGTCGTGTATGGATGTCAGTTTTCCAATCCTCCTTGGAGGTAGTGAGACAGCTATTAAAAAAAACTTCAACAATTTAAGAAAACTAATCAAATAAAAAAAATCATACGAGTATGAGCAATAGATGGCTATAGGAGATAACAAGCATGCGAAGTTGATTTCGAAAGCATTTCGAAGATAAAAAGTATCCATCAGAATTAATACATTAATACCAGAAAGTAATTGTTTGGGCTGGTATCACTTCCATTTGATTTTTCACAAAAATTTACCCCAAATAAGAAAAAATGGTTTACCCTTTAAAACTGTTCACTGAAAGACTTCAACGTTTTCAAAAAAATTTGAAAAATTCCATTATTTTTTTCGGGTTTGTCAGGACCACGTCCATTCTGTTCTCTATTCCCCGATTTAAAAAACAATTCGGACAAGCCACCATTTGGTCTCTTTCTCCAACCCCCCCTGGTGGCACTAATTGTCATTGTCAACACATTCTAAAACTTTGACACAGTGGTTTGAGGGTAAATTTTGCTTTGCCTTTGTTTGCTAAGATCAGATAAGGTCCTTATATAAGATCTTTCGAGGCCTGACATGTGTCCAAACGACTGATACCACGAAAAGCGGTAGCCCCACAAAGAGCTCTCCATCGTAGTGACCGGTTATGGTGAGATGCAATAATAGCCAAGGTGCTGTTGCATGCTCAGTAAAAGACAATTGGTGTCAGAAGTTTGATAGTATCCGAACCCCTAAGCAAGGCACAAGCATATGGTTCAGCAACTGCCATGTTCTAAAATTGTTACTTGGTTGCTATGCCAGTGGAGGGCGATAGTTTATGCATTGCATCCACTCAGGGATAAGCCTAACTGCCAGATACTGATATAAATCTTGATCACATCTGTCCCTTTTTCTGTCCCCCCGGAAAACTAATTATCATTATTGACACATCCTAATGACTTGACGCTGTACTTACCGGGTATATGGGGAACCTGTGTCTGGGAGAATGGGTCTGTGTATATAGGTCTTTCTCGGCCAGACCGGTAGCCTTACAGAGTGCCGCCTATCTGTGTGACCGTTTATTTGGTAAGAGCTCTTCTGTGTACACGTCGTGACTGCGATTTGAACCAAGGTTTTGCTGAGATGTTGCATGGTTGGCCAAGTATTATATTTCACTCTCAACAAAAGGCACCAGTAGAGTGTTAGAACATGTTCTAACAAAGGGTTAGAATATGAGTCCAGGCTTTTAACCAGGTTCTTTAGATTTTTACTTATTGTGCTTGGAGCACAATAAGGGCACTAGTCTACGCTTAAATTTCCTATAGCGGTACAACCACCATCAAGGAAGAGCTAGATACTGATGTAAATCTTTATCTGTGCGCGTTCAGATATTTCTAGACTACGTCTAGTCTATATTTAATCTATGTGCATCTATAATTATTCTGTTTCTATCCTATCTCTAGTATATGCTATGTCTATGTCTATCATTAATTTAAAAAATAGTTTAATTTGGGATTTCAATTTACCAATTCTATTGACATTGAATGAACTAAGGGACCGGTGGTATTTTACTTAAAAATCAAAATATTTATTTACACTTAAGTCATCATATTTTTAAAGGTTTTAAATTTAAAACTTTTCATATAATCCTCGTTTCGCAAAATAAAATTAGTCAAATGTTAAGCAAAATTACAAGAAAAAGTTGTAACAGAGAAATTACAACTTCTTCAAATCACAAGATATCTTCAGTCTCCTTTAAGTATTCGTCAACTTCTGCTCAATTACATCCCTCTTCACAGCCATACAGTTTATTATGGCAGCAATAACAAAAACATTACAATCATCTCAAATAACAGTAAATACGCTCTCTTTGTGATGCTTAGTTTTCTCAAATGACCGTTTAAGTTTTTTGTAGCCGCAGGCATACTATAAACGGTCTGCAATGTTATTGGAAGGGTGTTCCATATTGAACAAATGCAATAAAATTGTGACAAGTTGGGGAGAATTTTTGTTTTTCACTTGTGTTATGGTCGTACATACATATAAAGGGTGTTTTTTTAGAGGTATAAAACTTTAAATTGGCATTACTTTTCAAGATGGCGACCGATTTAACAGCTGTCAAGTGATTTATTCTCAGTTTGGTTTGGCATTTCATCATGAATAGACTCACGCCTGAACAACGCTTGCAAATAGTGCAAAAAAAGAGATTACCATTGTTCCCGATTTTCATAAGCGAATTTTGTTTAGCAATGAAGCGCACTTCTGGTTGAATGGCTACGTCAACAAACAAAACTGCCGCATTTGGAGTGAAGGTAATCCTCAAGTGTATGTCGAAACATCGTTACATCCGGAAAAACTGACTGTTTGGTGCGCTTTATGGGCTGGAGGAATCATTGGTCTGTACTTTTTCAAAAACGATGTTGGCCAGAACGTTACAGTCAATGGTGATCGGTATAGAGTCATGATTACTAACTTTTTCATTCCTGAATTGAATAACCCTGATGTCCAGGAGATGTGGTTTCAACAAGACGGCGCAACATGTCACACAGCTTGTGCCACAATAGATTTATTGAAAAACACGTTTGGTGACCGCCTAATTTCACGTTTTGGACCTGTGAATTGGCCTCCAAAATCTTGTGATTTAACACCGCTAGACTACTTTCTGTGGGGCTGTGTAATCTTGTAATCTTGTGATTTAACACCGCTAGACTACTTTCTGTGGGGTTATGTAAAGTCATGATCTATGCGGATAAGCCACAAACGCTTGACCATTTGGAAGATAACATTCGCCGCGTTATTGCCGATATACGGCCATAAATGTTGGAAAAAGTCATCGAAAATTGGACGTCCAGATTGGACTACATCCGCGCCAGCCGTGGCGGTCATATGCCAGAAATCATATTTAAAATGCAATGCCACATGATTATCTTTCGGATAAATAAAATTCATGTCAATCGAATAATCAATCCATCGTTGTTTTATTGCATCTTAGAGTTCTATACCTCTATAAAAAACACCCTTTACATATTGATTATTTATAATAACTTCGGGAAAAAATATCAGCTTATTGTTGGAATAAAATTTTAAGTTCAAGTAGATAAAATTTTATCTGAGCGAAAAGTCGTGCAAAAATTATGAAAATTATGCAGAAGTGTAGTATTCGTTTTCAAAAAGCAGCGAAGTCTAATTATCTTTTTATTTTTCTTTCCTCTAAGTATCAGAAAATAATATGAAACTTATATTAGGTTTAGGCATTACCAATGCTTAAAACTGGAATCAACGTTTGCTAGAAGTCTCGTACTAATCTGTGCACGTTTACCTTCTGCGTTTTTCGTTCATCGTAAATAATATTAAAAGATAAAGTCATCGCACATCACTAAACAACATTTATAAAGGTTTAGAGGTCACTGATAATGTATTTTATTGTACGATTTTATTTATATAAAAACTTATATTTACTCCAAAAACACACACATACACACACTCCCACATCAAAGCCAATCCTTTTACCATCCAATTAAAACATTAATTAATTTAGTTTATCTATTTCAGTTTGTTGTGGTCTTTGATATTTTTTTTAACCTTCAACACAGGTTAAAAAGTTATAAAATTTATTATTTCATTTGTACTTTCCACAATTATATTTGCGACCCAGCAAATCACATGTGGAAAGGATTTCCAAACATTCACGCAAAATATGGAATTGACGCCTTTTGTTAAACAAAAGTAAAGCATAACTTTAGGCTTAACACAATATTAAAAACTGCACAGTGAGGCAGAATCAAAATATTTTCGAAATAAATCAGTCATTTGAAAAGGACTAGGACCAATTGATGATAAATGATAACAGGAGCATAGAACGGGGGTGCTGTAGCTTAGGTGGTTAGGTTAGGTGGTCACGAGTTCAATACCACACTGTGTAATTTTTTAAGTCATGGCAAAATAACCATATACGGACACCACTACGTCATAAAAGACCAAAAACAAAAAGATCCCTTTCTCTTAATTTTGCCCAAAGTCCTCCAGATTTTTTTTGTGGGCCCTCAAAGATGTGGGGCCTCGATGTTATTTTTGCAAAAAAATGATCATTTCCTCAAGCTCATATTTTACAAACCGTTTGAAATTTTGATATACTCTCTGAGGCAAAGTTGTAGCTCTTGTCATAAAGAACAAAAATTGTTGACATATAAAATCAAAAAATCTTCATCTTCAAGGTCAAAATTGCAAAAAACTTTAAAAAATCAAAATTCAAAAATTTTTTTACCTTTTTTCCCCTGTTCAGGTCCATAGGTAGCAAACCGTTCAAAATTCAAGGAAACAATCAACTACAAAAATGAACCCAAGATCTCAATAAACAACTTTCTAAAACATATGAACTTCATGGAATGATTTTTAACACCTCTTAGGTAGCGCTTAGGAAGCCGCAAAAGTGAAAAATTTCCCGAAAATTTTTTAGCTACCTAAGCGCTACCGAAACGGTGTTGCACTGTGTACTCAGCCGTGGCAACATCAATTTGTCTGATATGTATTAATTTCTCTTTATAATAATGCATATCACAGCGCCCTCCTTCGCCGGTATTACCACATAGCACTAAATCGCCGGCGAAGTAAAATAATTATAAATTGGCTACGATAGCTTCAAACTAATTCGCCTAAATAACACCAGAGGCGCTGCAATACTGTTCTAAAAATAATCATAACGTGCAATTGCAGTGTTGCCAGAAGCGAATCTTTACCATCAACTAACCATCTGTCTTATCTACAACTATCTCTTTCCAAAGGAAGTAATACAGTTAATATAGGCATTAATTGCCTAAGTGTTACTTCTCTTTAAAACAAAAAAAGAGTATTTGAGCTTATGTTTTGCTGCTGAGCATCATGTACGCGCCAGGGGTGGTGCTATGTGGTCTAGAATTTGGTTACCTCGCACCTGCAAATTCTTTTAGAGCTTGGCATTTCCTCAATTTTTGTTTTTAAAAACTATTCATGGCTTTAAAGATTTTTTTTTAAACATACAAAGAAATGTTTTGACCTGCAAACTATGTTTTACAATGAGCACTTTAAAATTAAAAATTTTTGCTTTTTCGATACCCTGGGGTAGTTTTTTTTCCCAAATATTTAGTAAAATATTAAGCAATTTTTTTTGAATTTTTTCTTGTTTTTGCATTTAAAGTGGTGTACATCCTGTTTATATTAAGATTATAGGGTTTCCGGTAAAGTCAGTTTCTGTAGGTTTTCGGAGAAGTTGAAATGAACTATATATTTGTAAATTCTTGCGCGAAAACCTGGTTATCTCCTAAACGGGTTATCCGTTCACTTCAAATTTGTTGTGAAATGTTGGTATTGATCTCCTCATTAAAATGGTATACCTCCTGTTTAGATTAAGATTATAGGGTTTCCGGTAAAGTCAGTTTCTGTAGGTCTTCGGAGAAGTTGAAATGAACTATTGATTTGTGAATTGTTGCGCGAAAACCTGATTATCTCCTAAACGGGTTATCCGATTCACTTCAAATTTGTTGTGAAATGTTGGTATTGATCTCCTCTTTAAAGTGGTATACCTCCTGTTTAGATCAAGATTATAGGTTTTCCGAAAAAGTTAATAAAAATTTTATATACAGATGAAATTTGAAGTCAAGCTTATGTTCGGTTTTTCTCTCTAAGAGAGAAAGAAAAATTTAAAGAAATTGGGAAAATTTAATTTTAGACACTAGGGAAAATTTAGAAATTTCTAGACAGCTACGCCCGTCATCAGCACTCTTCGTATCTATCCACTTTGGGTAGTGTTTACTTGTAAGCATCATCTATTTAACCAGCCAAACTCAGATAAAGGAATACGAGAAAACTTGTAATCAATTAGCAATCGTTAGTTGGTGAGAACGAAGTCTACCTTTACCTTAAGCTTCCTCCTTGTTTAATATTTTTACCTTAATATTTACCACCTTATATTTTTTGTTGTTTCAGCCAGCTTCAGTTGTTGCTTAAACCAAATTTCGTGTAAATTTGAATTTAACCTATTTTACATCGAAATTTTGACACAGGATTTTAATCAGTCAATTTAATCATTCAACTTTCCTGGATAAATCGGCCTAGCCCTTTACAAATGGCTAATTTATTTCCAAAATATTTTGATTCTGCCCCACAGTGTACAGGGACGTACACGGTTTCTTCTTTTTGTAAAAATTAAAACGAGTCATTCATACATACGTATAAAGCTAATAAAGGTATCCATATTAACCCTTTGGGTACCTATTTAACATTTATCGATACATTTAATAAAATAGTCGCTCATTTTCTGTCTGTCTTTCCTCGTTTGTGTTCGCATCACGTAAAAACTACTGGATGGATTTTGACAAAATTTTGTGAGGCGGTACCTTAATATCCTGATTCCAACTTAGGATACTTTTTTATTCGCAAAAATATCTTATTTCCAAGAGAAAGTAGAGATAAGTGGAATTTTATTTAACCGATTTAAAGGTACTGCATACTCTAAGGCATCTTTTGTTTTTGAAAGCGTGATATTTTAAGCAATGTACCGCAACAGATGGCGTTGTTTTAAAATAATGAGCAACTCATTACCTGTCTGTCTTTTATAGAGCTTTACAATAATTTTTAGAATTGTATCCAGGGATGGGTAACTTTATGTTAATTAAATACGTAGGAGTCTTAAAAATTGATATGGATTACTTTCAAAGTAAAATCGAACGAGGTTTTGTCAGGACGCACCAAAGTGTGTGGACACAGCTAGTTCATTAATATAATTAACATAAATGCTTGCTCATTGTAGGGACGTCTGTTGATAACGATAGTTATACTGATTTTTTGGCAGGGAGCTGCCAAGAGACCTGAAATTTGATATACAAGTAGGTCTTGGTGAGTAAGTAACCAAGAAAATCTGAAAGCGATTTTTCTTTTTATCTAGAATGGCGCAAGAGTTATAGCTCTGGCACTTTCGATAGTAAATTTTAATTTAAAAAGTACCGAAAGAGAACTTGGAAAAAGAAGTCGGATTCGCAAATGCTAAGATAAGGTCAAGTTTTTATCTAAATATTTCGGATTTTAAAAATTTAAAAATTAAAATAACCAAATTTTTGCTTATTCCAATGCCTCTCCCTACAATTGTCTTGTATCAATCAAGAACGTGGCTTTCATTTTGATCTCTGTACTTTTAAGGGCTGAAATTTATGGACAGAAACTTGGATTTATTTTCATACTAGATGTGCCCTTCGTCAGCGTCCTTACAATATTTTGTTCGATTGTGCTGTGCAAGTAATCCATACGAAAATTAAGACTCTAACTTTTATAGTGCTTCAGTTATGGTTAAGACATTTTCACTATATATGGGGGTACCCATCCCTGGATAAAATTCTAAAATTTATATAAAATTCTAAAATTATTGTACAGTTCTATAAATAGAGTTTAATAATTCTTGCTGACAAAAATAAAAGGTGCTGCCAAGTTTGTAGTACATTTAAATTGCATACTTTTACTTTATTTTTCCTTATTTTCTCTTGGAAGTGAGTTATTTTAACGGGAAAAAAGCATCCTATATTTGAACCTAGATACTAAAGTACATCGTCACAAAATTTTATTAAAATTCATCCAGTACTTTGTACGTGATGCGAACACAAACAGACAGGAAAAAATGTACGGCTTAACTATATATATACATTTACGTTGTTGTGTGAATTTAAACTTCACTAAAACTGTTTGTGATAGTGGTAGTTAAATGTATTTGAGTTTAGGTACCACCCGAATACTGCAGCATTGATAAAATACTGATTAAATTACAACAATATCAGATTTCCCATCCCTGATTGTTGACTTAACTGAGTTTATTTATTTTTTTATTTATTTCACTTCAAAGTGGGAGTTTTGTAATGGAAAATTTAATTATTATGTAAATAAATTAAAGGCCATTAGTATTAACAAACAAATTAATACAAAATAAATAAATAATAAAGAGGCAAATAAAATGAAAAACAAAATCTTTTTTCTCTGCTTATTTGTATAATTTTGTTTCAATAAAAATCGCTATTTTTCGTTACAATTCCAATAATAAATTAAATATTGTTGAAATAGTAATAGAAAATACAAAATTAGTAAAAATTTATGCCACGTAAATATAAATATTTATATTGGTCGTTGTACTTGTAAATAAATTGAATAAATTGTTATTATTATTTTTTAGTTTTGTAATATAAAAGCCAACCACTTGGTCTATTTTTGTCCATATGGTACACTAATCGATATGTACAACTGTACATAAAATCTTGGAAGAGAGCTATTTAAAGAAACACACTCTCGGCCAGATGATTAGGACCACTTATATTTTTGACTTAATTTGAGTTTCTATTTAAATTTGTCTGTCGACAGCTAAAAGCATTTTAGTTTTTTCTGCAAGTAGTCGCTAGTAGAAGAAAATTATTACTTTCTAATAAAGATTCGTGAAAATTCGTGGACAAACAAAGTATTTTAAATATAGCAAAAAGAACCAACAGCATTGTTATCGTGCACAGGTATATTCCTGTTCCCATTATCGAAAAACTAAGGATTTTAGTAAAATTTTATTTTTTGGTGAAATCCAAATGCTTTAGCTGGTCCCAGTTCCTACTAAAGACTTTTAACATAACAGAACGACAAAAGATATTTGTTACTTCATAATTTAATCTATACATATAATAGAAGTGCAACAGGACCATTTTATAATATGAAATATTTTTTAAACATTTTGTTGTTGGTGCTGATAGTAATCGAAATGGATACAGAACACCAATTTTTAGAATTTTTTGTATGTCTGTGTTTGCATCACGTAAAAGCTACTGCATGTTTTAAATAAAATTTTGTGGTGATGGAAACTTAGTATCTCTGTTCAAATATAGGATACATTTTTCGCGTAAAAACAACTCATTTCCAAGAGATAATAGATAAAAAGTAGTGAAAATACGGTTATATGGTTATCTGAGGGACATTTTAAGCACTATTTACAGACCTCTACACAAATTTTAGAATTAGATATCAAATTTTATCTTTATATAGAAGTACCCATCCCTGGGTAAATACTCAGGGATATTGGATTTACATAAAATTGTAAAATTTATATAAAATTCTAAAACTACTGTAGAATTGTGCAAATAGTTCTAAAAATTTTCCGCTGACAAAAATAAAAGGTGCTGCCAAGTTTGCAGTACCAATGAATCTGTGAAATTACGCACTTTCACTAATTTTTCTCTATTTTCTCTTGGAAATGAGTTATTTTTAAGGAAAAAATTATCTTGATTCACAAAGTTTTAAAATAATAAAATTCCACCGTGATGCGAATACAGCCGGGCGGACCGACAGTCAGATACAAATTCTAAAAATTGCTGTTTTGTATCCCATTTCGATTACTAACTGCAGCAGCAACAAAATTTTCCAAAAATATTTCATGTACAGAAATGATCGCATTACAGTTTTATTATATGTAAGGATTTACGGTGGAACACCTTATGCTTGAAGTGCAGACCATATACGATCCCTTGATTTTGAAAGTGGTATAAGTCAAAAATTCTAAACATCTAGTTTATAATAACATAATCTGAAGTAATTCGCAGTATGTCATGAAAATTAAGTTGATAAATTGAATTTTTTTTTTTTGGTTGGTTCGTTTGTTTTAAAAGTTTGGCAAAATAATTATTATTAATTTTTTCATGTCTTCAGATAGCGGTTCAGGTATGATCAAGTAATCCTATACATCCCTCAGCAATATTTTAATTTAACAGAATTATGTAAAAAGAGAAACCCGTTTTTTGTAGAACAAATCAGCTCGAAAAGATCTCAGACAAGCAAAAAACTTTGCAGAGGTAATGTTGTCACACAAAAAAGAAAATACAAAATTTTCCTTGATGGTTTAAGTCCTTTATAAACTTGTGCAGTTAATGTGTAATGGTATAAGTCATTTCAACCCTTGAAAACCACATTTCCTTTTAGAAACGGTTATAAATTCCACAATCATAACAAATACTTATTTGTTGGCACTATTTATGTTGATTTTATTTTAAATTTAATTCTTAAATTTTTGTGTTAAAAAAATTTTTTTTTTCGAAAAAGTCTTTTCTTAAAAACAAAGCTTTCAAAATAAGCTTCCTCGATCCTTAACCGTAATTTTAAATTACAAATATTTTAAATGTTTGATGTTTCGAACCAGAATTATTTCCTTCCAAAAACATTTGCCAAATTTAACCGCAAGTGTAATAAATGCGCCAGAACATGTTCGACTTCTCGAGTAGATTTTTGTAAATATTTATTTAAAATTACAAATTATAAATATGACATGTTTTAAATTTCATTTAATGTTCATAAACAACTGAACAGTTGTTGAACGGCAAACGGATCTGCAAACAAAAATTATTTCATTTATCAACGCCTTGTTTGTGGTCATTTGTGTGTGCGTGTGTGTATGTGAGCATGTGTTCATTACAAAAACTTCACACACAATTACATTTTATTTGTACATTTATTTCCTCTACACATGTTTTAATGTTCATTTTACCAATATTTCAGGCCACAAAAATAAAAATTATAAAGAAAAAAAAATTGTATGAAAAAAAGCAACATGACATAGAATTTTATTAAAAGAGAGAAACCCAGCGGCATTTTTAAATTTCTGTTTAAGAAAATGTGATATTTAATTTAACGAAGATATAAATTATTATTTATATGATTATTAAGGCGATTTAAAGATTTTTTTTATAAAAACAAAAATATGATTTTCTAGGAAAACAAATGTGATTTAATTAAATTCAGGTTGAAATTGTTAGCTTAAGGCAGCTGTCGTTTCAATGTTAATTAAACAAATAACACAGTAGGCCCATTTACAATCTTGAGCATTTGATATTGCTAATTTATAAAATTTTAAACATTTCCTAAGAATTGTGAACGAATTTTTTAAATTCAGCCGAATGGTAAAGTACAGATTTATTGAAAGTTTTGCTTTAATAAAAGTTGGGTTTAAGAAACGCTTTAATATTACTTCTTAGAAAGTTGCAAAGCTTGAAGAACTTGAAAGCTTTAAAGCTTTAAAAGCTCGAATGCTTCAAAAGCTTTCATTAGAAAGCTTTACTTATAAAGCTTCATTAGAAAGCTTGAAAGTTTAAAAAGCTTTCATAGGAAAGCTTGAAAGCTTAAAAAGCTTTTCTGAGAAATCTTTAAAGTTTTCAAAACGTTCCTTAAAAGCTTTAAAAACTGTCGAAGCTCGAATGCTTCAAAAACTTGAAAGCGTTAAAGCTTTCATTAGAAAGCGTTAAAGCTTTCATTAGAAAGCTTTAGTTATTAAGGTTAAAGAGCTTTCATTAGAAAGCTTGAAATTTTAAAAAGCTTTCATACGAAAGCTTAAAAAGCTTTTCTGAGAAAGCTTGAAAGTTTTCAAAACGTTCCTTAAAAGCTTTAAAAACTGTCTTTCAAAGCTTATAAAACTTTAAAACTTTTCTTTCTAAAACTTGAAAGCTTTTCTTAAAACAAGCGACAAATAAATTTTCTTTAAGGAGGTTAGGATATATTCAAATCAATAAAATATTCATTTAATAACATTTCTTGTCCTCTTATAAGCTTAATGATTGCTTCCCCAAAACTCGACAGCAGTCTAATAAGAGAAAATAGTTAACGGAAGCAGTGTTGCATGGAAATACGAAAAGTCTCAGATTTATTAAACTGCCTTCGTTATAGATACACAGCCTGCCCATAATTCGTTAGTAGTGGAGTAATTGATAACAATTAATGGGAACAGTGTTGCATTGAAACTTACTGCACTAGAAATACAAAAAGTCTAAAAATTATTAAACTACTCTCACTCAGCCTGCCTTAAATTTGACATCAGTTCAGTAATAGATAAGTTTTAAGGCCAGGTTTCACTATCCTACACAATCGTAGGATTCAATCGCAAAAAAAATCCGACAGAATTTCCCCTACTCGTTTTAAAATGGCGTTATAGGTGCCACACTATTATACAAAAGCAAGAAAAGCTTTTGCAATTCTGAACGCATGGAAAACAAATATTTTATCAATTTTTTTTTAAATTTTTATCAAATCGTACAGACCTTTCAAAAAGTTTATCACACACATACATTTCTAATCCACACTATTAAATTTTTTTTTGCTATTTTTGACAGATCGTACGACTGAGTATGATAGTGAATCATAGCCTTTAAAGTGATCCGTGTTTTAGTGAAAATTATTGCGGTAGAAATATGAAAAAAATTCCATAATAATTGTAAAGCGGTAATTGATAACAGTTAAAGGAACCAGTGTTACATGACTGCACTAGAAAACCATAAAGTGACGTAATTATCAAACTGCCTTCGTAATTAAGGTAGCTGGCTCTAACTTCAACAGTAGTCGACTAAGAGATAACAGTTAAAGGGGACAGTTTCGGATTGAAATATACAGCGCTACAAAAATCCACAGAATTATTGAACTATAATTGCACAGTGGGGCAGAATTAATTATTTTGAAAAAAACTCAACAATTTTTAAAGCGTTAGGCCGATTGATCCAGATCTCTTATAGTTGAGCGATCCAAATGAAATTTTCTGTCGATATGTAATTAGTCAACGAAAATTAAATAGTAAAAAATCTACATTAAGGTAAAGTAAATCTCACAATTTCCAAAATAAGGACCAAAAATCTCAACATTGGTATTTTTAGTATTTTGCCTATAAAGTCCACATAAAGACCAGGGCTCATAAAATACTTTCAGCAATAATTCGAAATATATATGGCTTCATTGAAGCAGTTTTCTTTTTCGATCCCAGCTTTGGCATTTTAGATCATATAGGCATAAGTCAAAATTTCGAAGTAATTTATGTGAAATTAAAGGACCTTCATCTTCTACGAGGATGATTAATTTTAAACGAAATTTGTTTTAAACGTACGCACATATAGTTAGTTAGCCTACACAAAAATATAAAATTTTTTTATTCCTTAAGAAAAATTTGTTGTATTAAAAAACAAGAATGATGGCTCTTTTTAGGCTAAAACACACACAAAAATGCAATAATTTTGGAATTTTTAAATGGAAAATCGTCAGAAAAGATGTAATCTTGAAATTTTTCCACAATATTTTAAGTTTCTCTTGCTAACTACGAGAAAAAATTTAAAAAAAAGAAATTGCAGAAAATCGTACAAAATATTTTGAAAAAAAAAACTGGACCAGGGTACGGAAAAATCAAAAATATAAATTTTAAATTGCTTATAAATCGCTGATTTTAAAACATAAAATTTATAGATTAAAGCATCCTTTTGTAGGTATTAACTAGACCTTTAAGACTACATATGTATGTAAGAAATGTTAAGTTCTAAAAGAATTTTCAGGTGCGAGGTATTCAACTTTGAGACCACATGACACCACCTCTCGCAAGTGCATGGAGCCCAGAGGAAAAATTTAAGCTTACATGCTCCTCTGCTATGCTTATGTAAATATTTGTATAAATCGGCTTAGCCTTTTACAAATGACTGAATTATTTCCAAAATATTTTAATTCTGGGCCACTGTGCATTGTAATAGACTTAATATTCGACATTGGTCCAGGGGGTTACTGCGTATTTTGATTAAAAAGAAAACCTTTTTCAAACACAAATTCGAATGATGAGAATTGAAGTACGCAGTAACCCCCCAGTAATAGATAACAAATAGAATTTTGTAATGTCTTCCTGGATTAATTTTTTTAAATTAATTTTCTGATTTTTAGATATTAAATTTGAGTTTTTTTTTTATTTCCCAATTTTTTATTTTTAATTTCGTATTTTCAGCTGTCAATTTGGCCAACACTTGACTATTTAGAAAGTGTAGTTGTGCATTTTTGTATATTTTGTTGGTGTAATTAATGAAAAAATATTGCTGTACCATTTTGCAACGGCTACGATACAACACCATTTGCACAAGTATGTGAGTTGGGCCAGCGTGTTGCTACACGTTGTAACACTTTTTCAATAATGGATTAGCTAGTCTGTAAACCCCCTACAAATGTGTTATTTTTTTATTCTAACACCAATATAATTTGTTCCGAAATATCATCAATCAAATATGATAAATGCGTCGTCTGTCTATTTAGAACATGTTAAAGGCAATTAGAGATTGCTATGACACCTTGTCACATTTAATGTGTTGTATTTTAATGCCATCATTTGTATTTTTCTACAACATGCTATTTTCGTATTAATGAACGTTACAATCAAGGTTGGCAACCGATATAGCAATTAGTAATTGCTACCAAACTGCATAGTCATTTCGCATTTAAATGTTAAAAATAAAGATAATACACATATCGCACACAGCGATAAATCAAAAAAACAAGAAATCCAAAATGCACAGGAGAGACAAAAAACTGTTTGTACAAATATGATGGTAATTTTTATATCCTTTACTACCGTGTTATTATTCACCATTGCATCAAACAGTTAACATCACTGTTCTTGCCTGGTGTTTTTATACCCCTCACCACACGTGGAAAAGGGTATATTTAAGTTTGTCATTCCGTGTGTAATTTCTACAATATACATTTCCGATCTCATAACGTAGAAAATCCTTACACGAAGAGAAGTTGATTAAGCGATATCCGTCTGTCCGTCAGTGTGCGGATTGAAAACTTGTAATTTTCATAGAAATATTAAAAAAAAAAATTTAATATTTCAAAAAAAAAATATTTAAAAATTTTTAGTAAAATTTTTTTTTTTAATTTTATTGAAAAATTTTGAAAAAAATATTTTAGAAAAATTTTTTGTAAAAATAATTTTTTGAAATTGTTTTGTAAATATTTTTGGAAATATTTGATTTGAGTTATGTTGATTTTTTATTTTTTTTTTTTAATTAAGACCAAGGTATATTTATCTTACTAGGTAGTGTCGTCCGCCCAGCTGATTTAGTAGTTCGACATGTCAAAAGTTGTATGTGTTCAGAAATTTTATATTGTAGAAGTGAGAAAAAATTAAAACACATACACGCTTTCTCAATTTTCCTATATGTTTTTAACATTTCGAACTACAAAGCAACTACAAAATGCCATATTGTTCTTGTATTGTTGTATTTGTTGTAGGGACGCCACTACCTAGTAAAATAAATATACTTTGATTAGGACCTTGCTGTAATCTATATTGAGTTAGAATGGTCAGACTAAACCAAAAAAAAAAAAAAACCTTAAAAAAAACTTCCTCATATTGACCCCCCAATGTGTCTCTTAACTGCTTTTGCTTACCAGCGGGTACCCTGTGGGTCCATTTGCTACCTCTATGTGTATTGCTTTCTATAAAGGCCTTTAATAAAAATCAGAGCAAAAAACCCTATCAACCTAAAAAACAAACAAAAATCGCCCCTAGCAGGGGGTTATTGATCCCCCGAGATCTGTATGCACTTCTTACGGTCTAATATTTATTTGACAAAAAATCAAAAGAAAATCATTAAAAACGAAAAAATATAGGTGGGTGTTTTTGGCCCGCAGCCTCCAAAGGAATGATCCGATGTTGCTGAATAGCAATACCAAAATTTTCGAAACTATGCCTCACAGATTGGTGGGCTTAAATTTTTTGTATCTCTTCTGGTGGCTTTGCAAATGACATTACTACCCGAACACCGACAAACGGACATCGCTTAATCAACTTTTCCATGTATAGAAATATACTTCATGGAGTCGGAAATGAATATTGTATGACAATATTGTATGACAATATTAATTTCCAACCCCAGCAGAATGGAATGCATTTTCTAGACATCTACGTCCGTCGTCAGTACTCTTCGTATCTATCTACTTGGTAGTTTAAATTGTTATTAATTTTCTATTTAAACAAACTTATCAAAGCAATAGAATATGAGAAATTTTAATTTTACATTATATTTCATAGGAGATTAGAGCTTTTTGAAATTGTTTTACACTTTAAAACACTATTTCTTTTTACTTTACCATACGTAGTGTAAGGTAAAGTATAGTAATCGAGGTCTGGATTTTGACGAATTTATACGTTTAGAGGTCTCCTGAATCCATTTTGACTATTTTCGCGATGATGTCTGTGTTGTGTATGCCACTATTATTGTGGAGTTTGTACAGGTCATACCATTTGACATAACAAAATGAAATTTAGTATGTGCCCTTGGTATATGGAGATGAAGAGCTGTATAGTTTTTGGGAATAATCGGGAGGGGGCAAGGGGTAGTTTCCTTACCCCCAAATTTTGTGTACGCTCTACAGGTCATACCGTATGACATATTAAAACGAAATTTAGTATGTAGCTTTGGCTTATGGAGATGAAGAGCTGTATAAATTTTGGGCATAATCGGAAGGGGCAAGGAGTAGTTTACTTACTCACAAATTTTGTAAACGCTCTACAGGTCATACCGTATCACATATCAAAATGAAATTCAGTATGTGCCTTTGGTTTAAGGAAATGAAGAGCTGTATAAATTTTGGCCGTAATCGGAAAGGGGCAAGGGGTAGTTTACCTAACACCCCAAACCGAAAATAATTAATTTTCGATTCGAATATACCTTGAACTTTTATTCTTTATGTAATATATCTATAATATCTGTTTCCATTTGGTATGGTAAAGTTGAGTGTATGCCACTCCAGTTTTATTATATTATACTACCAAGCAAAGATTTTTCTTTATTTTTATTCCCTTTTACTTGAAAATGGTATATATAAATAATTTATTCATTTAAAAATAGTTCAAATAAAATTCATATTAAAATGTTTTAATATTTTATTGTAAAAATATATATGTATATGCGGACCACTGTACATGAATTTTCATTTATTTTTTATGAATGTTTATTTATTAATATTTCAAACGTTTCATATTTCAAAAAGTGTTTTAATGGCTTTAACAAACAAACAAGCCAAAGCATACATAGATGAGAAAACAAATAAAACATTTACTTGTTTGCAATGGAGAGTGTTTCCTGAACACAGGAATCAAAATGGATAAAAAAATCGATGACAAATAAATAAATGATGGAATAAATTTATACATAAATATAATAAAACAGTAACACGACCATTTTTGTACATGAACTATTTTTATGAAATTTAGTTGCTTCAAAACAGTGTAATACAAAACAGCAATTTTTAGAATTTATGTCATTCTGTCTGTGTTCTCATCTTCTGTGTGGAGGTCCCTCAATATCTAGGATTTTTTTTTTGTTTTTGTTTTTGTTTAACAACAATATTTCTGCGCAGCTTTTTGCTTGTCTGTAGAAAACACCGAGAGTCTTTTGCGGAAATCATACCCTCAACCTCCAGACTGATAGACTAGCGTGCTATCAATTGGTTAATCGAGGATACCTTATTTCCTCATAAATAGAGAAAGAGTAGTGAAAGCGGAAAGCGGTATAATTTAAACACTTTTTACAGAACTCTACAATAATATTAGAAGTTTACATAAATTTTAGAATTTTATCCAGGGATGGGTACCTCTATATATGACCCGGCCTATGAAAAGGTGGCTTATGACTCAAAAAAAAATTTTTCCACATCTTTTTTTGGTTTCGATAGTTTTTGAGACGCTCTTTTACGTGGTGAAAACTAGAAAGTCCTAACATGCTTAGAAGTTATGGTAAGTCAAAGCGGATTTGGGGATTTTTTTGGGGATAAAATCTCCAAAAACCTGACAACGCTGGGTCAGAAACTGGTTTGTGCTTTGCAATGAAAAAACATCGCTCTTTATATACACACACGAACTTATCTCATTTATGCTCTTTTGCATTTTTTTCGTTGCCTTTTGGGCATGACTGTTCATAATGCAAGAGAAAAACTACTAAGAAACTGACGAAATGCATTGTTTATCTTTAACAGCTAATTTTTCAAAATTTTGTTTTTGAGTCATAAGCCACCTTTTCATAGACCGGGTCACATATAATAAAAATATATAAATCATAACTCAAGCACTATAACAACATGAATTTTAATTATTTTTTAGTATGTTATTCTCGGATTGCAGATATGCGGAGGTCCTACATTACTGCAGTATTTTTCAGATTCTAGCATTTTTTCAAGCCATAAGACGTGCTAAGGTTATCAAAAGATGACACTCCAGCAGCTGGTAAGGAAATGCAAAAGGGCTTACAATACAATTATGGACATGTATGTATAACTTAAGATTATGCTGGTTGCCGGGTCATTAATGATGAGAAAACTTCTATCAACTGCTAGAAATATAGCGATGCATGCATGAGTGAAATAATCGAATGATTTATTTATAAAAGGAGATCGATTTCGAGGTACTTTTTTCAATAGCATTTTTTTTTAACAGATCACGTGTGAGTCGTGTCATGCTGTCATGTTATTTTTGTTTAGTATTGTTTGACATTTGATAATGGAAAGCCTTACGCCTGGATCGCTTCGCTCTATGGGCTCTTGAAATGTTCCAAGAAGATCCCACGTTTTCGAGGCAAATTTTGTTTAGCGATGAGGCCCATTTCTGGCTCAATGGGTATGTAAACAAACAAAATTGCCGCATTTGGGACGAACCTGAAGAGATTCAAGAGCTGCCACTTTATCCAGATTTGGTGTGGTTTGTGGGCCGGTGAAATCATCGGTCAATATTTCTTTAAAAATTATGCCGCTGCGAACGTAACCGTTAATGGTGACCGTTATCGTGCCATGATATCCGACTATTTGATGCTTGAAATTGAAGCTCGTGGTCTCGGCGACATTTGGCTTCAGCAAGACAGCGCCACTTCCCACACATCGCAGCAATCAATGGATTTATTGAGAGAACATTTCGGTGAACACATAATTTCACGTTATGGGCCGGTCTATTGTCCATCAAGATCGTGTCATATCACACCGTTAGACTTTTTCCTGTGGAAATATGTAAAGTCCAAAGTTTATGCGAACAAACCCGCTTCGATTCAGGCCTTGGAGGAAAACATCATGCGTGTCATTCGCCAGTTACTAGTCGAAATGCTCGAACGAGTCATCGAAAATTTGAGTCAACGGATGGACCATGTGCGACGTAGCAACGGCCAACATTTGATAGACATAATCTTCAAAAAAAATAAATGCCAAAGAATGTTCTTTCAAATGATAATAAACATTCTCCATTAAATTTGAATTTACTGTTTTTTTTTTTTAAGTAGGGAACCTCAAAATGGATCACCCCTTATTTAAACGTTTTATACGACTGATTTTTGTTTTTGCAACTAACTGAAGATATGTATAACTTTTTGATTGCTTCTTTTTATATTAATCTTTTGACAATATTCAAAATAATTTGAGTTTTAATCTTTAAATCACTATACTCTAGTGATTGCAGAAGCGAATAAAAAAAAGCTGGGAAAGCCCACCGATTAAAACAACATTTCATTTTGCACTATAATAACGCCAGCTCATACACATTGGGTTAAACAACTTAAAATATATAGAATTTGGTTTGTGAGTTGATTTGTCACCCGCCGTCTTTTCGTATTCCCCCACATCACAAATAATTTAAAAGGTCAACATGTTTTGATGCCTAAAATAGCCATTAAGGAGTTTTTAATTGTATGTTTGGGAGGTGCTTCGATAAGAATAGAGAATATGCTTTGAAATTTGTCTCCATGTATCAAAAAAAAGTGCGCTGACCCTCAAGAAGAATTCTAAAAAAATAAAGGCATTTTTAGAATTGAAGTCAACCCTCGCTAAATCTCATAATACAAAGCAAATTTCAATTATCCTACATTAAAAACATAAACAGAAAAAGAAATTAAAATTGAAATAATCTTATTCCTAGGATTATAATAATTGTTCATTTAGAACAATTCCAACGAAAGAAAACTCAATTTCTTCTTAGATAAATATTCTGACAATTCTACAACCAATGACAAATTTAACCCGTCCGGTATTTTTACTGGACAAAGCTTAGCTTGCTTTGAAGGTAGAAAGCAGAATGAATTTATTATGCAAATGTTGCTGCTTATATACTATTTTATAATACTTAGTTGCATATAAAAGTAGTTAATTCTAAACATAAGCAGAGTTGTAAATAAATCGTGGTAACAGAGTTGTATTTAATCAAAATCCGTTAATTTCAAAAAGTGGACGTTAACATTAAATTCAAATACTAAAATAAGATATATGTGAAATTAATTAAATATAATTCATTACGTTAAATAAAATAACAGAAATAAAAGATAATTATAAGTAATAAAAATATTGGGCTGCTTCAAAATATACAAAATTTGTTATAATGTTGCTGGGCGTATGATTGATATTGAATTTCATTTCTTTAATTAATTTTTAATACTCATACGCACACGTGTCTGCCAAACTCTGAATAGGTTTCATTCAAATGACACTTGTTCCATATTCTGTTTAAATCAATTTATAAATAAAATATAAAAATTCTACTGAAACCCATAATATTTCAATAATAAATTTAATTTAATTAATATTAATTTGTTAATTAAATGATACAAATAGTAACAAAAATAGCTTCCAGGGAATTTAATTGATGTTTTTATATTTTATATTTTATAATTTCGCATTTGTATTTATATTTTATAGAAAACAGAGGTGAAGCATTTTAACAGGGAAATATGCAATGAATTCAAGTTTTCGTCCTTCGAAGGAAAACAAACTGTAATACTTATAACGTCTTTAGCTGAATTATAAGTTTCTGAAAATCGAAATTGATTAAATTTTATTTCAGATATTTAAGAAAATATTTAATCACATTAAAAACCGAAACAGAAAAAGTAATTAAAATATACAAAATTTGTTATAATGTTGCTGGGCGTATGATTGATATTTAATTTCATTTCTTTAATTAATTTTTAATACTCATACGCACACGTGTCTGGCAAACTCTGAATAGGTTTCAAATGACACTTGTTCCATATTCTGTTTAAATCAATTTATTAAAGTGACGTGATTTGCATGACCTAAGTTTTGAACGATAGAAGGTGTATTACTGTGGCCATTATAACAAATAATAAAAATAAAAATTATAACAAATAATAAAAAGGAAAATAAAGGATGTGCCGACAGTGACTTGATTTACATGAATAAGACCTAATTTTTTAATAATAATAGTATTTTTCTTTAATACTATCACCTAATTTTTAATTTAATTAATTCTTTCTTAGAGAGAATAAAAACGAACTTAAGCTTGATTATAAATTTCATTGTATGTAAATAATAGTTAGACAAATATTGTATTACCTTGACGTCACGTCACAGTTGTCCGACAGTGACGTGATTTGCATGTAAAACGCCTTATTTTTTGAACCGTAATAGTAGACTGTTGAAAGTTGTACAGAAGATGTGTTGCCACGGCCGCTATGATATTTACGAAAAATTAAAGGGTGTTCTGACAATGACATGTTTATTATGTATAGTGACTTACTTTTTTAATCGTAATAGGTCGACTCTTCATATATTTATAGAAAGAGAATTGCCATGGTCGCTATAACAAATAATAAAATTTAAGGGTGTTCCGACAGAGACATGATTTATTTTTTGAACCGCAATAGATAGACTCTTAGAATGTTTACATTTTATATTGTACTTTTAACAATTGCCGTTTTAACAATTGCTAATAACTAAAGGGTGTTTCATTATTGACATGTTTTTCACGAATATTACCTTATTTTTTCAACCGCTTTAGGTGGAAGCCGGATATTTTTTTAGAAAGTGTAGTGTATTACCATGGCCGCTATAACAACAATTATTAAATTTAAAGACTCTTCCAATAGTGATGCAATTTTCGCGAATATGACTTTAATTTTAAAATTAAAGGGTGCCCCTTACCAATTGAACAAATTAACAACTTGATTTTTTAAAGTTGTACTAAACATAGTACGGAACCCTACGTGTGCGAGTCTAACTCGCACTTGACTGATTTATTTATATTTTACGTTTTACTTTGTATTAATTTCTTGCAGATTGTGTTAAAGACTCACTGCTTTTGAGGAAGCTTTCTAATATGGCCAATATTTTTTAAGTGTAAACCACAAATATAAGATGCAAAACTTCACATTAGATAGTTCAACCTTCAAAATAATATTGCAATTAAAATAATTTTTCTGCCCTCAATAAAAAAAGTTAAAAATCATTAGATGATGGCAAAAAACCATCCAATTGTAGAAGGACAATAAGGAAAAATAAAAATAAATAGTTTGTTTGTTGGTGTTTTGTTAAAGCTTTACGCCCATATTTGTAACGTTCGCCATGGTAAAAGAATACCAACAAAACTCATACGACTTATCAAGGCACTCTACGAAAACGTAAATTGCCGTGTACTCCTATTGAGTCAGAAATACGAAAAAGGGCACACCTTGCAAAGACGCCAAGCCGATACTATAAGAATTGCAATAGAGTGGAACTCCCAAGGTAGCCGCAGGAAAGGTCAACCATTTCACACCTGGCGTCGACAACCAGACATCGAAACTGCAAAGACCAACAAAACGTGGAGCGAACTGAAGACAGCTGCAGCAGATAAACAAAATTGGAATACAATCGTTGAGACTCTATGCTTCTTACAGATACAACAGGAATTTATATATATTAACCCCATATTTATTTGAAATGTATTTTAGAACAAATTTTGTTTGAAAAATTTGTTCTAAAATAGAACAAATTTTGTTTGAAAAATTTGTTCTAAAATAGATTAGAAATATTTTTTTTTTTTTTATATAAATATGGGGGTTAAAAGTCTGTAATATTATTCTACTAACATCTACACTTCTCATTGTGTTTTATAGAATTTTATTACTTCTAGAGAATTTTTGGCTTCTCTAAAATTATCTGATGATCTGGCCTGAGCAACCAGTATAGTATGTATCTTAAGTAGCTCTTACCCCCTAACAAATAAATTGCCTTTTTATTATAAAATGTTATAGGTAATTAGCATTAATTAAATAATAAATAAATTAATATTTAAATTGGCAAAAATTTTTATAAATAATAAAAATCATATTTGATTTAAAACTATTTAAAAATAAAATTCCGATAAGAATTTTAATGGTTTAATGGTGTCTTAGTTTTGTAAACCATAATCCTCATGTTGTCACATCTTTTTTTCTCTTTCTTTATTTTTCTGCTTTTTTTCTGTGTCAGCTCCACTTTTCCTACACGATTTCTGTATTCCAACACCCACCAACAATTTCTTATTCATTTCATTCATTGATTTGCATATTTCGATTTTGATCACGTCATCTTACCCAGTTTCCACTTAAATAAACTTATTTGTGCGAAAGCAAAATCAACGTAAATGTCAGGGGGGAGCGATGTTTATTATTCAATAAAGTATAAAAAAATAAAAGATAGAAAAATAATATCGAAGACGGCTAAAAGAAACAAAAAGCTGCACTATGATTGCCATAATATTTTGCAAGGCTTTGTTAAGACCACGTTTGCAGATGCACACAGTGGGTGGGGCAAAGAAACACACAAAATTATTTTCTTTAAACAATTAGTTTTATTTCGTATTGGGTTACAAGTTTTAAAAATAAACAATTTTTTCAACCTATAGCGATGTTGGCGCTCGATATGTTATTAATTTCACTCCTCTGTAACAACCAGCCGAACTGCTATTCCCTGTTAACATTTTGAAGCGAGTCAGTCAGTCATATTGATTGCAAGTCTACGCAAGCAGTTCATTGTATAACGCAGTTTAAAAAAGGTATCAAAATTAAATTCAAATGAAACAGTGTTATTGGTTTGTGTATTTGGCTGAAAACCCCCAACCAGCTACGAATGACAGAGCTACGATATTTAAGTGTGGCAATGATTTTGACAGCTTCAAAAAACGACATGGATGTGGACACCCAACGACTTCATCATCGTCAGCATTCTACGCATTGCATGGCTAGGCAAAAAATCTCCATTCAATCAAAACTATACAAATAATAGTAACTCATTTCCAGTCTATCTGCCTGTCTTTCTCTATTTGTGTTCGCATCACGTAAAAACTACTCAATGGATTTTAACACAATTTTGTGAGGAGGTACCTTAGTATCCTGAATGAAATGTAGGATAGTCTTTTTCCGCAAAAATATCTTATTTCCAAGAGAAAGTGGAGAAAAAGAAATGAAAGTACGCGATTGGTTTACCGATTTAAAGGTATTGCAGGCATTAAAGGCATCTTTTATTTTTGAAAGCGGGAACTTTTAAACACGGTTGCGCAATAGATGGCGCTGTTTTAAAATAATCACAAAATATAAATTACTTACTGCCAAATAGCCAATTGAATCAAATTTGTATTTGATTTGTATTTTTACTTTGTGGAATTACATTATTATTAAAACATTTTAAACACCTTTAACAGAGCTTTACAATAATATTTAGAATTTTAGATTTTGTATAAGAATGTAGAATTTTATATAGGGATGGACCTTTACAAAAAGTAAAACTAAATACGTGAAGGATTATAAAAGGGGCTTAAAATTAAGTGTGGATTACTTTCAAAGCAAAATCGAACAAAATATTGTCATTACGCACACAACGTGTGTGGGCACAGCTAGTCTTGTATATTTTGATTTAGATTTCTGTTCAGAATTTAAACGTAGGCTAATTAAAATTTTCTTTGTGTTACTGGATTCAACGAGGATTGATTTTAATTCTAAAAAAATGCCTTTTATGTTTTATTCCAAAAATTCTTCTTGAGGGTCAACGCACTGCACTGTGTTGATACAGGGAGACATATTTTCAAGACATATTTTCTATTCTTGTCGAAGCACCTCCCAAACATGCAATTAAATACGACTTAAACGCTATTTCAGGCATCAAAAAATGTTGACCTTTTAAATTATTATTCAAGTGTTGAAATACGAATAGTATATGCTGATATTTAAGTGGTTTACCCCAATAAATTTACATGAGCTGGCGTTATTAAGGGTGTTTTTTATAAAGGTATAGAACTTTAAGTTGGCATTACTTTTCAAGATGGCGACCGTTTTAACAGCTGTCAAGTGATTTATTATTTATTTAGTTTGGTTTGGCAATTCATCATGAATAGACTCACGCCTGAAAAACGCTTGCAAATAGTGCCCAAAACGATATTACCGTTGTTCCCGATTTTCATAAGCGAATTTTTTTTTAACCGATGAAACGCACTTCTAGTTGAATAGCTACGTCAACAAAAAAACTTCCGCATTTGGAGTGAAGCTAATACGCAAGTGTATATCGAAACACCGTTACATCCAGAAAAACTGACTGTTTGCTGCGCCTTATGGGCTGGTGGAATCATTGGTCTGTACTTTTTCAAAAAGGATGGTGACCAGAACGTTACAGTCAATGGTGTTCGGTATAGAGCCATGATTACTTACTTTTTCATTCCTGAATTGAATAACCCTGATGTCCAGGAGATGTGGTTTCAACAAGACGGCGCAACATGTCACACAGCTCGTGCCACAATAGATTTATTGAAAGACATGTTTGATGACCGCCTAATTTCACGTTTTGGACCTGTGAATTGGCCTCCAAAATCTTGTGAATTAACACTGCTAGACTACTTTCTGTGAGACTATGTAAAGTCATTGGTCTATGCGGATAAGCCACAAACTCTTGACCATTTGGAAGACAACATTCGCCGTCTTATTGCCGATATACGGCCACAAATGTTGGAAAAAGTCATCGAAAATTGGACGTCCAGATTGGACTACATCCGTGCCAGCCGTGGTGGCGGTCATATGCCAGAAATCATATTTAAAATGTAATGCCATATTTAAAATGTAATAGAACTTTCAACTTAAAGTTCTATACCTCTATAAAAAAAACACCCTTCACATGAGCTGGTGTTATTATAGAGCAAAATGCAATATTTTAAGAGGTTGGAAAACAACACCTTCTACATTCGCATTTGCATTCACTAAAGTAAAGCAAATTTTTAATAAAAAACCACAAATTATTTAAAATAATATCAAAAGATGAATATAAAAAAGCAATCAATAAGTTATACACATCTTTACTTGGTGGCAAAAACAAAAATCAGTTAAATAAAACGTTTAAATATAAATAAATCATACGATTATTTCACTCATTCATGCACCTCTAATTTTAGCATTTGATAGAAGTTTTCTCATCATTAATTACCCGGCACCAGCATAATCTTAATCTGAGAAACTAGCTAATTTTTTATTGAATTAAAGAAGGAAAGTTGTCGCATTTTATCTGATAAGAAATTCGAAGCATTTCAATACCTACTAAAAACTAAAATCAACCGACAAAAGAGCAACTTCCTCTTAAATATATATTTTGAACATAAAACTAAATATTTATTTTGCTGCTCTTTTTACAACTTTCCGATAAGTATTTAATCTTTATTACAAATATGAATTCCAAAAAAAATGAAAAAAATAAAATAAAGATGTTGCTAACAGACATTAACCCCCTCTTATGTGAAAATATATATTTGAGCAAAATCTGAGTGAAATAATTATAGGAACTACTATACTATATTATAAAATGTAATGGGTAATTAGCATAATATTAAATAATTAATATTTAAATTCTTAAAAATTTTATAAAATCTTTATTCACTTCCTTTAGTCCTTAATAATTTCAGGCAAGTGACTGGTAATTTACGTTTACCTATTGACTTGTTGGGGTTGGTGACAAAATCATGTAATATTTTTTTTATTTATCCAAGCCTTCACAGAAGAATCGGATTTCCACAGAGTAAGTTTTCTTGCAGCAGATCTGATATTTTATAAAAAAAAAAGAAAATGAACATTTGACTTCTCTTTTTGTCTCCTAAAAAAATCCGACTTGAGGCATCTAAACTTGCCCTGTTGATATCAGGTAAAATAATACGAAAATAAAAAGCTGCCCACATGTGTATTTTAATTACAAACTCCCCGTGGCGTATGAGCAATCAAAAATTCATAAATCCAACACTCATACGCCTACGGAATGTCAATTTTTTTTTTAATTAAATTAAATAAAAAGCTGATAAAAACATTAAAAAATTAAATTTTAATTTATCAGACTTTTACTCCTAAGTATTCATCATAAAATTAAACTGTAACAGTTGGTAGACAAGATATATTTTTTATGAATGAATAAATAATTTTCAGACCTAAAGCAGTATCCTGTTTTAACAATTAATAAGATAATATCCTTACATTAGAAAAGGTTTTTTGATTAATTAAACATAAATGGAGTCCAAATTATGAACTTTTAAAATGCACAAAAATTCTCAGTAACTTTTTTTTGGTTAGAATAGAATTATTAGAATTCTATTAAATTACAGCGGAGCAAGGTTGAGTCTCTTTATTTTTCTAGTGAATTTTTTAATTCATTTCATTGTGCTCTCCAATAAACCATGTGCAAAATATTTTTCTTATTTTAGTTTCAGCAGCAGTTTTTTAATTTGATTTTTTATTCAGCTCAATTTATTATTCTATTGAAAATCGTTTTCCATTTATTTTCACCAATTGCTCAATATTTTTCGATTGGGCTATATTAAATGCAATTTTGTGGTTTTTTTGTCGGTGTTAGACATTTAGTTGTGGCACACTCACTCTCATAAACAAAATGTGCAATATCCAATAACTAGCAGCAATCGCTTTTTAACAGTTTTATTATTATTTTTTTTAACTTATTGAAGAAGATGTATGGTCTTGTTTAACCTACCCCACAGTCCTTGGATTCCCTCAATTCGAATTCATACCTAGTGAAAGCACTACGGCAACAACTAAGGGGTGTTTAAATTTTAAGGGGAATTATTGTCATTTCGTTTTATTTTGATACTATTGGTATGGCTCAATTATGTATGGAAAAACATATCAGCCATATGGCCATCGCGATCTTGGCGGCCCACCTCCATCCAATACTCCAAATTTTCTTCAATGACGCCGAGCCATAATTGAGGTTCTATGCCGTTAATTTGCCGACTGATCTCATACTTTAGCTCTTGAATTGCTGCTGGCTTATCGACGTACACCTTTTCTTTCGAATAACCCCAAAGAAAGAAGTCCAAAGGTATCAAAACGCATGATCCTTGCGACCAATTAACATCGCCAACACGTGAGATAACACGGCCATTGAATTTGTCGCGCAAAAGAGCCATTGTTCCGTTAGCTGTGTGGCAAGTGGCACCGTCCTGTTGAAACCACATATCGTCCACATCCATATCTTCCAATTTGGGCCATAAAAAGTTCGTTATCATATCACGATAGCGAACACCATTCACAGTAACGGCCTGACCGGCCTCATTTTGAAAAAAAAAATATAGCTCGATGATGCAGCCAGCCCAAAAACCGCACCAAACAGTCATTCTTTGTGGGTGCATTGCTTTTTCGACAATCACCTTTGGATTATCATTCGCCCAAATGCGGCAATTCTGCTTATTGACGAGTCCACTGAGGAGAAAATATGCCTCATCACTGAAGATGATTTTCTTCGAAAATTGATCATCCACTGTTGCCATGTCTTGCCCCATTCTCACCATTGCTCGATTGTGTATATGTCCATGGGTCAAATTGAGTCTGTCTGAAATTGAGAAATGTCAAATTAAATGCAAAAAAATCTTGACGTTTAGATGTGGTTCACA
The DNA here is from genome assembly GCA_949628195.1 of Phasia obesa. Lineage (NCBI taxonomy): Eukaryota > Metazoa > Arthropoda > Insecta > Diptera > Tachinidae > Phasia > Phasia obesa. The sequence goes on along the minus strand of OX451218.1, from coordinate 136,015,235 downwards.
TTCAACATCGGCCCTTAAAATTTGAACCACCCGATATAACAAAACAACTTTCTGCTAACTAATATGTATTTTTGACAAGACATTAGCAAAATTATAAATTTCCCCATTATTGTAAATTCCCTAAAGCGTATGAGCAATAAATTTAATTAATCCAACACTCAACACGCTTATTGAATAAAAAAATGTATTTTTGTAGCAGTAAAAAATATATATTTTGTATATATACCTTCAAATATATTTAAGTTCTTGAAAACCAATTTTCAAACTAGTTTTTAAAAAAATTTATTTTTGAAAATTATTCTCGTGAAACAACTAAAACCCATTTTTTGTCAATTAATTTTTCATAAAATTCTCTGAGTTTAACGCCTTCTCGTGGCACCAAAAGCAATTAGAAAATATATTTTTGCTAATATTTATTGAAGATACCTTATAATCTTTACAAAATATGTATTTAATCACAAATTAAGATAATTTTTTTTTTTATTTTATAGTGTACACTCCCCCCTTGTCTCATGAATTTATGGGGAAATTTAATTTATTTCCTTATATCCATATCATCCATTTTTATCATAGCACATGAAGAGAAAATCCATTTCATAAAAAAACAATCCACAGAAACACATGACAAAACCGAAATAGAAAAAAAATCTAAAATATTTCGAGGCAATAACTGCACGATATTCCAAGTGAAACATTCCAAATACACAAACGTTTTTTTACCAGTTGAGTGGATGAGCATGTATTTGTGTTATTGTGTCTCTTAAGCTGGTTAGAATTATTGGTTTTTTGTCTCCAAAATAGCAGTTGCAATAATAAACACAGTTGATTGGTTTAATTCGGTGATAGTGGCTTATCCAAACTGAAATGATAGAAATAACTGCTGACAGAAGAATAAAATATTGAATATAATAGTCACCAAATGCTTACTTAATTGACTCGTATATATAATTTAATATATAATTATTCTGAAAATAATCAATAAACATAAGAGGATGAATGGAATCTCATTAAATATTATTCTTCTCAATTCTCTAACTAAAATTCAGGCACAAGGGAATCATAAACTGTGCCTCTTAAGTCACTTTTTAAAAAATTTAAGAAGTTCTTTATTTCTCTTTGCTTTTACTACTCTCTTGTTAAGAAGCCTTTGTCAAAAAAAGACTTATTTAAATACAACCTTTTTACTGGTCTTCTTATTTTATCGTATTCAAAAGATAACCAACCATCTTGTTAACAAAAAAAAAAAACAAAAATGAAAAATAAATAAATCAATAAATAATACTTGACCTAATGACGCCATAAGCATTACTTGGCTTCTTATTGTCTTCCCGTTTCAATTTCACTTAAATACCGGATAGACAGCCATTTTTAATCAGATACAAAAACAATATTAAACAAACAAACAAAAGCATGACAACAAAAATCACAACCTTTCAGAGTTGTCCTTTACCAAAAAATAGTTAACAACCAGAAAGGCCAAAATCATGCTAAATTTTTTGCTACATTCTGCATTACATTCTTTTGTAGCAGAGACAAAAGACTGTTTTTTTGTTTGGAAAAAAAGGCAGCACAAAAAATTTTTTAAAAATCAACTCAATCAGTTGTTATCATTTGTGGCAATTTTCCGCCCACAAAGTTTGTTGTTGATCAAATTAATTAATAAAGTGCGTTCAAGTGAACTGACTTGCAAATGAACTGAACAGTAGACTTAACCAATTGGTTATAAATGCTCTGTTTTAAACAATAGGTTTTTATACACTCGCCGCAAAAGTTAGGTAAAACATGAAGGTTTAGGTAACTTCAGTGAATCTAGGTCTTCAAAATTAGAGAAGTGGTTCGCCAAAGACAAGCCAGAGATAGATTCAACATAGAATAGACATAGACTAGATGTAAACTCGACATAGATGAAACTAGACATAGATGAAAACATAAGCTAGACATTGAATAAAAATAGACTAAATATAGACTGGACATAGACTAGACACAGACTAGAAACAGCCTAGACATAGACTGGACACAGACTGGACATAGAGGAGACATAGACTAGAAATAGACTAAACATACCCTTGATATAGAAATAGACAAGACATAGCTTAGACATAGACTCAACATAGACTCAACATAGACTAGATATAGACTTGACATAGACTGGACATAGGTTGGACATAGGCTGGACATAGGCTGGACATAGACTAGATGTAGGCTGGACATAGGCTAAGAAAAGACCGGAAATAGACTGAACATAGACAGGACATAGACAGAACATAGCCAGGACATAGACTGGACATAGACTGGATTTAGACTGGACACAGACTGCACAAAGACTGGATAGACTAGACATAGACATAGATTAGAAATAGACTATACATAGACTAGAGAGGCAACACATATGTAGATTAGACAGAGTAGATTAGATAGAGTGGACATAGACTAGAAATAGGCTGGACATATCATAGAAATATACTAGAAATAGAATATACAAATATTGGATATAGAATGGACATAGACTGGACACAGGCTAGACATAGACTAGAAATAAAGATATATACTAGACTTAGACTACACATAGACAAGAGATGGATTAGACACAGATTAGACAGAGACTGGATGTAGACTGGACATAGATTGGACATAGAGTGAACATAGGCTGAACATAAAAGAGACATAGAGTGGACATAGACTGAACATAGACTGGACATAGACTGGATATAGACTGAACATAGAGTGGACATATACTGAACAAAGCCTGGGTATAAACTGAACAAAGCCTGGGTATAAACTGAACAAAGCCTTGACATAGACTGGATATAGACTGGATAGATTGGACATAGACGACACATAGACTAAAAAAAGACTAGAAATAGACTAAACACAGGTTAGACATAGACGAGGCATAGAAAAGACATAGATAGACATAGGTTAGACATAGACTGGACATAGACTGTATATAGACTGAAAAAAGATTGGACATAGATTGGACATAGGCTGAACATAGACTGGATGTAGAATAGACATAGACTGAATGTGGACTGGACATGTACTGGATATAGACTAAATATAAACTAGATATAAACTACATATAGACTAGAATAGACTGGATATACACTAGACATAGACGGAATATTTGTTAGACATTACATATACATATCTAGGGAGGATTTTTGTGATCAAGATTAAGGTTAACGTCAGTACATGCCACGATGGCCTAGCCTGACGGTGGTCCTACCACTGGCTGAAATAAAGGTGTAGACCAGCACCCCCAATGAGTAGTATGGCAACACTACGCGATACGATGGCTACAAGGCCACCGCTATCGCAAGCATTTGTGATACAATCACAATGAGTATCAATTTACATAATATGGCAAGCCTAGACACATATTATAAGCTCTTGCTTAGGGGTAGGAGACTTATCCCACTACGTTTGAGTGCAGCAGCACACTTGATCAACCATGCAGCATCTCCACATAAATCGATTCAAACCTCAGCCACCACGTATCCCCCGAAGGGACATCATCAATAACCGATCAAAGAGAGGGGCGGCTCTCTGTGGGGCTACCGGTTCCCGCGGTAACAGTCGTTTGGACACTGGTCAGGCCTCCTCCAAAATACCCATAATTAAATAGACCTGTTCTTCCAGGCATCTGGTGCCCCTATTTTTCCCGAGAGCACTGTGTCAAAGCGTTTCGGCAATCACAATTAGTACCCCCGAGAGGATGTACCCCCGAATAACGTTCCTCAATGATTTCTGTCACACGATTGTTTACTTACTAGCACCTTCCTTTCATTTAAGTCTCTTGCTACCACTAGGCTTTATTTTGGATTGTTGTTTCAGATTGCTTAGTGGTAGTTGCCAACCTTATGCTTGATAACAAGTCTCTCATAACACAGTGCAACAGTGAAAAAATCACCAGGTACTCACTATGCAGATTCGATAGCGGTACCAGAGCTGAGTAAAACCCCAGTTTAGTTTGGCTGGATTAGTAGCCGTTTTGTTTTTTTTTGCCCCTCAAAGTTTTTGAAAGTGGGTGTGATCACAAAAAAAAGGTGCTATCAGTTTTCGGCAAACCACTCCCTCAGTTTTGATGACAGCCATAAACTGTCTTCGGCAAAGTTGTAGCTGATAGTCTGCCGAAGAAATTTTTTTTACTTTTTCGAGTATAAGTTTAAAAAAATCAGAATTTTTTGCTTACCCTCTTCTGAAAAAATGAAGCTTTTGAGATGCCAAACAAGTCTTCTGAACAATGTTTTACAATCTCAATACTTCTACGTCCTCTAAAATGGCCCCAAAAGTACATAGTTTTTGTATGGCAGCCCAATGTTTAAATCGTCACTTAAAATCGTCACACGCATAAAAATAACAAAAAATTTTGATGCTTTTAAACTTATACTCGAAAAAGTACAAAAATATGTTTTTTCAAAAATTGTAAAATTTGTAAATTTCTTCGGCAGACTACAACTTTGCCGAAGACAGTTTATGGCTGTCATCAAAACTGAAGGAGTGGTTTGCCGAAAACTGATGCCACCTTTTTTTGGTGGTCGCACCCACTTTCAAAAACTTTGAGGGGCAAAAAAACGGCTACTAATCCAGCCAAACTAAACTGGTACCGCTATCGAATCTGCATAGAGAGTACCTGGTGCTTTGCAAAAAGTTTCAATTTGGTGCACAGTGTAATTAACAACACTTCTTTAAGGCATTAGGATCCATTTTTTTTTTCTTAAATACATATGTCTCATGCTAGTTTGCTAGATGTTCATACGCAATGTGCACCACAGTTTCAGACTCCGCCAGACAAAGTTTGCAAGTATGTCTTATCGATTTTATACTTCGACAGCCGATACTTGAAGTTTCATAATGAAGTTAACAGGGTTAAGGTAGTAGGAAATTATTTAAGCATCTTTCTGGCAAAGTTGTGGTTAAAAAGCGTTTTTGGTGGGAATCCTTCCCACACTACCTACTGGCCCAATAGAATACTTATGTATATAATTACTATTTAAATAGACGAGACATCTGCCTAGATTGATGGGCATAGCTGGGACTTAGATTTAAGAAACATTTATTTCAAAAATATATTTTAAAATATTCACCTTTTAAATTTATTTATCAACCTTAATAAAGTGAGTGTGTGAACACTGAATGTATGGCGTGCAGGCCTTTTAAAATAAATTGAATATAAAACACTTTTTGTACAAATTTGATTGTGTGCGGTTTCATATTAAAGGAAGGAGTGTCCACCAGTGGTTGATATATAACTGCGCTGTTTGTAAAAGACAACGATGAGAACATGCGGTTAGTAAAATTAAAAGGCGTTAAAATGTTCAACTACTTTTTGTTGGCGGAAATCAAGCACAATAAAATAAATTGTTTAATTATCATGCAAAAATACCACGAAATACAGTAAAAGGTGATTTTAAGAATAAATAAGTTTATTTTATATGAATTTTATTTGAACTATTTTTGAATTAATAAATTAATTATTTAGGCTTAAGTTCTTAATTATAAAGAGATAAAGAAAAATTAGATACCAGCAAAGCAGAATGCATTTTCTAGACAGCTCCGTCCGTCATCAGTACTACCGGGTAGATCGATACGAAGAGTACTGATGACTGACGTAGCTGTCTAGAAAATGCATTCTGCTTTGCTGGTATCTAATTTTTCTTTATCTCTTTATAATTAAGAAATTAAGCCTGAATAATTGATTTATTAAGTTTATTTTATTTTAGCGGAAATTCTCTATAAAATATTTCTTTTTTTTAAGTATTTCTTAAAAATGTAAGTAATAAATAAATATTAAATGAAGAGGATGTGTTCTGCTAGTAAATGATATAAATGACATTAAATGTCATACGTTTTGGTGAAGACAGTCGTCACTGCGGCTGTCCAGCTTCGCTTTAGCCAGTACTATCTAAGACGTGGCTTGATTATAATGTTCTCACAACGAAAGCACTCATCAACTCTAACAAACAAATAACCAGTGATGATGGCCTGCACCGAAAAAAAAAGCCTTTATAAAAACTAAGAAACAAGATTTTTCCCCTTTTTATCTCGAAACTTTATACCGGCAAAGGATTTTTTAAGGGATCACACTTTAAATCCTGGTTTTTTGATAATGTAGGAGAGATATCGAAGCAGACCGCTTCCTTAATGAATCCCTTTTTGACTTTTTGACCTCCTTCCGTCCCTTAATGATTATAAACAAGCGATATGTCATAAACGGCAACATTAATTTCATTGAGTCAAGGGGCTAGCAACAGCCTTTACTCTTGACTTTAGTAATTTCTGTCAGTCTTCTTTCTTATCGCGGAGTCTTTGGTAAGTGCAGGCATTTGTTCCTGGCTCAGGTCCCCCATGGCATGCACATTTAAGAAATTTCTGCCTGTGGTCCTCATTCTTATGCTAGCCAGTGTTGAACATTTATACACAATATGTTTTGCCGCCTCAGCCTCTTTCAGGCACAGTCTGTCTGTAATTATCGTCTTCTTCGATTTAAATCCTGGCTAGATGATACTTGAAGTATCCATGACTTCTCACTAATGCAGTTATCCAGCTTAAGGTACTTTTATGTATCTAAGCACGTTACTGGCCTTCCTGCCAAGGAGCTTATTGAGCACCATTCGAGCCTGTCTACATGTAGTAGCCTTTCTTTACCTTTCTCCGGTTTAATGAGTTCCCTCACATTAGGCTCTTTCCCAGTGCTGCTATGGGTTATGGTCCATAGAAATTGACAGCTGATCTAGCTTTTACTAGTTTGTCTGCTACTTCAATTTCCAGCTGTGCCAATGTGCCCTTTAACCCACATCAACGTTACCTCATTATCCGAGGCACATCTGATAAGTTATTAAACACATTCCAGCAGTAGATTACCGGCTGACTGGTTGTCAAGAAGTGCAATGAGAACTCTTCTTTCATGCACTCGAATTTCCAGCTGGGGGGATTCAACGGCCTAGCAATTGTGACCATTAAAAGAAGACATACTACCCTAATTCATGTGTTACTGAAAACTCTGGCGTAGATTTTATTGGTAGTTTGGGATTTCTATAATTTTTACAATTAGAACTGTTTTTGTTATTTCCATAAACAGGAGGATTGTGCTTTTTATTAAACCCTTGTTGCTTTTTAGATGATTTTTCCAAAAACAAATGACCTTATCCTCCTCGTATGTTAAGTTTCACATATATTTTAAACTTATTTATATTTATATTTTAATTTGTATTTTATATTTTATATTTTATAAAATATTTTTATCAACCTTTATTTTTTATTATTTTTTTTTTTGCTATTAAATTAATTTAATTAGTTGCTCAATTATTGTTAGTGTTTATTATTTTTTAATTAAAATTTATCTCCTTTATTCATTTTATTCAATTAAATTATAGACATTTTTTTGGACTTATTTAAAAGCAAATTATATTAGTTGGAAAAAAGATTTTATTATTATCAGAAATAAAAACTTAATAAACTCAAATAATATCAATGAACTAAGTATGAATGGTTGTTGTTATTAAATTATAAAAAAATACATTTTTAATTAAAAATATTGAAATAGTTTTATTCATATTAATAAAAATGTGGAGTGGCCTACATTCAACTTTACCATATCTACCTCATGGAAAGAGATATTTTTATAGATACAGTGGCACAGGAATCTATACATACCCCCTTATTTATTTCAATTCTAAGAAATATAAGCAAAATGTAGAAATTTCTTTTTAACCAAATAAACTGCCATCAGGAAAAGGTAATAATAGTGGATTAAAAAATTAAGGTTCAATTCATTTATTAAAAAACTCAGCAAGTAATCATTTTTAAGGCATAGAAAAGTATACATACTATATATAAAAAATGATTTAATGTCTGTATTAAATATTTCCAAAGTTCCAATTAATATTTTATGGGTACACAAATATGCGTCAAACCGCCTCCAGCATATTTTTCATGAAAAATTCCAAAACTTATGCTAAAATGTGATTCCATTCTTCAGTTAGTGAATTCTTTAGATTATGTTTATTTTTTATAATTTTTTTTTAATCCCATAGGTGCTCAATGGGATTCAAATTAGGCGACTGAGGTGAATAATACAGTTGGTGAGGTACATTATATATGTATAAGATATTCTTTTACAATGTCCTCATGGTGTTTGGTATCGCTGTCTTGCCGAAAATACCAGCCAGTATTTAGTCTCAATTTGTTTATCCATTTCTTTAAGAAGATTTAAATTAATAAATAGGCACATCGTGATACTAATCAATACAAAATTGCCCACACCAGCAGCTGATATGCAAACCCAGAGCATGATATTATCACCGCCATGTATCACAGTTGGAAGTAAATGTTATAGTAACTGGAGGTATATTATATAGACAATAGTTCATCATTTGTTTAAGCCAATCTCTCTGTCTCCTATTAAAACCGAACTTACATAACATTAGCTTATTTCTGGGCTAATGTTATGTTACAAATACTTACGTTTTGTTTTATTAATATCGCTGATATATGGCTTCTTGTTGGGCATACGACTATGAGATCCATTATTTGTAAGTTTACTTCGAACCGTTTCTGGGTAAATTGACATAATATTATTAAATTCTAGGTATTTTTTTGCATGCAATATTATTCTATTAACATGCATAATTCTCATTGTGTTTTGTAGAATTTTATTACTTATAGAGTATTTTTGGCTTCTCTAAAATTAGGAAAAAGGTTTCCTGATGATCTGGCCTGAGCAACCAGTGAAATACGTATAGGAACTAGCTCTTTTCCCCCAACAAATAAATTGCATTTTTATTATAAAACGTTATGGGTAATTAGCATAATATTAAATAATTAAAAAACATAGTAACTATTTCAAATTAAAAACTTTTGTGTTTTTTATTTATTTATTTATTTATTTATTTATTTATTTATATTTATTTATAAAAATAGTAAAAAATTTTGACGAATTTTCCGCAAAGCTTCACGATGTCCTAATAATTATATCTGGAAAATTTTTAACTTTAAAACGTATATTAAAAAATATATATTTAAAAAAAATCTATATATTTTTTTACTGTATTAATTGTTCACTTAATTCTTGTAAATTCATTTTTTTTTGTTTGCTCACGCTGACCTCTAAAAATATTTGTAATAATTGTCTAATTAAAAACAAATTTTCATTTCAATTGAAAACAATTAATGATTTATTGAGTGTTAAAATTATAAAATATGTACATTTTTATTTTTTAGTGGCCATAAATTCAACGGTCTGGAAATAAACGAAAAAAACGAAATGTGAATTTATCAATTAAAAACGCAAAAAAAAACAAGAATTCAAATGGAATATTTTGTTACCTTTTGCTGGCCATTGAGTATGGAAAAGATGCTTTATAAAAGCCACAAAACAATTAGAATTTTTTAATTAATTTTCAACTTAAAAAATATTTTAAACCAGAAAATATTTGGTAAAAAAGAAAAACCTTGTTTAAAAGCAGGGTTCCGAATTTTTCACTTATGAGCGTTGAAATTTCAATATTTATGATATTTCTTATAAATGAGATTTCTAAAGTTTTATATTTTTTTCACGCTCCCAAATGAACAACAAAAAATGCTCTGTTTGTGATCACACATGAATGAGTGTAACTGTTTGTTTTTTTAGTATACATGAACGGTGAGTAACGAATAATATCTTTATTATTCATATGTGATAGATAATGAATTAGCTCGTTCTCATTAATGCTCTTTAACATAAGTGTTAGTAAATTTTTGTTCATTTATTAACGTTTTCCTTAATGAGTGTTCATTTATGAAATTTCTCATAAATGAGATTTTAAAAACACTTTGATATTGCATTATTACACCGGTAATGGCATTTTACAGAATATGTTTATATACATACACACATACACACAGTTATGCGAATGCGAACATTTTTCTACGATCTCTTTTCATTTGTAAAAACAAATAAACAATATTGTAAATTCTCATTTGTGAGCAGTTGCGTAAAACAAAATATTTTCTCATTTATTCGCTTTGCAATACAAAGAAGAAAAAAAACTAATCTTTTCACTCATAAATGAACAAACATAAAATATTTTCTAGTCTCTCACACATGTAAGAATAGAAATATAAAAAAAAATATACATACTCACACATGATTGAGCAGTGAATGAGCATTTCGGTACTATGGCTGAAAGCAACTTTTATTTTACCTTCTTTTTTAGTTGATAATTTAGTATCAAAAATTGAAATTAGTATTAAAAAATTAATCATCTGATTTATAAAAAAAAAAAAAAATACTTTTTCAAGCCTATTGAGTAGTATAGAGAGATTATTCAAACTTGAGCCTATTCGAAAACACTTCATTCGTGTTTTTTAATATTATTGAAAAAATTACAATAGTACTGAATTTTCCATCCCTGTGGCAGAACAAAAATTCTTCTTAATTTATTAAAGCAACGATAGAAAAGGATAATGGGGTTTTGTGTTATTAGTGGTTGTGATGTCGTTGGTGATGCTGATGCTGATGGAAATGTGGCTTCTAACAACAATTTAATTAAGTTCTGTGTAAACACTGTAGTTGTTGTAGCAAGTATAACAAATATACATTGTAGTGTATGTGTTAACAAATTTTGTGTTTATATGCTTACATTTAACAATATCATTATTCATATTTGGTATTTTGTAAAGCTCAGGCTTTTCTTTGCTGTATTTGATATTTTGATCCATGTTAATCCAACAAACAAATACATCATCATTTAATATTCTCATACCCTAAATTAACATTCTTACGTTTACAAACGTTCAACTTACAGTGTTGGGCAAAGTTAAAAGGCCGTTAAAAATTTATTGACCTATTAAAGGCCGTTTTACACTATACCACAAATATTAAGGCAATTGAGAGCCTCACATGATAAGTTGTTTTTCTTTATTGAAAAATTTTAAACAGTGATTAGATGAGGGTGGCATTTTATTCGAAAATATTAATCTTTGTGTTATAGTGTAAAACGGCCTTAAGTAATAGTATTAATTTTAAAAATTTTATATTACCCATAAGTAGGGCAATTTATTGTGAAACCAAATAATATTAGTATGGACTACTTTTTAGGTTTTCTTACTTTCGCTCTACTCTGGTGCTTGCTTTATATCTGAAATAAGTCCCAGCCATTCTTAATTTAATGAAACCAATAGGAACAAATAGATAGTTATTCACTTTAAAGTAGCTTATACAGGGAAAAAAACATGATTAATTGTATCTGCTATAACAAGGTATATGAAAAATAAAGGGTGTCCCCATAGACTATAACAATATCTTGTCAAACGTAATTGTGGAACAAGATTAACGTGAGTACCTGCCTACTCGGCCTAACCTAACGGTGGTCTTACCACCGAGTGAAACTTAGGCGTAGACTAGCGCCCCCATTGTGTAGTATAACAACACTTTACGATTGCCACCAATCGTTTTTTGTGTGTGATACAGTCACAATGAGTAGCAATTTATATAATATGGCAAGCCTTTCCAAGGCAAGCCTAGATCCACATTATAACCTCTTGCTTAGGGGTTTGGAGACTATCCAAACTCCGTCTGTTGAGAGTGCAACAGCACACTTGATCGATCTTGCACCTTAGCTACTTAATCGATCTTAAACCACAGCCACCACGTGTACCCCCGAAGGGGACCTCACCAATAACCGGTCACAGAGAGGATAGGCTCTCTGAGGGGCCACCGATTCCCGTGGTACCAGTCCTTTGGGCACTGGTCGGAGAAGAGAACCCGTGATTTTACTCACAGACCTTTTCTTCCAGATTTAGGCTCTAGGAACCCTAGCGTCTGGTGCCCCTATTTTCCCCGAGTGGACCGCGTCAAAGCATTTGCCATATTCCTGCAGTGACAATTGGAACCCCCGGGGGTATGTCAAACGTAATAGGCGGACTCTTGAAAATACTGTAGAATAGTTATAATAGGCGTCCCTCGGGTTTAATGATTACAGGTACTCTTCGCACTACGCCATCGAAGGCACGTTTCATAATGTTAGACTGATTGGCTCCCAGCTGACCTAATGGTCAAAAACATTGGCCATGAGTATTATTGGTATTAAGGCTCGATGTGAACTAAGCATGGAGACCGATAAACTTTAGACATTTTGCAAGGTGCTGTAGCAAACCCTGGTTACATTGAATACTGCTCATCCACACCCGTAGCAGTTGAAAGATTTTTTACCGACAGCACAGCGACAATAAACTCCTTATCATTGCATTAGCAATCAGATTGGTTTGCGAATGCCGGACAACTCTAAATGAGATGACGAGACATTTAAATCTGGAACACTTTTAAGTGCTCGGGAATATAATTAAGGTCGAACTTGCTTATCATGCTAGGGGACCAGGAGCCAGGAGGTTCTTATGACCTCAGTATAGTTTCAAGAAGACTGCAAGTCAGCTGAGCACCCCTCGAGGAATGATGAGCACATTAGTGGCTATGCTGACAAGGCACTGTGTCTACCATGTCTTGGTGATTTGTGTCACGAGTCAGTGAGGAGGAGAAGGAGAAGGAGACGGTGAAATAATTCCTTTGCCATTATCCATGCTTCTCTACTGTGTTTCCTAATGCAAAAATACCTTTCCTATAATTCCAAATTTAAGTAATAAGCTCGTTGGAGGAAGGTTCAATTGATAAAAACCATTTTTAAGACCTTCAAAAAGCTTTTTTTGTGGACGGTTAAAAAATTAAGGATCACACATATTATGTGATCTAGACAGTTGCAGAATATGTATAGAAAAGCAGCATATATAGGAGCACTATAGGTCTAAGTAAAGATTTCCAACACTCGCCCTGGTCGCCCGAAAAATATATACTTTGAAATTCTCATTATGTTTAAAATATTTGTATGAAAAAGTCATGCAAAAATGTTGCTGCAAAAGTGCTCTGTTTTTTCTATGGAAAAATATTGAAATGTTTCTGGCAACATTTTATCAAAGCTGTGAAATAAAGCAAAATGGCATTATTTCTTGTGGAATTTTTCAAACAGCAGCTTTTGTAAAACAATGTTGTCTACTTAAAAACAATAATTTCATAATATTCTTTCAAATCTCAAGATAGACACCAAATTTTCCCTGTGAAATAACAAATGTTTCTCAACATTTTTACAATCACGAACAGAGTACTAGGCTTAAACCGGTAACAAATGCTTCTAAATGTGTATAAACACAAATTGTGTTTATATACATTTTGTATTTTTAGGGTTCCGTACACAAAGTGTAAAAACGTAACCCTATTCTTTTCGCTACAATGTCTGTCCGTCTGTCAGCGCTTTTTATCTCTGGAACCGAAATAGGTAGACTCTTGAAATTTTGTTCCGAAAGAGAGGTGTTATTAACGAATATGTGCTTATTTCTTGAACTGTAGGAGGAATACACTAAAAATATGCAAGCAGTAATTAAAACTAAGTTCGCTTTATAAACATGTCTAAAAAAAATAAACCTAAAAATTAAAGGGCGTTCCGATAGTGGTGTGATTTGCATGTATAAGGCCTAAGTTTTGAACCATAATAGGGAGACTCTTGAAATTTCCACAGAAGGTGTATAACTGTGGCCACTATAGTAATAAATACTTAAACTTATCGGGTGTTCCGAAAGTGAGGTGTTATTTCCTTTATGTCTTTATTTCTTGAGCTATACGAGGCAACCACTTAAAATTTGCAGACAGTAATTAACTCTATGTTCGCTTTCTAAATAAGTATATAAAATTAAACCTTAAAATTAAAGGGTGTTCCGAGAGTGTCGTGCTTTGCGTGTATATGGCCTAAGTTTTGAACGATAATAAGTAAACTCTTGAAGGTTTTACAGGAGGTTTATTACTATGGAAAATATAAAAAATAATATAAATTAAAGGGTGTTCCGAAAGTGACGTGATTTTCATGTATAACCCCTTATTTCTTTAACCGTAATAGGTAGACTCTTAAAATTTTGTACAGGAGATATATTGACACGAGCCGATATGACAATTACTAAAAATTAAAGGGTGTACCGACAATGACATGTTTTTAAAGTATAGTGACTTATTTTTTTAATCGTAATAGGTAACCTCTTGATATATTCATAGAAGAAGAATTTCCAGGGACGTTATAACAAATAACAAAATTAAAGGGTGTTCGGACAGAGACATGATTTTTAGTTAAATAGCCTTATTTTTTTAACCGTAATAGGTAGACTCTTGAATTGTTTCCATGTTGATGTTGTTGTACTTCGGCCGCTGTAACATTTTCCAATTACTAAAGGGTGATCCGTCAGTGACATGTTTTTCACATATATTACGTTATTTTTTGAACCGCAATAGGTAGGCCTGATATTTTTATAGAAAGTGTATCATCATGCCATGCCGTTATAACAATTGCAATTTTCGCGAATATGACTTTGATTTCAAAAATAAAGGGTGCCCTATAAGACATGAAAAAATTAACAATTTGAGTTTTTAAAGGCGTACTAAACATAGTACGGAACCCTACGTGTGTGAGACTAACTCGCACTTGACTGATTAATTAATTAAACTACTGTACATATTTGTTTATGCGCAATTACATTATACAACTTTTGTCGCTGCAATCTGTCTCTTGCATTTGTGTTTTCTTTAACCCCTATATTCATAAAAAATAAAATCTATTTTAGAACAAATTTTTCATGCAAAAGTTGTTGTAAAATTCATTTCAAATCAGTTTTATTTTTTATGAATATGGGGGTAAATATATAAAAAAAAAATTTTATGAATAAGGTATTTCAACTCACTTTCATGTAGATTTATAGCCATCCTCGTACAATGTCTGCTTATTACTTTTGCAATTAACAACTATCTATAGAAAGATTTCTACTCAGTGTCTAAAATATAAAACTACACTTAATTAAATCCTAATTTGCCGTGTAAATCTATTTAAGTCCTTCTAATAAGACTCAATTTAAATTCTGACACACGTGTGTTATTGGCCACGTACACATGTGTGATTGCTTCTATTTTAACAAAAGCAAATCTTCATTTATTTTCATTTAAACAACAAGGACTCGTGTCACATTAAGTAGAATCGATTGTATTAACAATTTCAAATGTGATTATTTATTAATCAACTACAAATGTTGCAAGATGTTACGAAATTAATATTTTGCCAGCCAGAAGACAATACAAAATCATGAAATTAAGAATCGATAAAATTAAATGGAAATAAATAAGCAGATTTCCTATAAACATTAGGGGCTTATAAATAGAGATAGAGAAAAAGAGAGAGTAAGAGTGAGAGCGAGAGAGAGAAAAATAAACACGGCCCGTGTTTTCATTCATTGAGATGCATGTGTTTGTTTAAAATATGTTTTGTGGTAATAAATAATTTTCTATTGGCAGTGTAATAGAATTAACGTTAATAATATTATGGAAAATAATCAAGCACATTGATAAGCTGAGTGCCCCCCGGTAGGTTAGTAGGTAGTTTGTTATTACTTTGGGGATTGTGGGTTCAATTCCCTGTACAACGAGAGAATCTTCTTCGTAACTACACTTAAGTTAGAATGTAATTTTTATTTGTATTGTAACATGTAATAAATACATAAATTAAGATTAATAACAAATAGACAAAGAGACACAAATGTTTGACAGGAAGATTATTATTTAAAGCAATAGACAACACACAAACATAATGTTTTAGTTTAATTAATTTGAAATACAAATCTCTTGTTTACACAGAAAAAAAATATTTTCACCAATTAAAACATTTAATTTTATTTATTTCTGAATAAATTTATTTATTTCAGATTAAAATTTATTTAACTAAATAATTGTTTCAATTATTTGTTTAAGTAGGATTTTTTTATTTTTAAATGTTTTAAAAAAATATATATTTCAATCAATTAAAAAATTAATTGAACTTTAATTTAAAACTAATTAAAATCTTTAATTTGTTCAACAAATTTTTTCTGTGTGTGATTTCCAATAGATACTTGCGAGAAATGTGGATTTTAGAAAGTAGAAATAAGTAATTTTTTAAAATTAGGTTTTTCAAAAGGTACTCTTTAGAGTACTTTTTTCTAAACCTATTTATTGCTTTTATAACATTTAATTGTTTAAAGGCCATTTTAAGGGATTTTCTTCTTTTTAGAAGGCATTTTTATAAAAGGAAGTTCTTTTAAAAAGTACTTTTCGAAGTGTATTTTAACATGAATTTCAAAATGTATTATTTTAAAGTTTTTGTTTTTAATAACTTGTACCAAAAGGTACCTTTTTCAGCCAAATGGCCCTTTTTAGAATTTAGAAGATATATAACACACTGTGTAATTTTTTAAGTCATGGCAAAATAATCAAAAAATTTTTCACTTTTGCGGCTACCTAAGCGCTACCTAAACGGTGTTAAGAATCATTCCTAGGAAGTTCATATGTTCTAGAAAGTTGTTTATTGAGATCTTGAGTTCATTTTTGTAGTTGATTGTTTCCTTGAATTTTGAACGGTTTGCTACCTATGGACCTGAAGAGGGGAAAAAAGGTAAAAAAAATTGAATTTTGTTCTTTATGACAAAAGCTACAACTTTGCCTCAGAGAGTATATCAAAATTTCAAACGGTTTGCAAAATATGAGCTTGAGGAAATGATCATTTTTTTTCCAAAAATGACACCGAGGCCCCACATCTTTGAGGGCCCATAAAAAAAACCTGGAGGACTTTGGGCAAAACTGTGAGACAGGGGTCTTTTTTTTGGTCTTTTATCACGTAGTGGTGTCCGTATATGGTTATTTTTTTCCGTGTTGCACTGTGTAATAGATATATATAAAGGGCGGTTAAATTTTGAAGGGCCGATGTTGATTTTGAATAAAATACAAATTATTTAGGAAATTATTGTCATTTCTTTTTATTTTGATAATATTGGTATAGTTCATTTATATGAAACAAAATATTGGCCAAATGGCCGCTGCGAACTCAGTGGCGCACCTCCATCCGATGCTTCTAATTTTTAATGAAGCTGAGGCATAATTGAGGTTCTATGCCGTTAATGTGCCGAATTATCTCATCCTTTAGCTCTACCCTTGTTGGTTCCAATTGTCACTGCAGGAATGGTAAATGCTTTGACGCGGTTCACTCGGGGAAAATAGGGGCACCAGACGCTAGGGTTCCTAGAGCCTAAATCTGGAAGAAAAGGTCTGTGATAAAAATCGCGGGTCCTCTTCGAGGCCCAACCAGTGCCCAAAGGACTGGTACCACGGGAATCGGTGGCCCCACAGAGAGCCTATCCTCTCTGTGACCGGTTATTGGTGAGGTCCCCTTCGGGGGTACACGTGATGGTTGTGGTTTAAGATCGATTTATGTAGGTAAGGTGCAAGGTCGATCAAGTGTGCTGTTGCACTCTCAACAGACGGAGTTTGGATAGTCTCCAAACCCCTAAGCAAGAGGTTATAATGTGGATCTAGGCTTGCCTTGGAAAGGCTTGCCATATTATATAAATTGCTACTCATTGTGACTGTATCACACACATAAAGCGATTGGTGGCAATCGTAAAGTGTTGTTATACTACACAATGGGGGCGCTAGTCTACGCCTAAGTTTCACTCGGTGGTAAGACCACCGTGAGATTAGGCCAACTAGGCAGGTACTCACGTTAATCTTGTTCCACAAAATCCTTTAGCTCTTGAATTGTTGCTGGCTTATCGACGTACACCTTTTCTTTCGCATAACCCCAAAGAAAGAAGTCCAACGGTGTCAAATCACATGATCTTGGCGGCCAATTGACATCGCCACCACGTAAGATAACACGGCCATTGAATTTGTCACTCAAAAGAGCTATTGTTTCGTTAACTGTGTGGCAAATGGCACTGTCCTATTGAAACCACATATCGTCCACATCCATATCTTCTAATTCGGACCATAAAAAGTTCATTATCATCTCAAGATAGTGAACACCATTCACAGTAACTACCTGATCGGCCTCATTTTGGAAAAAATATGGCCAGATGATGCCACCAGCCCATAAGCTGCACCAAACCGTCACTCTTTGTGCGTGCATTGGTTTTTCAACAATCACTCTTGGATTATCATTCGCCCAAATGTATCAATTCTGCTTATTAACGAATCCACTGAGGTGAAAATGTGCTTCATCACTGAAGATGATTTTTTTCGAAAATTGATCATCCACAGCTTAAATAACTTTAACGTGTTGCTCGATTGTGTATGTTTCCATGGTTCAAATTGAGTTAGTCTGAAATTGAGAAATGTAAAATTAAATGCAGAAAAAAACTTGACGTTTAGGTGTGGTTTACATTCAACATCGGCCCTTAAAATAAATATATAAGTACTATATCAGTACTAAAGCACTGTGCGAGCACAAAAAACGAAGCTCATAAAACGCTCATTATAATACTTCATTGAATTCATGTCTGTTTATTGCATACAAGTAACCATGAGTGGACAACAATAAACAGAGGAAACTAGAGAGCTAAATGCAAGCTCATCGCATAGTTTCCATAAGAAAGTTGTGAATAAGTATGAGTGAATGTTGAACATAATAACTATGAAGTTAGGCGAGTTCAGCAGTTCGGGTGAAACATGAACACAGTTCAAGTGTACACACAAAAAAAATCAAGATTAGGCTTTTTACTTTTCATAAAGGCAACGTTTATTGAAAAACAAAATGATCTTAAAAACTGTAAATGATTTTTTAAAACATAATAGCGGTATTCAGTGCTTGATGCAAATTGTCTTGCGAAAGTACAAATGCAGAAGCTATTAGCTTCTTAAAATTTTCCAAAAAATTAGGTATTTAGCTGTAATATTTAGCATTTGCAAGACCCTTAATGAAATAAACTTAAATATTAATAATAAAATAGAGTTAAAATATGTTATAAAACTTACTTACATTCATTATAGGATCTTCATTTCTTTAGAAATATAAAAAAACCCTAATAACAGCAAAACGCACTAAAACGTATTCAAAAGTTATACACAACTACTAAACAAAACACATTGAATGTTTCAAGCATGATGCGAGTAAGCACGGATCTCACTAGTATAGAAAGTTCGTTTTACTCGGTCAGCTCATTGCGTTTATGATACGAACAAATGTTTGCTCACTAATAGAATGGCAAGAGTAGGCATGTGTTCAGTAAGCTAGTTTGTGTTCGAGTATGTTCATGAGCTTATTAGCATACCCATTAAGCTTGCTAAAGTAACTGTTTACTTTATATGCATGGCATGTGTCTTCCCGATGTTTACTTCAAGTCATACTGTATTGGCTACTTGGCCGGCATATCGCTAGATTTGTATGACATAAAGCAAAGTTCTAGCACATTTAGGTGATTAATTCTTTGAATTTAAGTTGTTTTTTTTTTTCTATTTTTTTAGCCTTATTTAAGGTATTATAGTATGTTGGATTATTTTAATTTTATGTGTTATTCTTTTAATTTATTTTCTAATTTTAAAAATATTTTAAATGAAATGATATTTTATTTCATCTGTTTAGAGTCGAAATAATTTTCAAACAACAGGCATAAAAATAACTATAATATTTATTGAATAGGTGTCATTGAGTTGAAATCTCTGCTAAGAGTTTTGTAAATTAGCATTAATTATGTTAGAAACTATTGCCATTATAGCATTAATGTTGACTTCAATCTATTATAATCTATAATCTTTAAATTTTTATGCACCATTCACATAATTTTCCCAAAATAAATAAATTTCTTTATTCATTAAATAGCTGACATCTTATATAACACAGCTCTTTGTGCTGTTTAACATTGAAGTATCTTTGCATCCTCTCGAAGCATTCACACATATACTAATTAAAGGATACATAGTAGATTGTAATATAATTATGATTAAAATTATGAATTCACTGTCAAAAACTGTTTATTTTATGAAGTCAAACATTTGCTAATGGCAAGCCATGTGTTAGTTATTTTGATATAAAGAAAGAGAGTGGGAGAGTGGAAGAGGGAGAGAGATGGAGACTTATGAAAAGTTAGATATTAGAATTTTTATCGAAGCACATCTCTGTGGATTTCACGAAAACCAACATAAAAGGAACATAAATCTAAAAAGTACCTTTCAAAACGTGCCATTTAATAAAAGTAGCTTTTAAATAAATTACTCAAGTGAGAGTTAGACTCACACACGTAGGGTTCCGTACTATGTTTAGTACAACTTTAAAAATTCAAGTTGTTAATTTTTTCATGTTTTATGAGTCACCCTTTAATTTTAAAATTAACATTCACACATATACTAATTAAAGGATACATAGTAGATTGTAATATAATTATGATTAAAATTATGAATTCACTGTCAAAAACTGTTTATTTTATGAAGTCAAACATTTGCTAATGGCAAGCCATGTGTTAGTTATTTTGATATAAAGAAAGAGAGTGGGAGAGTGGAAGAGGGAGAGAGATGGAGACTTATGAAAAGTTAGATATTAGAATTTTTATCGAAGCACATCTCTGTGGATTTCACGAAAACCAACATAAAAGGAACATAAATCTAAAAAGTACCTTTCAAAACGTGCCATTTAATAAAAGTAGCTTTTAAATAAATTACTCAAGTGAGAGTTAGACTCACACACGTAGGGTTCCGTACTATGTTTAGTACAACTTTAAAAATTCAAGTTGTTAATTTTTTCATGTTTTATGAGTCACCCTTTAATTTTAAAATTAAAGTCATAATTGCATCACGGTTGGAACACCCTTTAAATTTTAATATTTTTTGTTATAGCGGCCATGGTAATACACTATCTATAAAAATATACATGCGCCTACTTATTGCGGTTCAAAAAATAAGGTAATATACGTGAAAAACATGTCACTGATGGAACACCCTTTAGATATTAGTAATTGTTACAGCGGCCGAAATACAACATCTACTGTAAACATCTAAAGAGAATACCTATTATGGTTCAAAAAATAAGGTTATTTACGTAAGAATCATGTCTCTGTCGGAACACCCTATAATTTTTTGTAATTGTCATAACGGCCATAGCAACACATCTTCTATACAAATTGGAAGAGTCTACTTATTACGGTTCAAAAAATATGTCGTATTACATGCAAAAGACGTCGCTGTCGGAAAACCCTTTAAATTTTTATTGTTTTTATAGGGGTCATAGTAATACACCATTTGTGAAAATTTCAAGAGTCTATCTATTATGGTTAAAATATTAGTCAATGTTTATACAAATCATGTCACTGTCGGCACACCCTTTAATTTTTACTATTTGTTATAGTGGCCATAGTAATACAACTTCTGTGAAAACTTTAAGAGTCTACCTGTTATCTTTCAAAACTTAGGCCATATACATACATGCAAATCACGTCACTATCGGAACACCCTTTAATTTTATGTTTAATATTGTATACTTGCTTATAACATAGATTAAATTACTGTCTGCAAATTTTAATTGGTTGTCTCCTATAGCTCAAAATATAAAGGCAAATAACACGTCACTTTAGGAACACCCTATAAGTTTTAGTATTTGTTGCTATAGCGGCAACAACTATACATCATCTGTGAAAATTTCAAGAGTCTACATGTTACGGTTCCAGAGATAAAAAACGCTGACAGACGGACATACGGACAGACATTGTAGCAAAAACAATAGGGTTACGTTTTTACACTTTGTGTACGGAACCCTAAAAAGCCGATTTTCAAAAAAAGAGTTGTAAAAAAATTACTTTGAAAAATAACTTAAAAACGAGTAATTTTTTAAAAGTACTTTTTGAAAAGTACCATTTAAAAAGTACTATTATGGTACTATTAAAAAAAAATAATTAATAATAATTTTTAAAATTTTTAAAAATAAATTAAAACTACCGGCCGCATATGTGTCTGTAAAAAATGTATTAGTCTTAGAACAAAAACTTTTGTCTTTTTAAACAAAGGACTTATTAAACTATAATACAAAAAAGTACCTTTTTCGAAAGATGCATTCTACAAGAAAATCCTTTTGATAAGCTTGCTTTCTTTTGAAAAAGATCCATTTAAAGCCACCAAATCCATAATCCTAATTGTGGCCAATGTTTTAGGTTTTTGTTCAACTTTATTAATTAGAATTAATGCTTACACCAAAAGTGTATGGTTAACCTGTTAACCCCAGAGGCTAATTAAAATTTTAAAAGTGTTTTAAGTTTTTAACGAAGCCAAGGAAATCCCTAACGCATTTCAAGGTTTTTGTTCGAATAGTAATTTGTGTCTGCATTTGAGCTGAAATAATGTTCAATCATAGAAAATGAACAATATTTACTCCCTCCCACACATTCACATAAAGTCAACCTTAAACTGATGCAAAGACATAATACACACATACACACATAATTTCTATTTAAACGCAGCTGCATTAATCGAAAATTCTAATCATTTTTGATGATCTCTATTCATTATCCAACTTATACAAATGCTGAATACATATATTTATTGAACCACAGCTAAAGCCACATCACCAGCACCAACCGACACCGACAGCCGGACAAGCATCATTGTGCATCCAAACATGAAATAGTAAAACCATAATTGCCTAATTAAACTTTTAATTTGTAATCAACCCAAGCAGCATCAGCAAAGCAGCAAACTCTTCACTTACACTCCTACATAGTCAATACTTAAATTCGATGTTTGAAAAATATTTTCTGTTTCTAAATTTATTTTAAGTTCACAATCTATACATATAATGTCTGTCTGTCTGTCTTTATCTTTGTGTTCGCATCATGTAAAAACTACTGGATGGATTTTAACAAAATTTTGTGAAGTATCTTAGTATCCTTTTTCCAATATAGGATAGTTTTTTTCTGCAAAGATATCTTATTTCCAAAATAAAGTGGAGAAAGTGAAAGTAAGTAAAATTTTTTACCGATTAAAAGGTACTGCATACTTTAAGGCATATTTTATTTTTGAAAGCAGTTTATTTTTAAGGTGTCTGAGTTTGGTATCCCTACAAAATTAATAAGGCTGTGCAGAATGACCTTAACTGATACGCGATCTTCAGTTAAAATAGGAAAAAACCTCTCCGAGCCATTTAGTACCAAACAAGGTTTCAGACAAGGCGATAGTCTATCGTGTGACCTTTTTAATATCCTGCTAGAAAAGGTTATACGGGATGCGAATGTGAATAGAACTGGCACGCTATACACTAAACAACACATGTTACTCGCTTACGCCAACGATATAGACATCATGGGTCGAACATTGTGAGCGGTAACTGCCACCTTTGAAAAAATTGAAAAAGAATCTGCCAAAGTGGGTCTGGCAGTAAACGGCGATAAAACAAAGTTGATGGTATCAACGCACAAGACGTCCAGTAGACTCGAGCAGACAGTGGAAGTTGAAAACTACAACCTTGAGGTAGTCAGCGATTTTATCTATCTCGGTACCGCCATCAACAAAACAAACAACATCAGTTTTGAGATAAAGAGAAGAATAATACTGGCCAATAGATGCTACTTTGGACTAAGTAAGCAGTTTAAAAACAAGGCCACCTCTCGACAGACAAAAATCACTCTCTACAAGACACTGATACTACCCGTGCTATTATATGGTTCCGAAACATGGGTACTTACGAAAGCAGATGCAGTGCTTGGAGTGTTTGAGAGAAAAATTCTTCGTAAAATCTATGGACCAATCTGCGTTGGCGGAGAATATCGGTGTCGTATGAATCATGAGCTGTATGAGCTGTATGATAGACATAGTCAAGACGTAGACATAGTCAAACGTATCAAATTACAACGATTGCGTTGGTTAAGTCATGTTGTGAGAATGGATGAAGATGCTCCAGCTAGAAAGTCATTTGAATATGAACCTGGTGACGGTTCACGCAGAAGGGTAAGACCGAAACTTCGATGGAAAGATCAAGTTGAGGAAGACATCTCGAAACTTGGTGTCAGAAATTGGAGAAAAAGCGCAGAAGATCGAGGCGTTTGGAAATCTATCTTACGTTCGGCTACAGGAACAAATGTTCTGTAATAGCCACCTAAGTAAGTAAGTTTTTGTTAATCAATGTGGCGCAACAGATGGCGCTATTTTTAAATAATGTGTAACTCATTTCCTGTCTGTCTTTTACAGAGCTTTACAATAAATTTTAGAATTTTATATAAATTTTATAATTTTATCCAGCGATGGGTACCTTTATATAAAATAAATACTTCAGAGTCTTAAAACTTGTTGTGAATTACTTACAAAGCAAAATGGAAGAAAATATTTTCAGGACGCACACAACGTGTGTGGGCTCAGCTAGTATTTAATATAATTTCAAAAATATCTTTATGAATTACTATAAACAAGACTGGTTCGTATAATACAAGGAAGTATATGGGTCATCTGACAGGGTTATAGTTTCGTTTCGTATTTTTTTATCCACATGTTCGAGTATGTGCGTATAAATCTAATTAAATATTTAATAAAGCAGGCCTTAAAATGTTTGGCAATAAAATCATTTAAGTATATTTTGATTGGGTGCACACAAAATTTCTTCAAAAAGTGTAGAATAATCTAAAGGGTGCTAAGAGAAGTTACGTTAATTTCGAGAGGCATACGCCCGCGAATTAAGTACATCCCACCAGAAAAATTCGAACACAGAAAAAATTCTTTGCTTCAATTAAAGGTTTTAATTGGATTAAATTACAAAATAAAATTAATTTTTTAATTGACTCAGTTATATAATACAGGGTGGGCCAAAAGAAACCAAGGGCTCTCCAAAAATTTGTCTTAAAAGTGCCATTGTGTCTCGGGCAGTATGGGCAGTGGATCCGTCCTGCTGAAACCACATACCAGGTCTGTTTTCAAGAGCAGGACGTAAAAAATTTTCTATCATAAACCGATACCGCTCTCCATTTACGGTTACAGCACTTCCCTCTTCATTCTCGAAGAAGTAGGGCCCAATGACATTTTCAGATGTGATCCCACACCATACTGTACACCTGATGGGGTGCAATTGGCGTTGATGAATGGCTCTTGGATTTTCAGAACCCCAGAACCTACAGTTCTGCTTATTAACAAAGCCATTCAAATGAAAATGAGCTTCATCACTCATAATCAAATTTTCAATAATGTCGGCGATATGCTCTTTGCGTTAAAATAATTGATCTCTGGTTTAAATAATACAATTCCAAGTGTTGTCTATATAATCTGAAAGAAAAAATAAAAAAAAGTTAATAAACAAAAAAGTTATTAAACTTTTACACCCCTTGGTTTCTTTTGGCCCACCCTGTATAATAAAAAAATAAATATTCTTAACAAACCAATAATTGATTTAATTAAAAATTTAATTAAAGTTGTATACGAAACTAATTAAAACCTTTAATTGGTGAAAATAATTTTTTCTGTGAACTGAGTGCATCGCTAGACTGATTGGTAGTGACCTAGTCTATCGGTCTGGGGGTTTCGGGTACGATTTCCGTCAAATACTCTGGATGTTATCTACAGACAAAAAGCAAAAAACTTTGCAGATAGTGTTGTCTTAAAAAAAAAAGTAAGTGGTCCAAATTGCAAGATCTGGCCAGTGGTGGCCAGTTAAAATTGCTTCAACATGAGATACCTTGAACAATTTATTAAACAAACTGTTTCTTTAAAAACACAGATACCGTTTAGTAACTTTAATGGAAAAGTACCTTTTAAATTCACACAAAAGTTTACGGTTTAAGCAAAGAGTACGCTTTTAAAAAGTACCTTTACAAAGAGTATTTTAAAAAGATAATTTTAAAAAAAGTATTTTGAAAAAGTAGCTTTAAAAATATAAATAAAAATAATTTAAAAACATAAAAACACCTTTTACAAAATAAAAACAAATTATTAAAAAAAAACAAATTATTTTAAAAATAGTACTTTTCACAAAAAAATTCATTTAAAAAATAACTTGTAAAATTAGTTTATTTAGAAAGGTTAACTAATAAAACTCATGCAAATAAAATAAATATATAAATAAGTACTTGAAAAAGATTTTTAAAACAGTTTGTTTTCTGAAAAACTTTACACAAAATGTCTTGTAAAAAAACGTACCGTTTAAAAAAGTACCTATAAAAAGTTTTTACCTTTAGAAAAGCTGCTTTAAAAAATTATTTAAAAAATAATACTAAAAAAGTATATTTAAAAAAATAAGTATATACATTTAAAAAAATAGTATGTATACATATGTGACCGCGCACTGAGAAATGGACCTAAGCGTAGGTTGACCTAAATAATTTTTTTTTTAAATTGGTATAAAATTTACTGGAGAATCGAATGGAAAAGATCTCCGCGAAGCCGAAGTCACGTCAAAAATTTTCATTTTCTGCATGTAAACCGATCGGCGAAAAAATAATACTCTTTTTTAAATATTTTTGAAAACTTTAAAGTCATTCAGTGATCGGTTTTAAAGGGTTACCCTATTTTATTGAAAATATGAATGAAAGTGGTCTCAGACCGCCCGAAGTGTTTCTTAGGTCGAAAAATTATTTTTCAGTGTGTAATTTGAGTATCGGAAAAAAATGATAAATTTTTTGTAATCGGTAATTTTGGATTCATAACAGGTATGTTAACATCACTTAGACTTGTAATAAATGATTTAAAAAAGGAAAAATTTAAACAACTCTCCTGTAAAATTTTCTGTTTTACTATTTCTTTTTGCTAGGTCTCAAATACTAACATGCAGTAATTTTTCGACGTTTGCTCAATTTTACATTTAAATAAATCGGCTGTATTTATAAATTTAATTCCTTAAACCTTTTTCAAATTAAAAAAAATACCACTTAAGAAAAGGTACCTTTTAAAACTACATTTCAAAAGGAAGATCATTCAAAAAATATACATTTTAAAAATATAGCTTTTAAAAATACTTTAATAAAAAGGATATTTTAAAATAAATACTTTTTGGTCAAAACGGAATCCCTTAAAAGCTTGCGTGTAGCAAGCTGCCACGTAAACCTTTTAAAGCAGAAAGTTATATAAAATTAACCTATAAAAGTTCATTTTTATTAGAAATTCTGTAGAAAATTACCTTTCACAAAATACACTTAAAATGGACCCTTAAGGGAAAATTCTTAAAAAAAGACTTTTAAAAGTTACCTGTTAATCAAGAACGTTACAGAAGTATGTTATAAGAAAAATAATTTAATTTTTAAAAAGGCAACCTTTTATAAAAGTAAACTGTTGAGGGAAGGTACGATACATGTGCAAAAGAGTATCTCTTCCGATAAGCTCCTTAAAAATATATTTTAATAATTATATTTTGAAAAAGTACCTGGTGCTGAAAGCGACTTTGAAAAATTAGTTTTTGTAAAAAAACCTCTTACACAAGTAGCTTTTAAAGAAAGTACATTTTAAAAAGGGACCTTTTAAAAATATTTCTTTATAAATGAGTACGTAATAAGTACCTTCTAGGAAAAGCCTTTCAAAAAAAATTAAAAAAAAAAAATATTTTAATAAAACTACTTTAAAATAGTACTTTTAAAATAAGCTTTTAAAAACCCCATTTGAAAGGTATCTTTTAAAAAAATACCGTTTAAAAAATTACTTTTTTATCAAAAGAAAAAACTTTTAGCAGAAGCAATTTAATATTACGTTTTAAAAAAGTAGCTTTTCAAAAGTACCTTTCAGTACTATTCAGTACCTTTCAAAAAATTATTTTTTTTTTGTAGCAAGTAACCTTTGGCATACCTTTTGAAAAAAGTTCTTATAAAAAAATATCTTTAAGAAAAGTACATTTAAAAAAGTACTTTTAATTTTTTTAATAAAGTATCTTTAAAAATGATTTTTTTTTTTGTAGATAGTAGCTTTTAAGAAATAAACTTTCTGCTGTTCAAAAATTTATCTTTTAAAAAGAATTTATTTAAAACTACACTTTTAAAATGAACTATTTAAAAAAGTACCTTTTAAACAAGCCTCGATAGACCGATTGGTAGCGCACTAATCTATCAGTCTAGAGGTTGCGGGTTCGATTCTCGCCAAAGACTCAGAATGTTTTTTTGCAAACAAGCAAAAAGGCTCGCATAGGTAGTGTTGTCTTTAAGGCTCCGTTCTTTCTCCCACCCTATTTCTTCTTTTTTTAAATGACCTTCTTAGTCAAACTTCTAACCCTATCTACGCTTTTGCAGATGATAGCAGCATTTGTCATTCATACTCATTCAATAATAGGCCGAACCAGTTGGAGATTGGAGTCAAGAGACAAAACATGAATGATACGCTCAATCATGATCTTGCCACAATTTCTGAATGGGGTCGCATGAATAGAGTAGAATTTAATGCCCGTAAGACTCAATGTTGTATGCTTACGCACAGACGTGCGTTTGTAAATGATGCTTCATCTGTAGCTATGGGTGATGTTAAGGATATTAAGGAATCAGAAGTTCTTGACATTCTTGGCATGAAAATTCAGTGCGATGTCGGATGGACTAAACATATTTTTAAAGTCTCGAAAAAAGCTTTCAAGTGCCTCGGTTTCTTAAAACAGTGTAAAAGATACTTCACTCCATCTGATCTTCTTACTATTTATATCATCTATATCCAGCCTAAAATGGAATACAACTCTCATGTGTGGGCCAGCGCCCCAAAGTCTATTTTGGAGCTACTCGACCGCGTGCAGGAGAGGGCGAAGAAGCTCATCGGTGACAGTAGGATATCCAACTCTATTGACTCACTGGAGCATCGACGCAATGTGGGTTGTATTTCGCTGTTTTACCGTTACTACAATGGAATGTGCTCTAATGAAATCAGGGAAATTGTACCCGACACCCACACTTTTTTGCATACAACACGCTTCTCATCAAGGGCCCATCCATTTGTGGTCGATTTGCCAGTGAATCGCACTACGCGTTATAAGGGAGAATTCGTTTTTCGCCCGAACGGTTCGTATGTGGAATAAACTCTCTCCCGATGTCTTTCCTATCAACTTCAATATGAGATAATTCAATCCAAATGTCCACAAACACTACTCCATCACTCCTCCTTCCCATAACCAAATTTCCTAGTTCTGGCACAATGCATTGCATGTGTAGGGGTCAATAAAAAAAAGTGCTGGTCCAATAAAAAAAAATAAATAAATAAAACTGCTTTCGAAAAAAGTACTTTTTGACAAGGGAGAAGAATAACCTCAAATACTATAAAAAAGGGAATTTCGAAGAAGGAATTAAAGTTTATAACAAAGAGGCCCCTTTAAAAATTATTTATATATGTAACTTTTAAAAAAATAGTAATAAAAAACCTTAAAATCTCATAAACAATTATTAATATTGCCTTTATATACGAAACTCGGTTTGATATACCCCTAAATAATAATTCAAAAAAGTTTATAAACATGTTGCTTCACATGTTGATAGTGATAATGCTGCTTTTGTTTTCATAAATAGTTTATATTTAATTGCATTATTTCCACCTTATTACATCAAGCATAATTAAAAAGTAATTTTATATTAATTTTATTACGCGCCACAACACTAAAACAGACATAACTACAACCCTTCTTTGCAACATTTTACAAATTATAAGCCAGCACAGACAGCCTTCAACAATTCCATACGTCTATCAATGACATAATTCATAGTGTTCCTTCTCAAAAACTAAACCACACACAATGACAACATGTTCCTGTACAAACATATACATTTTAACGGTTAGAAAAAACAAATAGTATGTAACTTTATTTGTATGTGCATGTACATATGTACTCGTATGTATGCATGTACTATATGTGCTGCAGGTACAGTGGTGTGATGGTATTTGTAAGCAGCCTTTATTTTGATTTTTAATACAATTGAATTTTATTTTAAATAATTGAAAGCTTTTTAATTTAATTTCAATTCTGTTTGATTTAAAAATTCTTACTTTTACAAAGATAAAATTTTTTTCTCTTTTGACCCACTGTCAGCATATTGTTGCCTAACTGTCGAGGGCGTTCAAAGTTAATTCGGCATGAAAAACAAAATTATAATCGAGGCAAGAAACAGCAACAAAAACTAGAATTACAAAGTCAAATCTAATTAGAATCTAGAAAATTGATGTGACGCCTCCAGTTAACTGTAAATTTGCTACAGCAAATTTAGTACCTTGTACCTGCAACTACAATCACTGGAAAATAACAAAAGCAAAAACTACACAAAACAATCAGTTTTTAATTTGTAATTTTTTTTGCCGGTATCTCAGGTAAGGTAGGAGGCGAAATAGACACAACATGTTTTTTGTAAAATATTATAACATCACCAGTTGGTCGTTTTTGTCTTGAAGCGCTTTGTAATTGTTTCGCAATATTTCCCTTTAGGTTAAGTCAGAAGCAGTTAATTTTTGTTTATAAGAAATGGAGTAATACCTTAATTTCTGGAGAATCTTGTTAAATCTTTCTAAGTGATTAACTTGAAACCACAACAACAAAAACAAACAAATCTCTCATTTTCTTCAAGAATGTCATAACTCGGTAAAAGCGATTTCTTTTAATTTTAATTTTTTTAAGCAATAAATAATAAAACAATTTTTTATTACCAGCTTCTGTTTGGGCTTTAAGGGATCAAGCTGGTTTTATGCACCATGGGCCGCGGCACTGCCTTTTTATAAAGTAAAGCACAAGCAGTGATATGTCATAATGTGATTTGGCTACTATTTTATTATTAATTAGAAAAACGTAGCTATGTATTAAAGAAAACTTTATTTGAAGATGTAAAATTGACGGCACTATCTTGAAAAAATTATATCGTCTAAATAAACCCAGCGACGGACTACTTGCACATTTGTGCTCGCAACATCTGGCTATAAAATTTACGATTTTGTGTTCAATTTTAACTTTCGAGACTTGTTTGATGTGTTAAAAGCACTGTTATATTTAAAAATTATTAAACTTTAACGAAAACAAGTACAATACATTTTTCTTCTCGTCGTTTTTCAGAAAGTACTAAAAAAAGTACTTTAGCCCAAAAAGTATTTTAATTGTTATTCACATGAATAAGCATAAAAATATGTAGGTTAACAAAAACAATATCAAAAGTACCTTAATTAAAAAGCTGAAAGTACTTTTAGAAAAATATATAATGGTACTTTTTGTAAAAGTACTTCAGTGAAAAAAGTACTACAAAAAAAATATCTTAAAATAAAAAGTATTTTAATTGTTATATACATGAATAAGCCCAAAAATTACGTAGGTTAAAAAAATCTATATAAATAGTACCTTAATTATATATCTGAAAGTACTTTTATATAAATGGTTGTTTAAAAGGAACTTTCTTTTAAAAATGCTTAACTTGTACTTTTACAAAGTACCAGAATAGCTTTTAAGCAGAAATTAAAAATTATTTTTATATATAGAATATAATTTTGCAAAAAGTCCCTAAAAGTATTTCAGCAAAAAATGCACTTATAAAAGTATTTTAAGCAAAATAGTATTTTAATTGTTATTTAAATGAATAAGCACATATGTAGGTTAACAAAAACTATATAAATAGTACCATAATTAAATACCTGAAAGTTACTTGAAAGGTACTATCTATTGAAAAGTCTTCTAAATGGACTTTTTTGAAAATACCTTAAAATGCCTAAATTGTACTTTTACAAAAGGGATCAAAATAGTTTTTTAGCAGAAATTAAAAAATATTTTTATATAAAACACTTTAATATCATTATACAAAAAGTACCTAAAAAAGTAAAAAAGTACTTAAGCAAAAAATCACTTAAAAAAGTACTTTGCTAGAAATTTATTTTTATTATTATTTACATGAATCAGCACAAAAATACGTAGGTTAACAAAAACTATATAAATAGTACCTTAATGAAATACCTGAAAGGACTTTTAGAAAAATATATACATAAATTGTTGTTTGAAAGGTACTTTCTTTTGAAAAGGTATCTAACTGAATATTTTTTGTAAATACCTACAAATGCTTAAATTGTATTTTTACAAAAGTATCAAAATAGTTTTTTGGCAAAAATTAAAAATTATTTGTATATAATGTACTTGAATAACATTTTACAAAAAGTACCTAAAAAAGTACTATAGCAAAAAAGGTATTTTGATTGTTATTTACATAAATAAGCACAAAAAATACGTAGGTTACTAACAACTCTATAAATATTACCTTATAAAACGCCTAAAAGTACTTTCAGAAAATTGTACATATTATTGTTTGAAAGGCACTTTTTGTAAAAGTACTTCAGTGATCATTTTGCAATATGAGCTTTACAAAAAGGTTTTTTTTTTACTGTAGTTCTTCTAAAAAACACTCTAAATCGTCTCTTTGCAAATTTGCATCTGTTTAAGTTGTACTTTTATACACATTTTTGGCACTTTCAAAAAAAAACTTTTACAAAAAAGTATTAAAATAGTTTTTTAACAGAAATTAAAACTTATTTTTATATACTTAAATAAATTGTACATAAATAAAATAGTACTTTATTATCCACTTTGTCATAAGTACCTAAATTACACATTTACAAAAAATATCTATATAATAAAACCTTTAAAAAGGGTGTAAAACTTTCAAAAAAGTATATAAATAGTGCTTTTTCAAAAAAAAGCCTTAATGGTCCTTTTGAAAATAGTACCAAAATTGAATATATATATATTGATATATGCGACAAAAAAAGAACCAAATATACACTAAAAAAGGAACCCTAAAGGTAGATCTTCTTAAAAAAAGTATACCGTCCAGTTTTTTCTAAAAATAAATGGTAATAAGTATACAACTTCCAATATGTTTAAACATTACAACACACAAAAGATTTTTTAAGTCCGAGTTTTTAAAATTAGGCAACTGTATCATCATCGTCTGTGCTTTAACTTCATAAATCCACGAACAATATTCTGAACATGTAACTTCTCCTTTATGGATCTTGCAAATCTAAAACAAATCTGAACGGAAGCTTAGAAGTTATATAGTTATGAGCATTCATTTTTCTTTAGTCCAGTCCCTGTACTGTTGCTAAGGGGACCAAAATGATTTTCAAAGTACCCATGAAAACTTCTGCGATTTCTAAATGGCATTCAATAGAAGTTCATGCTTTCTTAGTTTAACCCATATCTCTACCCAGCCATTTCTTCAAATCTAGTTGAAGGTGGCTCAAAGGGACAGGATTCAAATTTTTCATTTATGAGCATTGAAATTTAAACATTTGTAATATTTTTCATAAAAGAGATTTCTTAAATTATATATTTTGTTTCGAGATAATAAATGAACATTAAAAAATGCTCTGTCTATGATCACACA
Source organism: Phasia obesa (assembly GCA_949628195.1). NCBI lineage: Eukaryota > Metazoa > Arthropoda > Insecta > Diptera > Tachinidae > Phasia > Phasia obesa. The sequence goes on along the minus strand of OX451218.1, from coordinate 135,982,109 downwards.
TGAATGAGTGTATCTATTATATTTTTTGGTCATATAAAGATGAAGGGTGGAAAATCATAAATTCGTATTATTCGTATATGATAAGTAATGAATTAACTCATTCTCAGTAATGCTCTTTTACATAAATGTTTGCAATTTTTTTGTTTTTATTTATAAACATTTTCACTTATGAGTGTGTATTTATGAAATTTCTTATAAAGAAGACTTCTTAAACACTACAAAATATGTTTATATAGTACACATACCAACATACATTTATGCCAGCCTTTCATTTATGAAAAATTAACAAAATTGTAAATTCTCATATATGAGCACTGAAAAGACAAATATTTTCTCATTTATTCTTTTTTGAATATAAAAGAACAAAATAATTCTTCTCACTCATAAATGAACAAACACATACATTTTTTTTCTCATTATTCTCACTCATAAATGAACAAACACAAAATATTTTCTAGTCTCTCACACATGTGTGAAAAGAATCAGAAAGTTAGCGACAACCGTCCTGCGTATATCTCTTTCACATCCCAATAGACATAAAAAATATAATGATTCCTCTTGGTGGAAATGCCTACAGCCTTAGTAACCTCACGCACTTTTACTCATCTATCGTGCAATAGCAAGAGGTATGATGGTACGACTAAAACCAGAACAGAACTAAAACTCAGTGAAACACTTTTAAACCATAGTAATCGATGGTGTTGTGTTGTTCCCTAAGTATTTATTAGATCTTTCTTTTATTTTAGTGATACTTTTTAAACGTAAAAAACGCTAAGTAAATTCACTTTTTTCAGCTTTCGTTAAAATAAACGATGTTGTCTGATCTCAATGGCTGCCAGAAACAAACTTAATAAACTAACAAGATTTTTTTTAGCAGTCGACCGTGGTCCAGCATTAGATAACAGTTGAGTGCTTGTACACACTGATTATTAGTATGCTGATGTATTAGCCGGGGGGTTGCAGGTTCAATTCCTGCCAAAGAATTCTGGGTATGTTCTACAGGCAAGCGAAAAGTAGTGTTGCCTTTACAGAAACAAAACAAAAACATTTAAAGGCAGCAGTATTCTATAGAAGGTAACTAAACGACAAAACAAAAAGTCAAGAAATTCTAAAATTACCCTCGTAAATATTTAATTTCCTTTTTGAAGTAAATTTTGAGAAATTTTATTTTATACAAATTCTAATTATTAGCAACTTAAAGTAAAAATGAAAACACAAAATATAATAAAGAACAAATTAAATTATGGTACTCAATTTAGCTTAAATTTGGTTTAAGAATTGTTTGCATAAAATTGCAATATACAATCATTTAATATACATTTCACATAAAGTTTAATATAATTTTATTCAAACTCTGCCATTACATTGTAGTAATTTTTTTTTTGTTTAATTTAACAACCAATTAAATAGAATTTATAATGTGTAAAAAAACATAAAGAACTAAACAACTACATTTGCTCTTATTACTGCAATATTAGCAAACAGCAATTAAAACTGCTTTAAGCATAAAATTTAATTGCTTTTTTATATGGCAGTAACTTTTTACTACTCGTGTTTAGAAGTGAGTCTGAGAAATCAGCTGTAACTATAAAGGAACTTTGTAAAATCGTAATCGTAATAAAGGAATATTTTAATAGAGAATAGAATTAATAATTGAATATAAAAAATAGCTGTTTTACCGCTATGCGGCAAATAGTTTTAAGTCAATATACAATTTTTTTTAATATTTTTTTTTTTTTTTTTTTGGTTTCCTAAAGCAAGTCTTGCTTTTTTGCTTGTTAAATTTTAATCTTCTTACTCACCTTCCAAACCAGTTATTCACTTTAAAAATTCAAAAATTAAATTATAGTTTCAGCTTCACTTTCAGTTTAATTTCTTTGGCAGCACGAATTTCTTTAGATCGTTTTTAACTGTAAGCAAAAAAGGAAGAAAATTAATTAAGTTTTCGATTGAATATTCTTTTATGTTAAACACTTGTTCAAGTGCTTTAGCGTGTTCATAGAACTGCATGTTTTAGAATTCAATTAAATTTAATCAACTAATTTACCCCAAAGGCATATTAATGACAACAATTTGAACTGTTAATTGATTCCATTATAAAACATGTAGATACAAATAACATTTTTTAAACTGTAAGTAAAACCGAGTTTTTATTCTTAAACTCTTCTAAAAGTGTTGTTAAAAATGTGTGTGATAGTGTGTTACCCTTTTATGTTTCTTTGAAAATTTTTTGTAACTTTTTTTTGAAAATTAGTTTAGAATTTTTTAAAAATTTTTGAAATTTTTTTTTGTAAAATTTTTTTTCCTAATTATTTTTGTAAAAATTTTTTTGATTTTTTTTTTTAAATTTTTGTAAAAATTATTTTCAAATATTTGAAAAATTTTATGTAAATATTTTTTTAAAAATTAAAAAAAAAATTTGTTGAAAATTTTTTTTTTAAATTTTGAAACTTTTTTTTAAATTTTTTTTGTAAAAATTTTTTGGACATTTTTTTTAATTTTCAAAAAATTTTTACAAAAAAAGTTTCAAAATTTAAATTTTTAAAAATTATCGATAAAATTTTTACAAAAAATTTTCGATAAAGTTTTTATAAAAAAATTCGATAAAATTTTACCAAAAATTTTTTGTAAAATTTTTATCAAATATTTAAAAAAAAATTAAAAAAAAAATTTGTTGAAACTTTTTTTTTTTAAATTTTGAAACTTTTTTTAAAATTTTTTGGAAATTTTTTTTTAATTTTCAAAAAATTTTTACAAAAAAAATTTTTTTTTTTATTTTTTTGAAAAATATAGGATCTTCCTGCAATCTATATTGCGTTAGAATGGTTAGACTAAAGCATAAAAAATCCTTTAAATAGTGGGCCTCTTGCCTGCTCCTAGTTACTAGTGGCCACCCTGTGGGTCTATTGGCTACATCTATATGTATTGCTTCCTATAAAGGCCTTTAATACAAATCACAGCAGAAAAACCTTATCATCCTAAAAATAAGCACAAAATTTGAGATCGCAGGGGGTTATTGATCACCCTGAGATCTTTATGCACTCCTTGCGATCTACCTGTCGCGGTCTAATATTTATTTAACAAAAAAACAGCAAAAGAGAATTAAAACCGAAAAAAAACTGAAAAAATATAGGTGGACGTGCTTTTTTTCCCGCAAACTCTAATGTATGTCTTATCTGGTGCCATTACGTACCATCTGGTACGGACAGATGGACGACGGACAGACGGATGTCGCTTAATCAACTTGTGTCACTGTGCAATGTGTTACAGCTATAAAATATAAATTTATCCTGTCTTTGCGAGCAAACGTAAGTAAATTCTTCATTTGGTGTCATTCACAACTTTAATTATTATTTTTTATTATTTCTTGTTCATATTATTACCAACTACGTACATGACATGTAGAAAAAAAATGTTAATCCTTTGTTTTTGTTTCCCTTTCATTCAATTTATTTTAATAAATAACACACATTGTCAGATAACACGTCGTTAAACATCGTCGCTCGCACATTTAATTAGTCCCAATTGCGGTGGTGGCTCTAATTATTTAATCCAATTTACTTGATGAAAATGCTACAGACAGATGGTGCGATAGAGTGAGGGACAGAGGAAAATGTAAAAAATTCAATTTCCATAATAGTAGAAGTAGGGAGGAGTAATATATTTTAAATCGTAGCTTATAATGAAATACATTTTAACACCTTTTAACCAGAATTTACCCTTAAATACATCTTTTCTTGGCAACATAAATATGGGAGAATATACATTAAAAGTTTTATATCAACTTTTTAATAAATAAACCAAGTTTTTTATTCTTTTGCTACTTTTCTTCAAAAAAAATTCTTCAAATTATAATGTCAAAGTTTTAAAAAAAAATGGAAACGATTATGAAATTAAAATGTTCGCGTTTTTATTTAATTTCAAAGAAAGAAAAGTTTTCAACCCCGAGCAGCATAAATGCATGTGGTCTTGTCGGTTTATATTCATCATTTTGTTAAAAGGATTTTAAGCATTTTTATTGAGAAGTTTAATTAATGTTTTATAATCAATCAGAAAGCGCAAACAACAGCTGTGTGTGTATGTCTTTGTTAATATTAAATATTAAATAACATGTGTTGACAAGAACCCTACAGACAGGATGACAAATTGTTCTTGTAAAGACATGCAAATGAAATGGACTAAAGATGAAAGGAGAAAGAATAAATGCTGTAAGTAAATGCCTATTAATAGAAGTTAAATTTTGTTAATTATTTAAAGGGCATGCAAACAGTATGTGCTTAAGCAAATAAGTGTGCTATATTTGGCCATGCCGAATCATATATATCCTTCACCATAGTAATTTTATGTCTCCCAATAAATATACATATGTACATCCGGTTTTTACTCTTATGATTTTCCACTTCATTATTACAAATATAATATAAAGTTATAGAACATTTTTTTGGTTAAAATTTTATCCAAAATTTTTTGTAAAAAATATATAGATTTTTTTGTAAAATATTTATCTAAAATTTTGTGTAAAAATGTTATCGAAATATTTTTGTAAAAATTTTATGGAGAAGTTTTTGCAAAAATTTTATTGAAATTTTCTGTAATAATTTTATGGAAATTTTATCGAAAATTTTTTGTAAATATTTTATCGAAAATTTATTGCAAAAAATTTTATCGAAAATTTATTGAAACTTTATTGCTAAAATTTTATCGCAAATATTTTGTAAAATTTTTTGTAAATACTTTATGGAAATTTTTTGTAATAATTCTATGGAAATTTTTTGTAAAAATTTTATGGAAATTGTTTGTAAAAATTTTATGGAAATTTTTTGTAAAAATTTTATGGAAATTTTATCGAAAATTGATTGAAAATTTATTGCTAAAATTTTACCGAAAATTTATTGCTAAATTTTTATCGAAAATTTATTGCTAAATTTTCATCGAAAATTTATTGCTAAAATTTTATCGAAAATATTTTCTAAAAATTTAATCGAAAATTTTTTGTAAAAATTTTATCGAAAATTTTTTGTAAAAATTTTATCGAAAATTTTTTGTAAATATTTTATAGAATTTTTTTTTTTTATAAACATTTAAAGAAAATTTTATGTAAAAATTTTATAGATATTTTTCTGCAAAAATTTTATTTTATATAAAATTTTTTGTAAACATTTTTTAGACAAGTTTCTGTAGAAATTTTATCGAAAATTTTCTGTAGAAATTTTATCGAAAATTTTCTGTAGAAATTTTATCGAAAATTTTCTGTAGAAATTTTATCGAAAATTTTCTGTAGAAATTTTATAGAAAATTTTCTGTAGAAATTTTATCGAAAATTTTCTGTAGAAATTTTATCGAAAATTTTCTGTAGAAATTTTATCGAAAATTTTCTGTAGAAATTTTATCGAAAATTTTCTGTAGAAATTTTATCGAAAATTTTCTTATCGAAAATTTTCTGCAGAAATTTTATCGAAAATTTTCTGTAGAAATTTTATCGAAAATTTTCTGTAGAAATTTTATCGAAAATTTTCTGTAGAAATTTTATCGAAAATTTTCTGTAGAAATTTTATCGAAAATTTTCTGTAGAAATTTTATCGAAAATTTTCTGTAGAAATTTTATCGGAAATTTTCTGTAGAAATTTTATCGAAAATTTTCTGTAGAAATTTAATCGAAAATTTTCTGTAGAAATTTTATCGAAAATTTTCTGTAGAAATTTTTTCGAAAATTTTTTTTAAAATTACATTGAACATTTTTTTTTAAATTTTATAAAAATTTGTATCGTCAAATTTTTGTTTTTTGAAAATATTGTGAAAAAATTGTATTGAAAATTTTGTAAACATATTATCGAAAAATTTTATTGAAAATTTTTTGATAAATTTTATCGAAACTTTTTTGAAAAAATTTGACCGAAAATATTTTGTAAAAATTTTATCTAAAATTTTTGTGCAACAGTATAGAAAATTTTTTGAAAAATTTTATCGAAAAATTTGTTGAAAAAATGTTATCGAAAATGTTTTGCCAAAATTTTGTCTAAAGTTTTTTTTTACAAAAGTAAGGACTTTCCTGCAATCTATATTGCGGAAGAATGGTCAGACTAACGCATTGAAGGAGTCATATTGACCCACGTGCTCGAATTTGGCATGTCTCATCTTCATCTTAAATAAATTTTTTTAATTAAGAAGAATTAACATGAAGAATTAACAAACTTTTTCATTCAGCAAAAATAAGAGATATTTGTTCATTTTAATTATGTAATTTTTTTTAAGGATTATTCCATTTTCGTCTTCTTTGAAGTTGCTCCCTCCACATTAAATTAAAGTAAACGAAATGACAACAATTCGGTATTTACTTAAAAATCTTGCAAATTATTAAATGCTTTCTGTTAATTAAGAGAAAGACTTTTTTCGTGCGAATTCAATGAACAATTTTATATCTCAAGTTTCCATTCCTCATTTCTTAAAACAAACAACCTTGACAACTTAATAGCAAAAATTATAACAGAAGCGCATACAACTGAAGTTATAAGGAGGAGTGAGAGGGAAAACAATATTTTGCTCTACTTTGTACACGAGCTTAAACATTGTTTAAATAAATTTAAACAATTAAACTTCATAATCACCCCTCCCAAGGATTTGTTATCATCTTTTACATAACCATTAAGACATTCCCTGTGTATGGGTGCATTTGTGTGTATGTGCGGGTGTGTGGATTTGTAGAATCAGCCACCTCAACATATTTCTGCACAAATGCAAACACTCCCTATACATATGTGAATATCGCCATAGTCATAAAAATTATGACGGTGAACTTTGCTCAAGACAGGTGGTTATGCGTTCATTTAATTTCACGTCTTCATTTTTAACCCACAGCAGCATAAATTATCACTGAATCAGTAAACAATAATATACTCACAGTTTCCAAGCACTTAAATGTTCAAAATGGAATTATAAACATAAAAACATCATGTGTTCCAGTTCATTCATGCCCAGCTGCTTTAAGTATTTTTCCATCTGTTTGAACTAAAAAAAAAAAACTCTATAAAACGTCCTTGTTACACGCATATTTAAATTAAGTTGAAGTAATGACTTTTAATTGTAAAATAAAACTTGTGTGAAAGTAGAGTAAAAAATTAGAAAAATTAATTCGAGCGTAATGAAAGCCACAGCATAATTTACAACAACAAAATATCTTTTAACAAAAGGTGTTTTAAAGTAATAGTGCCGTTTTAAACTTAAAAAAAGGTTCTTTGGAAATAAGTACCTATAAGGAAAAGTATATTTTAAAAAGGCAATTTATAAATTATAAAAATGCATTTCCAAAAAGTGCCTTTTGAAAAGGAACCTTTTAAATAAGGACCTTGTTAAAAAGTACTCTTTAGATAAGAATATTTTTTAAAAGAACCTTTTAAAATATCACCTATCCGAAAAAGTATTTTTAAAGTAGTGCCTTTGAAGAAAAAGTGCATCTTTACTAAACAGTACAATTTAAAAAATGCTTTTTAAAAATAGTTTTTCATTGTGGTACCTTTACAAAAATGCATGTTTAAAAAAAGTACTATTTAAATAAATACCTTTTAATAAAATCCAAAAAAAATTGACAAAAGTCTCTATTAAGCAATCCTTTTAAAAAATATTATTTTATAGAAGATACTTTTTTTAAGGGGTTCTTAAAGGGCAAAACCGACGTTTACAAGGTCTCCTAGTAAAAAAGTATATGTATTTTAAGAAAATTGGCTAATAAATATACTTCTTTAAACAGTCTTTAAAAAAATACATTTTAAAAAACAACTGTTAAAAAAGTACCTTTTAAAAAATTAAAAAAAAAAAAAACTTGTGATAAAAAACGACCTCTTTTAACCTTTTAACAAAACTAACTTTTATAAAACTCTAAAAAAAATGTATTCATTAAAAAAAAATCATCTTTAAGCCAAGGTAAAGTAACAGTAAAAACAACCGTTTAAAAAGGTACTTTCAAAAACTTAATATTACATTTGAAAAATGAACCTTCAACAAGGGAACCTTTTCAATAACAACCTTTAAAAATCGCCTGGTAGAAAAGTACTTCAAAAGTGTACTTATAATCGAAAATTTTGAATAGGGCCTCTAAAAATTATCCTTAGTGGAAGCTTTGGAAAAAGTACCTTTAATAAAAGTACTTTTCAAATTAGAATCTTTCAAAAGAAGCCTTTTGTAAAAAGAATATTTCAGAAGAGCATTTTTAATAATACAGTACCTCTAAAGAAAGTATATTTTAACAAAAGAAGTAACTTTTAAATGCGATACTTAAAAAAAGTACTTTTTATAAAAGGTATTTATAAAAATAATTCATTAAAAAAAGCTTCCTTAGGTAAAGGTAGTTTAAAAACACCTATAGTAAAGGAGCTTTTTAAAAAGTACCTTTAAAGAAAATACTTTTAAAAATTACATTTAAAAGAAAATATTTACCAAACAAACTTTTCTTCAAGGTACTTTTTAAAAGGGACCTTTACTATAGGTGTTTTTCAAAGGTACATATAAATACCTTTTAATAAAATCAGCTTGAGGAAATGTACTTAAAATGTACTTTAAAAACTATACTTTTAATAATAGTACCTTTCGAAATAGTAAAAAGGACATTTCAGAAAATCATTTTTAATAATATACAACCGTTGGAGAAAGTACCTTTGAACAAAAGAATTTCTTAAAGAAGTACAATTAAAAGAAGTATTTTAAAATAAGTACCTTTAATAAGAAGCATTTGAAAAACTATTACTTAAAAAGCATCTTTAAGTATAGGTATTATAAATGGTATCAGTAAAAAAGGTACGTTTAAAAAAAAGTACTTTCTTCAAACGTTCTTTCTTCCTTTAAATTAGTTAAGATTTAAAAAATGCCCACCAAAACACTCCTAATTAAAAAAAGTACATTTGAATAAGAACCTTTACCAAGCGAACCTTTTACACAACTACCTTTTAAAAATCCCCTTATGGAAAAGTATCTTAGAAATTTACTTAAAAATGTACCTTTTCAATAAAATCCTTAAAAAGTATTCTAAGTAGAAGCTTTGGAAATTGTACTTTTAATAAAAGTACCTTTCCATTTACTATCTTTACAAAGTGCTTCAATAAAAGTACCTTTCCAATTACTATCTTTACAAAATACTTTTAAAAAAAGTATATCTTAAAGAAGTACCTTTTGAAAGAAGTCCTTAAAGCACATTAACTTTTATAAAAAGTATTTGAAAAACTAATACTTAAAAAGCATCTTTAAGTAAAGGTATTATAAAGGGGTAAAAAGGCCTTTTAAAAAAAGTACTTTTTTCAAACGTACTTTCTTAAGACTTAAAAAATTCCGAACAAAACACTCCCAATTAAAAAAGGTATATTTGAAAAAGAACTTTTACCAAGCGAACCTTTTACACAACGACCTTTTATAAATCGCGTTATAGAAAGGTACCTTAGAAATGTACTTAAAAATTTACCTTTTCAATAGAGTCCTTAAAAAGTATCGTAAGTAGAAGCTTTGGAAAAAGCATTTTTAATAAAAGTACCTTAAAATTACTATCTTTACAAAGTGCTTTGATAAAAGTACCTTCCCAATTACTATCTTGAAAAAGTACTTTAAAAAAAGTACCTTTAACAAAAGTACCTTTTAAAAAAGTACCTTTTAAAAAAGTACCTATTAAAAGTACCTAGAAAAAGTACATTTGAAAAATAACCTTTAACAAACGATACTTTGAAAAGTACCTTTTTGAATAGAGCCTTTAATAAGCTCTTTTATTAGAGGAAAAGGAAAAAATTCCTTTAATAGTACTTTCAAAAAAGTATCTTTAAAAAAAAACCTTTTGCAAAAAGGATCTTTAAAAATTACCTTTTAAAAAAGTACCAAGTAGTTGCCCTACTAGGTACTTTACACTAACGATTCTTAATGCTTAATATGCATTGAGCAGTAAAGGATGCAAGTAATGGTGAAAGATATTCTTTTTCCTTTGCCTCAAGAGCCATAGTGTATGAATGTATGGATGTATGTGTTTGAAAACACTGATAAAATAAAAGTTAAAGGTTTTTAAACTAAAACACTATATCATTCATAAATAGATTTATTACATTTTATGGTATTTTAACCAAAACCACTGAACAAAAACTAATAAACTAGAACACAATACACTTTACTCCCACTCAGTCATACATATGTACTTACATTAGACACACGTTCTCTATAAATACATATGGCAGTACCTTGGAAACGCACGCACGCACCCACACACACACACCTACTAACAACAGCCTTACAGCTTCCTAGGTGGGCATAAGCCGAGGGCATAACAAAATGTTCGAAAAATGTAAAGTAACTACTAAATGGGTTACCAAGGAACAACAAAGTGTCAACAGTAATGAAATTATTTTATGGAAAGATTTCGTATAAATAACTCAACTTGATTTTCTATAGATTAAATTTAGCCATATTGTGAGGATTACTTTTGATAAGTGCTTAAATCACGAAGGAATATTCCAGAACAACTGGGTTTTCATGGCGACATGCAAGTGTAAACATCATCATCTTAATAACATTGTTGACATTCGTGGTCCCTTACACACACACACACAAATGTACATATATGTCGCATTGTTAGGAAGCCAACATATGGGGTTGAAAAAAATGTCTCTACATGAAAACAAATACCAACACGAACACTATGACACACAAAAGCATACAATTACAAGGAGCTTAGCTATTGGTGTTAAGGCAATAAGGATATTGCTAAGGCTCCCTGGTGTTATCGTTATCAATACAAAATATTTCTATCGAAGCTCACGGTTTTGTTTATTTATAAAGGGTGTTGTTCATAGAGGCGAAAAATTTTAAATTGAAATAAAAAAGAGAAACCCGTTTTTAATATCCATTCAATTGGTTTTTTTTTAAGTTAGATATCACTGGTCGGCAAAAAATAAAAAATAGTCGGGAGCTTGCACCTTGTTATGTGATTTTAATGGACTTTTATGTGCTGAATACAAATCTGTTCACAGATTTTTTTTATCACGTCTAGTTTTCGAGATATTTTTATTTAAATCAAATAAAAACATTAAAATAATATTTATGTAGTTATTGCGATAACAATGGTCTGCAAAAAAAGTCAAGAGATGGAATCTTGTTATGTGGTTACAATGGTTTTTTATGTGCTGAATCCAAATCTGTTCACAGATTTTTTTATCAAGTCTAGTTTTCGAGATATTTTTATTTAAATCAAATAAAAATATTAAAATAATATTTATGTAGTTATTGCGATAACAATGGTCGGCAAAATAAAGTCGGGACCTTGAACCTTGTTTTGTCGTTTTAGTGGAATTTTATGTGCTGAATACAAATCTCTTCACAGATTTTTTCTATCACGACTAGTTTTCGAGATATTTTTATTTAATTCAAATAAAAACAGTAAAATAATATTTATGTAGTTATTGCGATAGCAATGGTCGGCAAAATAAAGTCGGGAGCTTGAACCTTGTCATGTGAGATATTTTTATTTAAATTAAATTAAAATATTAGTTATGTACTTATTGTAATAACAATAGTCGGCAAAAAAAGTCAGGAGCTTAAACCTTGTTATGTGATTTTTAGAGTTTTATGTGCTGAATCCAAATCTGTTTCTATCGCGTCTAGTTTTCGAGATATTCTTATTTAAATAAAATAAAGATATAAAATTATTAGTTATGTCGTTATTGTAATAATAACATAACTAATAATTTTAATTGCAATAGCACTACACGTTACAGGGAGAATTTGTTTTTAACTGAACACTTCTTATGTGAAATAAATTTCCTGCAGAGGTCCTTCCTGTCACTTTCAATGTGGAAAGTAGAAAACTACTCTCTATATCCTCCTTCACACAACTTAATTTCCTAATTCCGGCACAATGCCTTGCATAAGTAGGAGTTAGAGGTCACATGCAATCCCCCGATTGCATGTGACCGCCTACATGGTATCTTGAAGATCCAATTCCACTAATCTAATGGTGTTAAATGATATGAACAAGGTGGAACAAACGCCTATTTTGAGGATCTTGTAAAACGCACATATTTGAAAAGAAATAAAACAACAAAAACAACTAATCTCAATGTTGAGAAACAGAAGTCTCAGATTTCTAAAGCAGCCTCCGTAATATAGTTTTTGATCTTTCGGTTCAAAATTAATCTGATATTTTTTCTTAACCAAAAGGAGCATAAATGCTTTTAAAAATAATAACGGATTTTTAAAAAAATTACACAGTTAGTTCAATGAGCAAGCTCTAAGCTAATGAGCGCGCTAATGAGCAAGTGGTCATACTCGAACACAAACTACCTCACTGAACACATGCCTATCCATACCATACTATTAGTGAGCAAACCTCTGTTCGTATCATAAACGCAATGAGCTGACAGAGGAAAACGAACTTTTTAAACTAGTGAGCGCCGTGTTTAATCATCTCTAGTTCGAAACACTCTGTGGGTTTTGTTTAGTAGTTGTGTAGAAATTTTGGGTAATGCCCAGTGCGCTATTGGTTTTATTTTTTAGTATTTCTTAAGAAATAAAGACCTTAAAATGAAAATAAGTAATGTTGCTAAAAAAAAATTTTGTACACTCGAACTGTGTTCGTGTTTAACTCAATGCATAAAACTGCTTCATTGTTATTATGGTCAACATTTACTCATACATATTTAAACTTGCTCATGGAAACTTAACAAGCTCATCGCATTAAGGTCGCTGATCTTCACTATGTATTATAGTAGTTACTCGTGTGCAATGAAGACACATGAATTCAATAAAATATTTCAATGAGCGAGACTTATGAGGAAGGCGCATTCTCCCAAGAGGGGTAATTTATAGTGTTTATAGTATTTAAAATTTAAAATATTTTTCTTTCTCTCCTTCTCAGCTTTCATTTATTTTACAAATTTCATTTATTATACTGCTAGCACTAGATCTGCTCATTGTTGCTTACAAAATAATCTGGAGGGATCTATACTCAACTCTATCATACCTCATGATAAACAGATATTTTTTATAGATATACTCGTATGTATTGTATAACGAACAAAAGTTTCTTCGAATCGAAAAGTATATTCGAATCGAAAAGTATATTCGAAACGAAAAAATATATATTTTCGGTTTGGGGTATCAAGTAAACTACCCCTTGCTCGCTCCCGATTAAGCCCAAAAACTATACAGCTCTTCATCTCCATATACCCAATTCACATACTGAATATCATTTTGATATGTGAAACGGAGCCTTCACAAAAATAGACAGACATTATCACAAAAAAAAACAAATTAATTCAGGAGACCTTAAAACGTATAAATCCGTTGGAATCCCGACATCGATTTTTTTAAGATCACTACACTTTTATTGTACTAAGTATGGAAAAGTGAACAAAAAAAGAAATTGACCTAAGTTGGCGATAACGACAACGGTGGTCGTGTAGCCGTGTGGCTGTAATTAAGTTCAAAAAATTGTCTTCATATAAAGGTATCTACTAAAATTATATCAGAATTTAGTCGCAAGCCGGCCATCGTATATGTGTTTAATGCATAAGGCGAGCGAAATTAAAATTTTTTTAATTCAATAAATGGATGTATCACAACGACAGAAACAAATTTAAAAAAATCGATTCAAAAGTAAGTTATCGGTTAAAATTTTCTACTGACCCGAGATAGCCTACTTCGAATCCTAAGAAGCTAACGTCACTTTAGTTTCTCAGGACCGTAAAACCCAAACGTACACATTAAGCTTGAATATACCTTTTCTTTGGCTGTGTAAAATTAGACTACTCGTTTAGAAACTTTAGAAACAGATTTATTTAAATTTTGTTGACAATTCCCCACTGTGCTTAGTCAACAATTCAGGATTTCGGTAACATTATAAATAACTAATAGGGATGTAAACGACATGTGCTTTTTATGGAATAGCACCCTGAATCAAAAAGCTAATGCCTCGGTAGACGGATTGGTAGCGCGCTAGACTATCAGTCTGCAGGTTGTCGGTACGATTCCCACCAAAGACTCTGGATGTTTTCTGCAGACAAGCAAAAAGCTTCGCAGAGGTAGTATTGTCTTAAAAAAAAAAATTAACCATCCCTATTTGAAAACCTTTTATCTTCTATACATATATATGTATAATAAGACAGTATGTTATTTCCAGTCTGTCTGTCTTTCTATTTGTGTTCGCATCAGGTAAAAACTACCGATTGGATTTTAACGAAATTTAGTGAGGAGGTACCTTAGTATCCTGACTCAAATATAACTAGAATACTTTGTTTTTTTGCAAAAATATCTTATTTCCAAAAGAAAGTGGAGAAAACGTAGTGAAAGTATGCAATTTTACCGATTTGCATACTTTAAGGAGGCATATTTTAGTAGGGATGAGACCCTTTATGCAAAGTAAATACATAAACCTAATTGAGGCACTAAAAAAAGGTCTTTGGACTGTGGATTGCTTTTAAAGCAAAATCGAACATAATATTGTAAGGACGCTGACGAAGTGGCGGGGCACAGCTAGTTTATAAATAAACTCCACATTATATATGAGATTTTGTAGAGCGTATTGGTAATAGCTGCTCCTTGTTTAAACAAAGAATTAAGTCGAAATAATACATTTGTGTCCGTATTTATATTTCATATTTATTTATGAATTTGAAGAAAAAAATACGAAAAATTGTTTTTATTTATGTTTAACAACTTAAGAAGTTGTTGGTTTTTATTTGTATTTGTATTAGTGTAATTAGTCATTTTTCCTACTGCTGTACTCCACTGTACTCTACTGATTTATATTGTTATTTTTTGTACAACAATAGTTCTTAAGAAGCAGTTGTTATTTGCAGGCATGAATGTGTATGTATGTGTGTAATTTTTATCATAACAACACACACACACACAAACACACTCATATAGCAGAAAGAAAATGTATTTGATATACATTTGTGTTTATCAGCAGCAGGTATTTAACAAAATCAATAAAGGCTTGATTTCATTAATAATTTTCTTCTCCATTCATTTCATTTCAATAAATGTTCGGTTGAGTATTTTCTCAGAAATATTGGTCAAAGGAACCCTTCTTGCATTTCTCTTGTATGTTCAAGACTTTTTGTTTAAATGCCAGAAGAAAGTGAGGGCGGCTAGTTTTATTGAGCTTCAAGTCTTAAACACTAATAAATGAAATTAATTGTTCGTTTCTTCTTCTCTTCTCTTTCATTTTCTTAGAAATTGTGCAAAAAGACTGCAATGCACTTCTCTTAACACATTGCACACACAAAAAAAAATTGTTTAAACAATTAGAAAATAGAAAATTAGAAAATATGGGCTTTTAACCAATTTTCTGTTGTCTGTGCAGGAAATACTTCTAAGAAACAAAATCTGCAAATGATATTTTAATTGAAATTTATGGAGTTTTTGTGAAAAAAGAAAGAAAAATTATTGATAATAAAATTTTCATAGGCAACAAAATGAATTACAGATTTTTTCTTATATACATATCGCACACTAAATCATCAATAGTCACAACACAAAATTCACAAATGTTTAGGGGCAGGCAAAAAATAGTTTTTAAAAACATTTTAGAAAATGTTGTAATTAACATAGAAAGAGACGGCATTTTTAACGGTATTTTTCCAGTTAAAGTAGACACACTGCTGGAAACGAAATTTTCGTGGTCATTAGAGATTTGAACTGTGAAGTGGTTTATGAAAATTTTTGATAAATTTTGAATTGCGACTGTTTATAATTTAGTGTGCGATATGTGTATAAAAAATTCTAAAATTCATTTTGTTGTCTATGAAAATTAAAAAAAACCGAAGCAAAGTAATAATTTTTCGACCCCGTAAATTTCTAATCAGGTAGTCAAGATGTAACGTCAATACCTGGCATGATGGCCTAACCTGGCGCTGGTTCTGCCAATGGGTGCAAATAAAGCGTAGACCAGCATCCCTATTGTGTGGAACAGCACACTTTTTGAAACTATCCAAACTCCTTCTATTGCGAGTGGAACAGCACACTTGACCAACCGTGCACTATCTTTGCATGTATTGGTCCAAACCACAGCCACCACGTATACCCCGAAGGGACCTCACCAACAACCGACCACAGAAAGGAGCAGTTCTCTGTGGGGGCTACCGGTTCCTGTGGTACCAGTCGTTTGGATACTAATCGGGCTTGAAAAAGACCGAAAATTGGGGCGTTTGGTGCCCCCATTTTCCCCTAGAGCACTTCGTCAAAACTTTTGGCATATACTGCAATAAGAGTTTGTAGCCCTCGGGGGGAATTTCCAAAAATATTGTTAATTTATGACTACTTTAAGTTCATTGAGACTCGTTCAGTCACTGGCCGTATCTCTAGATTGAACGAGGTGGTTAGAAAATTTAAAACTAGTTCATTTATTGCAATCCATTGAATCGTTCAAGTAAACTAGTTCGTTCACAATATACCCAAGCCTATACAAAACTATTTTCTCTTTACTCAGCCTACAAATATGCACTACAAAATATCTTACGGTTGCCAATCCTCAGAAGAAATTCGATTACACAACAAGCGATAAAAAGAAGGAGTATGAAGGCTGTGACGGCCTAAAGTCGACATGAGCTTTTTTTAGTTATTATTTAATTTTTTAAGCATACTTAATTTAAATACTTTAAGTTATATCATTCACTTTTTTAAAAAACAAAAAAGCCGTTAAGAACCGCCATCTAACGTGAAGTAGCAGATACATGTGGATAATAATACTATTAAACTCAACTCTAAATATTTGCAATCAGCTGATTTATACTTGTGTGTGTGTGTGTGTACCTATTTAATCAGGCCGTCCTTGTTGCTCGGCCTTCGAGTGGTTTATGTCTCACTCACACTGGATGATTGCCTGTTGTACTGTATTGGTGATGGCTTTAATCAGCCACGTGTAACCGTTTTGGTTATCGTGTATAGACTATGAATTTTAATCAAATAAGTCGAACATTGGAGGAGCACTATTTTTTTAAAACTCAATTTTTCACTGGAGGAGAACCATTAAACTCAATTTTTTTTTACTGGAGGAGAATGATTAAACTCAAGCTTTTTTCACTGGAGGAGCAGCATTGAACTCTTATTAATTTTACATAGCTGAATTTGGAGTCTCACTTCCTATACGAAGGAAGGAAGGTATAGGTCGAGCTGCTGATTTTCAAGGAAGCTAACGCAATCACAACTTGGCGCTTTGGTCTCCTACCTTTGCCAATTATAAATTTTTGGGTCAGAATTAAAAAAAAATGTATAAAAGCAGTGCAACTTCAGATTTTTAGTGAGTTAACCACGGGCAATACATCTTTCAAGTAAGTTAACATTTTATTCAGCTTAATTAAAAATAGTTTTGACAACAGGTGCAGCTCAATTAATTAAGTCAGCGATTTCAAATTGATTAAGGATCATCTAAAGATTTGGGCAAAGTGAGTTCGTCTTGGTGAAGACGGTCAGAACAAAGTCCCTCTTCATTTCACCAGGCCAGAATTTTATTCGACCTAGCTGAACAGGATAGACCACGATGCATGGTGGGGCTAACACCAGTTAAGACGTGGAGGCGTTAATTCAGAATCTTATTGGTGTCAACAACAACAAGTCACAAGCTGGTGGACAAAGCTACTGCTTGCTCAGGATGGAACGGAATTTTATTTGCTCCAACGTGAGCAGCAGTCAGGAGATTAAGTGTCTGCTTGCGAGAGCCTGTGAAGGTCGTGATACGTGAGAATTGTTAATGGTGCGTTCATTAGTGTAGTGTAGTTTTAATCTAAGAGCTAACTTAAATAAAGTTTACAATGTTTTTTTACTTTAAAGAGAAAAAGTATCACTCGTGGTTTTGTTATTGAGAGCCTAAATTTTTGTAACTCAATCCCAGAGTATAGTGAAAACACGTCTATGATCTGTACTCCTTCTTTAGTAGGCACAAGACCCACTAGTCACATTTCATACTTATATCTTTTTTACAAAATTTTGCCATTGCCGTGCAGGCCCTTCACTTTCTCTTCTGCCCGCAAACGTTCCAGAAAATCTTCCGAACTTCTTGATTAGCGCACTACCAATCAGCCTCTCAAAGCAGCATTGAATACTATAAAGGGCAATTAAATGAACTTTTGTTTTTTATAAATAAGAAACCTAACAATAGAAAAAAATCATCACGCTTACCTTCTATGGAAAGGGAAGTGGGAATGTCTATTAGATCCTTTGAAAGGGAGAGCGTTCTTTGTAAGAAACGGAAAATTGAGGGTCGCAGAGAGAGAAGATAAAGGCCCTTTAGAATGCATGCTCAGAACTTCTCTCGCTACGATCCTCATTATCGCTTTTTTTCCAAAGAAGGTGGGGAAGGGATTGCAAGCGTTCGATTTAAAAAAAAAAATAACGGAAAAAAATAATTGAAATTGAAAGCCATCCAACTAGCAGACTATTATCGGTGGGCCTTCTAGAAGGCTTGCCAAAGGAAGCGAGTATGGAAGACCTACTTTGCAATACCATTCTGCATTAAAAACATATGAGTATGGAATGTGACTAAGAGTCCTTATGTGTACTAAAAAAGGAGTTCAGAGGCCTACATACGCCTTCCTTTTGCCGGGGGGGGGGGGGGGGGGGGATGTTGTTTACGTATTTATATTAATACTAGCTGTTCTGTGTGTTCGATTTTGCTTTGAAAATAATCCACACCAAATTTTAAGACTCTTACGTATTTATTTTATATAAAGGTACCCATGCCTAAATAAAATTCTAAAATCTATTTAAAGCTCTGTAAAACACAGACCGGAAATTAATTACTCTTTATTTTAAAACAACGCCATCTGTTGCGCTACATTGGTTAAAATATCCCGCTTTCAAAAATAAAAGATGCCTTAAAGTATGCAGTACCTTTAAATCGGTAAAAAAAATCGGCGTGTTTTCACTGCTTTTTCTCCATTTTCTTTTGGAAATAAGATATTTTTGCGGAAAAAAGTATCCTATAGTGAAATCAGGCTACCAGGGTACCTCCTCACAAAACTTTTGTTAAAATCCATCCAGTAGTTTTAACGTGATGCGAACACAAAGAGAAAGATAGACAGACAGACAGACAGACAGGAAATGAGTTACTGTTTTATTATATGTATAGATTTTTTTCTTTTTCTTTAACTACTAAACTAAAATACACAGTTTATAAATAAATTTTTATTTTTATTTTTGAATTTGAAGTAGTTTTTATTTCATTCATTTTTATTTAAAATAACAGCAACAAAAGCAGCATCGTAGTAGTTGTCACATCACGAAATAATAATACTAAAGCCATGACAACAATTACATGACAAGAGCAGCAACAACAACAACGACAACATAAGTATTTTAAAGAAAATGTTAAAATAAAACCGGAGAAAAGCTTTTGTTTCTAAAATACAACTACACAATAAATACTCAAGTGACACTTGTTTTGTTTTTCTTATTTATATTTTCATAACAACTAAACACTAAAATAAGTGCGTTCGCACATACTCGCTTTTCTAAATATGGCAGGTTCGTGTAAAGCAGCAAATGTGATTTTGTTTCCTTTTGTTTTTTGTTTTTGTGGTTAAAAGACAGTGTGTTTAGATATTTGTTGTTAGAAAGTGTTTAGAAAAAGACATTGAGGTTAGAAGATTGATTGCCACTTTGAAGAGAATTATTGTGTTTTTGCTTGTTTTTTTTCCTTCGCTATTTTATATCCTTGAGGATTGAGGGATTATACCCAAGAAAATGTTTTAATATCTGTGTAACTCAGATTGTTATTAATCTGAAAAGTCATGTCTTGAGTAAAAAGTTTACAATAAATATACAGGGTGATTTTTTTCTCTTTGGTTTTTAATGTGCAATTTTTCTAGCAGTGATTTCTTACACTGCACAATGGTTTTAAAATACTTTAGTCTGAAAACAATACGGTAGCCCATGAACCACTAAAGATGAGGCGGTGGCAATATCTGGTGTCTACATTGATACTGTAAACCAAAGATTTGAGGCGGGACTCACGACGATATGTACCTTAGGAGTGTCAATCAAACCAAAACTGAACTTGTATCATAATCTCGGAAATACAAGCTCCCACTCTTTATATTACTCCTATTGAAAGGGATGCCACTTACACTATCTGACTCACTTACTCTAGTGCGAAATATCTAGGCATAATCTGAGATAGTAAATTATCCCGGAAATTTAATTTCCAGGTTAGAGCGTCTAAGTCCATTATGGAAATATACGTATGCACGGAAGCCACACAGAAAAAAATATTTTCATTAATTTAATGTTTTAATTAGTTTCAGATTAAAATTTGATTAAATTATTAATTGAATCAATTAATTGTTTAATTAGGTTTTTTTTTTTTGTTCCGATTTAAACAAATGTGTATTTGAATAAATTAAAAAATTAATTGAACTTTAATTAAAAACTGATTAAAACCTGTAATTGATGAAAAAAATGTTCTGTGCACAGAGGAATTAACCCAAGGAATGTTAATTGGTTACTTGGAACGGTAATCAAATCGATATTACTCTAATGAGCCATTGTCACATGGAAGGCTAAATATCTCTATTGTAGAGGAGGTGTTACGCAATGTGATGATCCTAATAATAGGAGCCATCAGGTTACCAGTAGACCTCAACTAGTTACCAGTAGACCTACTGGCCGCCAGGAGGCTGGCAATAAGAACAGCTAATAGACTAAATGTCACAGGTGCATGGAACCATAGGTTATGGCCACATGCCAGCGTTCTAGAAATATCGCATGTTTATCCTTTACCCCTCTTCATGAGAATCTTCGATTTTAACTTAATTGAAAGTCACTCGTCTCCACCTGGATTACTTTTAGTTTGCATGAATGGCTCCAAAAGGGGAAGGATAGTTGGGGGCGAAGTCTATATAGAGGAATTTGGAATAAAAAAGTGTTTTAGACTTCCAAATGACTGTAATGTTCTACAAGCAGAAATATCTGCTACGAGAAAAGCGGCAGACTAGCTAAAGTATCACAGAATATCGAATAGAGATATCTGGCTTTTTATCGACAGTGAAGCCGCTATTATATCCCTTAAAGGTGGGCCTAACACATCAAATCTTGTCCTATATGCCCGGCATCATCCTTACATGCGATGGTGAAAAATTAAACAGTCACTCTTGAATGGGCACGGGGATATGGGACTACCCTAGGGAATTGTATTGCGAATAACCTGGCAAAGGAGAGGTCTTTGCTTAATGATAGTGCCATTGACGTCTATTGTAGCATTATCTTCTCGGGCTGTGGGTATCGAATAATCCATGCTCTTTATGATCTGGCTCAGGTCAGACTGTCCAATGAGTCGCCTTGTTAACCGGCGAGGATGATCTGACCTTTACTGGATGAGAAGAAAACATCTTCGCTACTTCGAATGCCAAAAATGCAGCGCTTGACTTAATAGCAACGATCATTGGTCTAATGGTTGTGTATAATGGAAGCAAATCAATATTTGCATATTTGCGAGACTTTTGCTGAATTTGACAATATGAGGAAAGGGAGGAAACAGTTGAACACTTTCTCTGGAATATCGACCTTTTACACACCTTGGACGACGTTATTTTGGATACCTTTCTAAGGACATTGCAACCAAGCAGCAACAATTCTGAGGAGCTGCTGCTGATTTTCTGGTCAGCTCGCAGTTGGCGAGACATAATTATTCTACTGATTTTTATCCCGGCCACCTAGTCAGTTGTCTGTTAAGGTTATACGTCTCTGAATTGGGAAAATGCAAAAGCTACCGGTTTTTTCAGGGTTTTCGCCAAATGGGTGGTATAGTTTTTTTTTGATAAAATTAAATTTAATATTAAATTTGCTTCAGTATTCAGTAAATGTTTTTGAGCGTTTTTAATGGTAACCTATGGCCAGTGACAATAAAACAAAAATTTGGTCATACATTGTAGTCCTTGTCCCTCCAGCCCAATCTAAACATAGTTAATTTTGAAGTAATATTTATGATTTATTGTCAAATTTCTCCGAGTCTTAAGCACCTATAGAAGAATAGTAAACAGATTTTGAAAGCCTTGTCCCTTGGCTACTTACTTCAAACAGAATTTGTCATCCCTGTGGTTTATAAAGGCAGGATAGCTAATTTTTTAAAAAAAATATCCAATTTTTTGGAACACATCTTTCCCGTTTTAGGAATTCAAATGCAGCCTTATAAGTATGTGATACCTTGTTGGTCTCGACGAAAATCCAGGCTGGTGTTCTAAGTACTGAGAACAAATAATGTGAAGGCTAATGAAGATAACATTGTTCCCGCTTGCCTGAATGGACCATGAAGTGGCTCCTGGTTCAGCAGTTGGATATGATTTTAACTACTTCGCTCTGTTCAAAGCAAAATCATATCGAACGTATAAAGCTCATTCGCCGATTCTTAGATTACATGCAACAATAAGAAAGCATAGGCTTATTATCTCATACTTAAATAAATTTCAATCAAATTTGAATGAATTTCAATACTAGCGATACCTTGAAATCTCGAATAGCAGTTTGCAAAAAAAAAACAAAAAAGCGGCGATATGCATGTCTTAAAGTTATGAAGGGTGTAAAAGGTGAACTGGATAAAATTTTGTCTCTGCAGTTAATATTAACTATGTACAGAGAACGAAGTCGACTGCATAACTGCTACCGCAAAGCCGTCGCAGTACGTTACACCTCCCAAATAAAAAATTTTTATTTATAAAAAAAATTTTAATATAAAACTTAATTTGCTATTTGCTCGTCAATTTGGGAACTAAATGAGCCTTTAAATAAATTCTCAGCAGGCCATCATAAAATTTATATGAAAACAGGTTTTATTTCCCTCGATAATAACTCGATTTTTGAACCCAAATAAATATTTGCAGCAAAAAACAAAAACCCTAAAATTTATTTTATTAGTCTGGTTTAAAAATATACAATTTTGCGAGCGATCCGTTAAAACAAAATCTAATAAAACCAAATCTCATTCAGAGTTGTTTTGATTTATGTCAATTAATGTTGGAAAGCTACAGCGAGCACGTATAAGCATTTAGCTTTAGCTATTTGTATGTGTCGAAAATAAGATTCTTTGCATTCATTGTATGATAGTTCGGCGCCATTTTCGCCAATTTTCGCATACAATCTTACTCTAGCAGTAACATTTGTGTACTTCTGCTAAAAAGAAAACAGTCGTGTGTACAAAGGGTTTTGCCATAGAGACAAGTTGATGTCGCTTCCATTCGCATCAATATAATTCAAGAATTATATCCAGACGACCAAGTAAAATAGGCTCATAATTCGCATTTAAGTGTTCGAAAAAAAATTTAAAAATATAATTAAAAGATAAAACCAAAGTTGAAAAATCTACCCGTCCCTATTAAAGTCAATTTTATGCATTCACACAAACGCCATCAAAAGGATTTTTTTATCTAAGAATTTGTAAGAATTTTTTACGCATGCAATCATTCACATTAATATAAAGCGAACAATTTTTCTTTTATATTCTCGTTATTAGCATCCAAGTCATGTCGTGTCATGTCATGTCATGTATGCATCTTAGAATATATTTACGAATTTCATAATTTAAATAATTTATTTCGAAAAGGTCATGGGTCATAGACGAATAAAGTCAAAGCTCTGTTCATTTTCGTTTTCATTTACATTTTTTATGTTTTTTCTTTCTTTACGATTTGATTGTTTTAATAAATTTGGCTCAAAAGATAGTTTTACTTTATGGAAATATTAATGACATTTTCTAGTTTGAAAAATTAATTAAATAGAAGGGCAAAGTTTAAGGTAAATCATTTTTAGAGACGAACATTTTGCGAATATTAATTTTGACCTCGTTTCATTGAAAATTATAATTTTCGTAATTTTTTTTTTATTATATCTTTTATGTAAATTCTTTTGGTTTCGAAAGGAAATTTTCATAATTTCAAAGAATAATTAGCCAAACTGAATCAAAGCTGTGAGCAAAATTGGCATGAAAATCTGTTTGTTTTAAATATTTATGTATGTATATGTAAAGAAATAGTTATTATTCCTAATTTTGCTTATTTTAAAGTTTCACATTCGAAACGGAAGTAAATTAAACATAAAGCAGTATTATTTATGTAGGGGAAAATTGAAGCAGCCCACTTTTATAATGGGTTCCTATTCGAAACATAATTCAGTAAAATGCTGGTTAAAACAATGATCTTATGAAAATCTGTTAATATTACGTGGAAAATTTATGTTCGAAAAATTTCGAAATTAAGAAATGTCTTCTTTACTTAAAAAAAGAGCTGTAAATTAAAAATAAAAAAACTTAATTACTATTTCTAATTTAAAATTTTCGAGTTCGAAATGGAAGTTGAAAAGATAACAAAATTAAACTAAACATAATTCGGTAAAATAATGACTTTAAAAACTGCTCGCATGAAAATCTGTTAATTTAAGGCGAAAAATTTATGTTCGAAAGAATTTCGAATTTAAGAATTTTCATCTTATTTTGAAAAAAGTACCCACAAATTATTTAATTTTAGCTTACCAAATACATTTAAAAAAATTAAACGAAAAAATCTTAAATAAATATAAAATTTAATGTTCGAAAATTTTCGAATTTCAATAAAACCTTTACTCTTTTAATTCAGTAAAATAATTCAGTAATACATTGGCTTTAAAAAAGTACTAGCATGAAAATCCGTTAGTTTTATGCGAAAAACTTAGGTTCGAAAAAATTTCGAACTTAAGAATTTTTATCTTATTTTTTTCAAGTGCTCAAAAATTATTTAATTTCAGTTTCACAAACACATTTGAACAAAATTAGCGCAAAAATTTCTTATACAAGTGCAAAATTTAATGTTCGAAAATCTTCGATCTGTAATAATACCTTTACTCTTTGAATTCAGTAAAACATTGGCTTTAAAAAAGTGCTAGCATGAAAATCCGTTAGTTTTATGTAAAAAATTTATGTTCGAAAAAATTTCGAACTTATGAATTTTCATCTTTTTTTCAAAAATTAAAATCCGTTAGTTTTATGTGAAAAATTTATGTTCGAAAAAATTTCGAACTTATGAATTTTCATCTTTTTTTCAAAAATTTATCCGAAATTATTTAATTTGAAATTCCCAAGCACACTTGAACAAAATCAGCACAATATTTTCTTAAACAAGTGTAAAATTTAATGTTCGAAAATTTTAGAACTTTAATAAGACCTTTACTCTTTTAATTCAATAAAATATTGCCTTCAAAAAATAATAGCATGAAAATCCGTTAATTTTATGTGAAATATTTATGCTCGAAAAAATTTCGAACTTAAAATTTAAAATTTAAACACATTTGGACAAAATTAGCACAAAATTTTCTTAAACAAGTGTATAAGTTAATGATCGAAAATTTTCGATGTTTATTAAAATCGTTATCGTTTTAATTCAGTAAAATATTGGTTTGGAAAAAATATTAGCATTAAAATCCGTTAGTTTGATGTGAGAAATGTTTGTTCGAAAAAATTTCGATATTAAGAACTTTCATCTTATTAAAAAAAAAAAATGCTCAATTGGAGTTTCTTAATCACATTTGAACAAAATTAGCACAAACATTTCTTAAACAAGAGTAAAATATAATTTCGAATTTTCGAATTTCAATAAAAACTTAACTCATTTAGAAAAATATTTTTATCAAAACTTTTAATGCTTAAAATTAACTAGATAAGTTTTCAGCGTACAAATAAAAGTTCGAAACTTTTCGAAGTTCAGTTTTATCGTTAATTTAATTGAAAATTTACGTAACTTTTTCAATTTTGAGTTAAATAAATAATATTTTGCCAAATTTAATTCTAAAAAAGTTTAGTTTAACTTAAAAAAAGCAGTTAAAATAATATAGCATAAATATCACTGTCGAAGCTTATGCATATGATTTATACTGTGGCAAACCCAAAACTACATATATACCAATTTCTTCAAACAGATCAAAACATGAAAAAAGATTAACATGATTTATGCATGCTCGTTTTCTAAGGGAGATTTAAATTAAAGTTTTAATTAAATTCACAATTCTTAAATATAACTAAGAATTACAATCTCTTTGGGGCCTTCAAACTGGCTATAAAAAAATTGGGTAAAGGACCGAAGAGCTCAAACGAAATCAACGTAACGTAATCAACACAACGTAATCTTAGTATATATTATTTTAGACTTGTAAGATTATAAAGGCCCTCACCACTACGCTAGATAAACTACAAATGATCCTTGAGGAAAAAATATTTTATATCAATATTTTTTTCTTATTTAAATATTTTTTCCCAAACTCGTAAAATCTTTATTAATTACAAGCTTCTGTTTCAACACCAAATACCAGAAATTGTATTAAAGAGAAAAGTCATATTTAAAATAAACAAATGTTTAACATCAAAATAAACAAAGAAAAATTGTATGATGCTAAAAGAGGACAAAACATAATAATAACAAATGGCTAAAGGACAACACAAAAAAAAATAAATAAAAAAATATATGGATTCAGAAACATTACATACGCACTCATATGCCCACACATCTTTTCTATGTATGTGATTCATGCAGACTGTAGTTAATTACCCTGTAGTTTAAGATGTTTATTAAATTTATTTAATAATCTTTTGCAAAAAAAAAATATTTTTTTGCTTAAAGGTGTTTTTAAAATCTACATTTTTAAATGAAACCTTTGGAAAAATACGTTTAAGAGCTATTTTTCCACAAAAGTACTTTTTAAAATTTTTCTTTTTTATAAAGTACTTTTCTAAACGGAGCTTTGAAAGTAACATTTTTATAAAGTATTTTTTACAAGGTATTTTTTTAACGTACTTTTTTAAAACGTGCTTTAAAAGGTATTTTATCAGAGGCAATTTTTAAATGAAGGCACTTTTTAAAATGTAATTTTTAAAAATACTTTTTAAAAGGTATGCAATAAAATGTAATAAGTACTTTCCAAAAGAAACTTTTCAAAAGGACTTTTATGAAAGATTCGTTAAAAAGCAATTTCTTTTAAACCAATTTTTTTTAAGTACTTTTTTTTTTTTTTTTTTTTATTTTAAAGAGAAGTACCACTCAGGCAGTTAATGCCTACATAAACTGTGGTACTTCCTTTGGAAAGGGATAGTAGTAGATAAGACAAATGGTTAGTGATAGTGAAGCTTCGATTCTGGCAACACTGCAATTGCACGTCATGATTATTTTTAGAACAGTATTGCTACGCCTCTGGTGTTATTTAGGCGAATTAGTTTGAAGCTAGCATAGCCAATTTATAATTATTTTACTTCGCCGGCGATTTAGTGCTATGTGGTAATACCGGCGAAGGAGGGCGCTGTGATATGCATTATTATAAAGAAAAATTAATACATATCAGAAAAATTGATGTTGCCACGGCTGAGATTTGAACTCGTGACCATTGCTTAGTAGTCAACGTGCTAACCACTTAAGCTACAGCACCCTCAGGTACTTCTTAAACAAACGATATTATTATGGAGTATTTTTTTATTATGGAGCACTTTATTCATGCGTTCATGGGCTAGATGCAAATTTTTGTAAAGAAAATTATTTAAAAGGTACTTTTTAAAGGAAATTCTTTATAAAATACTTTTCTAAACGGAGGTTAAAAAAAAAATACATCTTTTAAGGGTACTTTATCAGAGGTAATTTTTAAAAGGTTCTTTTAAAAAGGTCCTTATTAAAATGTAATTGTTAAAAACTACTTTCTAATAGGTACTTTTTAAAAAGTACTTTTATAAAGAGTTTATTGAAAAGAAATTTCTTTAAAACCTAACGTTTTTTAACTTTTGTAACAAACGATATTATCATAAGGTATTTTACGGTTATGGAGCACTTTGATCGTAAGGAAAATTTTTATAAAGGTACTTTTTTAAGATATTCTCTATAAAACAGTACTTTTTAAAAGGTATTTAAAAAAAAACTTTTTTAAAAGGCACTTTATTAAAAGGTAATTTTAGAAAAGGTTTTTTAAAAACTTATTTCTTAATTGATTTGTTAAGGACTTTGTAAGGAAAGACACTAAGACAATAGGATACAAAACCAGTAAGAGTGTTATTTCGGCCTTGCCGAATCTTCTATACCCTTCACTACGGTGATTTATTTAAAAATGTTACTCTATGTACATACATATATTCTTAATATTAAAAAAATGTTATATTACACTCATGATTTCATTTCCATAGAAATATTGAATTTTTTGGGAAATTATTAAAAAAAAATTTTGTAAAACTATTTTTATTAATTTTTTTTGTAATATTTTATTCGAAAATTTTTTGGAAAATTTTTTTTCGAAAAATTTTTTTTTTCGAAAAATTTTCTGTAAAATTATTTTTTTTAAAGTGTTTTGTAATTTTTGTTTTTTTTTTTGTAAATATTTAAAAAAAAAATTTTTAATTTTTTTAAAAATTATAATGATTTTTTTTTTTTAATTAGGATCTTCCTACTATCTATATTGAGTTAGAATGGTCAGAGTAAAGCAAAAATAAATCCTTAAAAAAAATTCCTTATAGTGACCCACCCATGTGCTTTTAACTGCTTCTGTTTACCAGTGAGCACCCTGTGGCTCATTGGCTATCTCTATGTATATTACTTTCTATAAAGGTCTATGATACAAATCAAAACAGAAAAACCTTACCAACCTAAAAACAAACAAAAATCGCCCCTCGCACTGTATGTCGCGGTCTAATATTTATTTGACAAAAAAAGCAAAAGAGAATCATTAAAGCCGAAAAAAAATTAAAAAAAATATAGGTGGACGTGTTTTTGGCCAGCAGCCTCCAAGGGAATGATCCGATATTGCTGAATTGCAATTCCAAAAATTTCGAAACTATGCCTGACAGATTGGTGTGCTTAAATTTTTTGTATCTCTTCTGGTGCCTTGGCATTTGACATTACTACCCGAACACGGACAGACGGACATCTCTTAATCAACTTCTCTATATATAAGAATCCAGAATATATATACTTTATGCATTAGGAAATGAATATTGTAGAAATTACATACGGAATGACAAACTTATATAGACCCTTTCCACCTGTGGTGAGGGGTATAAAAATAGGAAGAGGCTTTGGTATTCACAAGTTCACTGTAAGAACGAGTGAATAAATGTGTCATAAAAAAACTCTGTTTATACAACAGTTATATATAATAAAAAGTTATATATAATAGATTCCTTAATAATGTCTCATAATTCTAGATAGTCAATAATCTGATCTCTCTTTTTGACAACCAGAATCCAATCTTATTACGGGGTTATTACCCCCGATCTATCAATATGCTTTCAATAGATTCAACCTAAGCACTTTTGTCATCTAAATGGTTATTACACTGAATATTTTCAAAGATTATGCACTTAAAATCTCCTCCTTACTTGTCCTACTAAAAGAAAATAATAAAACTGAGAATAATAAAGGATCAATTTAAACCCCCTAAGGTTTAGACCACGACTGACTATGATTTATAGCTATCTTGAGCAATAAATGTCCAATTTTGTCGTTCTCGATCTGACTAGCTGTCAAGCCTTGGTAATTAGTTAAACATAATTTTATTTTATTGATTCTCTAAATAATTTTCACACTTATCCAGTTGCTTTTGGAGGGTACCCATTCGCTGTTTTTTATCTTCATCACGACAAGCATCAACTATGTATTTGTTCTAAATTAAAACAGACAATTTCTGAATATTTTTACTTTTCAAAATATCAAAACACTGTAACTGTACACTGTTTGTACCACTAATGTACAATGAAGTGCCCATTGCTGTCCGATAACGTAGGGATAGACGAAAAGCATAAATTATAATTTTTTTTTTTTTTTTTTTTTTTTAATGTTCACTTCTCTATGTAAGAAATTTTTTATTCAGAAACACATCGGCCACAAATGGAATAGCGGGTACTTTTACTTTTAGCAGCACCATGACACACCCATACATTTGCACTTTTCATTGTCACGAAAAAAAAAACTACAAAAGGACATTAATATGGCTTAAAACTAAAAAAAGTAATTGAAAAAAAACTGAAACAGGGTGCGAGAAAAAATGTGTGTGTGTGTGTGTGTGTTTTTCATTCCTCAATGTTGTCCTTGTTGGTTCTTTTAACCTACAAAATGTTAGTGTTTTTACTTAAATCGTTAAAAACTACAAAAAGCCAGCAAATTGTAGCCGCCCATAAACTTTGCTTTTAAAAGTTGCTCAGTTACGTTTATGTGCATGACACCACGAATAAAGCAAAATTAAATGAGTTGGTTGAAACAATGCTATTAAAGCTTTTAACGACTATAAGCGCGCATAATTTTGAAAGTAGTTTCAGTCAGTTATTTCACAACACCACGCCTAAATTTACGACTTAATTAAAAAAAAACTAATTTTTTCGTTAGTAAAATGGTAACTCCCTTTTTAGCATTATCTGAAATTTCTCTGGTGTTCATTATGAAAGTGATCTAAGTCTAAAATTAAGAAAAAAATATTTTTATCTGTTATTAAAAATCTGTTGGCTGCCCGTCAAACCTTGTTTGTCTGTCAAAAAATATCATCAGCGGACCAAATGCATGACGCAAACCCAACTATAGCGTTGACAATGCTTTGAAACTGGGAAATCGGATTTTGCAGCGTATAATGTTGGTTCAGAAGAAAAAACAAAATTGCAAACCTTGTTGAAAAGTAATTATTATTAATGTAGGAGGAATATGGAAGCAGGGTCCCTTTTCGACCCCCTTCCGTCCTAAATAATTATAGGTAACCGACTTGCGATTCAAGGTAACGTTACTTTCATCGAGTCACGTGCTAAAATTAACTTTCAAACTTGACTTTAGTTATTTCAGACTGTCGGCCTTAGTAGTTGCTAGCATTTGTTTAAGGCTCAGGTACCCTATGGCATCTACATTTAACAAGCTTCTACCAGTTTTCCTAAGGCATATGCTAGCTACTGGCTATTCTTGTTGAATTTTAAGACGGCGGCCTGATCAATTACGCAGTTGAGTTTTCCCCTGCTTTCCTGATAACCTCCGCATCCCCTCTTTGTCTGCGTTAGCAAATTTTTCTCTCCATTTGGAAGTTACCCCCGGGGGTTCCAATTGTTACTGCAGGAATGGCAAATACTTTGACGCGGTCCACTCGGGGAAAATAGGGGCACCAGACGCTAGGGTTCCTAGAGCCTAAATCTGGATGAAAAAGTCTGCGATAAAAATTGCGGGTCCTCTTCGAGGCCCAACCAGTGCCCAAAAAACTGGTCCCACAGGAATCGGTGGCCCCACAGAGAGCCTATCCTCTCTGTGACCGGTTATTGGTGAGGTCCCCTTCGGGGGTACACGTGGTGGTTGTGGTTTAAGATCGATTTATGTAGATGTGGTGCACGGTCGATCAAGTGTGCTGTTGCACTCTCAACAGACGGAGTTTGGATAGTCTCCAAACCCCTAAGCAAGAGGTTATAATGTGGATCTAGGCTTGTCTTGGAAAGGCTTGCCATATTGTATAAATTGCTACTCATTGTGACTGTATCACACACAAAAAGCGATTGGTGGCAATCGTAAAGTGTTGTTATACTACACAATGGGGGCGCTAGTCTACGTCTTTATTACACTCGGTGTTTGGAGCACCGTGGGATAAAGCCACCGTGGCAGGAGCCACATCATCTCCATTTGGAAGTATCGTTCACGGATCCATTATGCTTTTGCAGTCTCTTTAGAATGAGCAACGACCAGCTGACCTCGTTTCGCAGCGCTGTTGAAAAGTAATGGCATTGTACTTAACTTTACTGTCAAGAGAATTTAAACAAGAGTGCAACGAACTCTTCCGCTTTCAATGATTACAAGCAACCAATTTGTTATTACGGCAACCTTACTTTCATTGAGTTACGTGATACAACCAGCCAATACTCTTGACTTTAGTGATTTCATATTATCGACTGGTAACTGTGGGCCTTCTTTCTCATCAAGGAGTCTATTGTAATTGCAAGCTTTTATACAAGGCTTAATTCCCCCAAGGCATCCACATATAACAAATTTCTACCCTAGGTAAAAAATCTTATGCTATCCAGTGCTGGAAATTCTCACACAATGTGCGCTACCGTTTCAGTCTCTTCCAGGCATAGTCTGCAAGTATCATTTTCTACGATTTTCATCTTGGTTAGATAATATTCCATGACCTCTCACTATATAGCTTAAGGTACACCGAAAAAATATATTTTCACCAATTAAAGGTTTTAATTGGTTTCAGATTAAAATTTAATTAAATAATTAATTTATTCAATTATTTGTTTTATTAGGAAATTTTTTTTTGTTCTGTTTTACATAAATATATATTTAAATCAATTAAAAAATTAATTGAACTTTAATTTAGAACTAATTAAAACCTTTAATTGGTAAAAAAAAAAAATTCTGAGTGCTACAATTATTACTGAGTACCGTACTGGCCTTCTTGCCAAGGGGCTCTTTGACCACCTTTCGAGCCCATCTAAATCTAGTGGCCTTTATCCACCTTTTCAGGTTTATTGAGTTCATCCTTTTCAGGACCTTCGCTGGTATGAGATCATTTCCCAGTAATACTCCCTGTTCTGGTTCACAGAAATTCACAGTATTTGACCTTCAGCTTTTTGATCTGCAGCTTCATTCCATTCCATCAATATAACCTCATTAAACGAAGCACTTTTTTTAAGTTTTATAACACATTTCAACACTAGACTAGAGAACACGTGCACTTACGTTTTATAACCCCGACTGGTTATGAAGTGCAATGAAAACTTTTATATTATGTAGCCGACCTTCCATCAGATTATGCAACGCAACCTAAGCAATTCTGGTTGTTAAACGGAGACGTACTTCCCCAAACGCAGACTGCAGGACAAGTTCAACTCAGCCTCATCCAGGCATAGTCTGCAAGTATCATCTTCTTCGATTTTCATTTTGGTTAGATGATACTTGAAGTTTCCATGCACCTCAGCTGAGTGTCCACCTACTTCTGCTCTTGTGTACAATGCGATAGTATGTGTTTGGTCACCAACAGTGGTTATTAAGAAAAAAAATTATCCAATTGAAAGTGTTGCTAGTAGTAAAATTTACCAGCACTACTACCCTATAAACTCAAACGAGGCTTTTATTTTCATCCATGTATTAGTTACCCCGGTTCAATAAGACGACAGTTAACAGTTTTATGTAGATACTAGCTGTGCCCACATATATTGTGTGCGTCCTGACAATATTTTGTTCGATTTTGCTTGAAAAGTAATCCTTACCGAATTTTAAGACTCTTACGTTTTTATTTTATATAAAGGTACCCATCCCTGTATAAAATTCTAAAAATTATTGTAAAGCCCTGTAACAGACAGAAAGAAAATGAGTTACTTTAATGAGTTATTTTAAAATAGCGCCATCTGTTGCGTAACATTGCTTAAAATATATTTTTAAAAATAAATATTAAAAAAAATATGCCTTAAAGTATGCAGTACCTTTATGGAATAAAATTTAAAAATAAAATAAAATTTTGATGCAAAAATTAAAGTTCAATTAATTTTTCAATTGAATTCCAATATATCTGTGGCAAAAAGGAAAAAGTGCTTAAGTCTGATTTTTAAGTTTTGTAGGAAAGCAATTTTAAATTTAAAAATTATTTTTTTTAAAAATAGCTGATTTTTAAACTTCACACATGGGAGTCAGACGTATGTTTTGGAAATTATTTTATATCTACGAAAAGTACGCAGGCGTTGCAATTAATAAGTTGTGAAAAAAAGATTTTTTGATTTGGAAAAATAGCTTGTAGTTTCTTAAGCTTTTTTCCCAATGCGTTTAGACATTGAAAACAGATAAGCTGAATTAAATTTCGCTATAACTTCCTCAAAAATGGTACAAAATAATTGAAACTTTGCACATGGGTACTTTGGAGTACGGAGATTCCAAAGGTGCCACTAACTTAAATTTTGCTTAAGTCGACTTAAGCACTTATTCCTTAATGCCACAGATATATTTATTGAAAACAGAACAAAAAAAATCCTAATTAAATAATTGAATCAATTAATTATTTAACTCAAACTTAATCTGAAACCAATTAAAACCTTTAATTGGTGATAATAACTTTTTCTGTGTTTAAATTGGCAAAAAATCGGCGTACTTCCACTTCTCTTTCTCCACTTTCTCTTGGAAATAAAATATTTTTTCGGAAAAAAAAAGTAGCCTATATTGGAATCAGGATACTAAGGTACCTCCTTACAAAATTTTGTTAAAATCCATGCAGTAGTTTTTATGTGAAGCGAACCCAAAAAAAGAAAGTCAGACAGACAGGAAATGAGTTACTATTTTTTATATGTATAAATAATTTTCAGATATACCCTGAATTATAAGTTTGTCTAGAGCCCGGTGTATCTCGCATCATTGCTAAACGATCATCAAGTTACTGTGCATATATGAGGTGTTGCAATGGTATAGAACAGTTAATTTAAACTCGCTGCTAATGTAGGGTATCTTATGACCCGAATTGATCGACTGTACTTCAATTACTTGTTCATTTAAACTTCAATATTTTGCTACTCAGAACCTTGCCAACCAGCCAACCATTAAAGTATCGGGTTTCACATACAAAAAAATACTTTAATGATTTTTTTCTCTATTGCAACTTATCATTCCACAGGTGGATGCAGCAGCAGTATCTGCAAACACCTTGAACTTTGTAATTTTATATTTTATCTTTTCAATTTGTCATTTTATTTATTTTTGTTACAAATGAAATATTAAACGACAAAACTCTTAAACTCAATACTGCAGACCAATTTGAACAAAATTAAAGGACACCAACCAAATAGGGGAGTTTGAAATCCAAAGAAATTTTTAATTCTACTAATTTAAATTCTAGATTTACAAATTTAAATGCAAAATAAATATTGGGGACAAATAGGAAACGGGATAGCAAAATGTAAGACAAGACATTTAATATGATGGTATGGAGACAGTGTTACGAGAAGAAGCAAAAAAATATGCAAAGAAATATGCAAATTTAAACAAAACTAAATTTAATGTAGAAAAACAATTTGAGAATTAATTCGATTAATAGACCAATAGATCGCATGGAGTGCATACAGATCCCGGGGCATAAATAACCCATTACGAGATCGGATTTTGTGTTTTGATTTTGTTGGTAAAGTTTTTCTGTTTTGATTTGTATCAAAGACCTTAATAGAAAGCAATACACATTGCAACACACATGTGCCCACTGGTAACCAGGAAGCCCATTAGGGGGGCCAATATGAGAAAATTTTTTTAAGGGATTTTTTTTTCATGCGGAAAGTTCTTAATTTTTACAAAACAAAAAAAATAAAAAAATTAAAAAAAAAAAATTTTTAAAAATTTTTAAAAAAATTTAGAAAAATTTAAAAAAAATTGAAAAAAAATACAAAAAATTTTTAAATAATTTATAAATAAATTATAAATAAATTTACAAAAAATTAAAAAAAAATTTTTAAAAACATTTTAAAAATTAAATTAACAAAAATTTTACAAAACAACTTTAAAAAAAAATTACAAAAATTCTCAAAAAAATTTACAACTAATTTAAAAAAAAAACAGTTCCTAATTTTAAAAAAAAAAATTAAAAATTTTTTTTAAATTTTTCAAAAAATTTAAAAAAATTAAAAAAAAAATTAAAAAAAATTTTTAAAAAATTTTTAAATAATTTATAAATAAATTATAAATAAATTTGCAAAAATTTAAAAAAAAATTTAAAAAAATTCACAAAAAATTTTTAAAAACAATTTTAAAAATTAAATTAACAAAAATTTTACAAAACAACTTTAAAAAAAATTTACAAAAATTGTTACAGGATAACACATTATATAGCATTACTATGGTTAAGGGTATATAAGATTCGGCATAGTCGAATATAGCACTTTTTTTGTTTTTATCTGTTGTATTGAAAACCGACAAGTTTCAGCAAAATTAAAAAAAAAATAGATTCGATCTAAAATTTTAATTTTCATTAAAAACCGAATCGAATTTCGTAAAAAAACCCATTTTCGCAAAAAATTTACACAAAAACCAATTATAAATATTAATGTCTGTTAAATCGAATCAAAATAAGAGACGACTTGCTTACACTTCTACAGTGTCCAACAATAGATAACAGTTAACGGAAGCAGTGTTGCATTAAAAGTTACTGCGATGAAAATACAAAAAGTCAAGTAATTATCAAACAGCTGTGTGTGTGTCGTAAGTAAACTTTCATCAATTTTAGTCATCTATACAGTTTTTTTTTGTTTAAAAGAAGAGCCATTATGCAGTTACTCCTGCATAAGACTACAAACTAAATTGTTTTTAAAGAGTTTCTCATTAGAATAATTATTCTTTAAACGAAAAGTTTTAGTCATGCTTTAATATTTAAGAACAGTTCATATAAAATAGGGACGACCTAATCCTTTTCTAACTTTGGATCCAGAAGATATAAGATATAAAAGATATGAGGGTGCTGTAGCACGTGGCTAACACGTTGACTACTAAGCAATGGTCACGAGTTCAATACTCAGCCGTGGCAACATCAATTTGTGTGATATGTATTAATTTCTCTTTATAATAATGCATATCACAGCGCCCTCCTTCGCCGGTATTACTACATAGCACTAAGTCGCCGGCGAAGTAAAATAATTATAAATTGGCTATGCTAGCTTCAAAATAATTCGCCTGAATAACACCAGAGGCGCTGCAATACTGTTCTAAAAATAATCATAACGTGTTGCCAGAATCGAAGCTTTACTAGCACACTAACCATCTGTCTTATCTACTACTATCCCTTTCCAAAGGAAGTACCACAGTTAATATATTAACTGCCTGAGTGGTACTTCTCTTAAAAAAAATAGATTGAGCATTAGAAATAGTAAAATTATTATTAAAATATCAAATTATACAAACAGTTGTTTAGCTTTGTTTTTCGTAACTAATCCATTAGTTGAGCGTTTAGAGATGTAAAGAAAATGTTCGCCTTTCAGCTTTAACAGCCAAACCTAAACAAGCGCAAACTAACTGCTAAAATTCTCATGTGCATACAAAAAAATGTAGCAAACATAAATAGCGCGGCGTCAACGCTTAGTAATTGAAAAATGCAATTTTGACAGAGCGTTAGCTGGTGAAGTTGGATGCAAACAAACTGTTTTTTTTTGTTTATTTTTCCTAACAGTGATGACATTTGAGCTACGTTCTGCTTTATGTATGGATTTTACATCTATTTTGCGTTTAAATTTATTAGATTTAATTAAACAACATAAGGTAACATTACTGTTCATTACAAAGCGTTGCACTCCTATTTAGGTTTGTTCAATGCCAGGCGCTAGACAGCGTTTATTTTGGTTAGTATATCACATTTTTCCTCAGCCTCTTAATTCTCTTCGAGGTCTCTTTTTACACTGTCAGCTGACATTTCACATACATGGTGAATGCGATCGGTTCTTTGCGGTTACAACTCCGAGACTTGAAACATGTGCATACTAAGACATTCTGTAACTTCAAGCATTGCCGGTTCAAACTTGTCGTTGTTATGTGGTTATAAAAAAACTTGTTAAAAAAATATAGTGGCTATACGAACAGGACTATTGTCAAACGGAAGGGGCTTTTTCAAGAGCGAACGTCGATACAGCTGAGGCTAAAAGTAAGTGGAACTCCTTATACCGAACAGACCTTCCCAATGCGAATTTATATGAGGTGAAAATATTAAGGAGAGAATTTTTAAATTTTTTTATATGCACCCTACTTAATGCGCTAAATATTGATCTTTTGACTCACAGCTGACATTGTGCTGACATCCTGCTGAATGCAATGATTTTCCATATTTATATCTTCCATATGTGTTCATAAGAATGCCGCGCGTGGTCATGGCTCTTTACCGCCCGCCGTTGACGAAAATGACGACTCGAGAGTTGAGTCGACAGCAGCCACATTGTCTACGGTATGCACAATACGATGAAAGGGGTCTTTGTTAAAATAATTGCTTAAAGCTGCAATTTAAGAACCTTCCCCATGTCTGTTCTAGTTCATTATATAATTAATTTATTCAATTATTTATTTAATTAAGAATTATTTTAATAAAATTATTATTTAGGCTTAAGTTCTTAATTATAAAGAGATAAAGAATAATTAGATACCAGCAAAGCAGAATGCATTTTCTAGACAGCTACATCCGTCATCAGTACTCTTTGTATCAATCTACCCGGTAGTTTCAATTGTTATTAATTTTCTATTTAAACAAACTTATCAAAGAAATAGTATCTGAGAAATTTTTAATTTTACATTATATTTCATAGAAGATAGAGCTTTTTGTTTTGTTTTACACTTGTAAACTCTATTTATTTTTCATATTTTTCATATTATACTACCAAGCAAACATTTTTCTTTATTTTAATTCTCTTTATATATTTTCTTTTATTTGAAAATGGTATATATCTGTCTTGCTATTAGCTATCCTTTGGTTAGCAATTAACAACTAGATATTTTTATTTTACAAATGTATATTTTAATTATTGATAGCAGCAAAGCAGAATGCATTCTGCTTTCTGCTTTGCTGGTATCAATAATTATTCTTTATCTCTTTATAATTAAGAACTTAAGCCTAAATAATTAATTTATTAATTCAAAAATAGTTCAAATAAAATTCATATAAGAATTTTTTTTTTTGTTCTGTTGTAAACAAATATATATATATATATATATATATATATATATATATATATATATATATATATATATAAATTACCCAGAGTACCAATTTTACATGAACAGTCCATTATGAGCAACATGTTTACAACAAACAACAAAAGCAAATTCGATTTTATGTTTTTCATCGTTTATTTATCAATTTATCTTTAATTTGTCCGCACTTTCTCCTCTAAACTGATGCCTTATAATGAATTGGCTTGGCTGTTGGCTTTAAACATTAGTTTTACTCTGAAGTTAAAGAGGCAAGAAAATTATGGACAACCTTTTAAAATTGAAAAATAAAGACTCTATAAAATAAAAAAAACTTTGCTAATGAGCAAAAACTATTTAATTAAAATTAATGTGTTGCGTCCTTAATAAATATAATTACTTTTTTTCTTTTTTGTTGTTGTTTTTTCTTTTCTTTCTTCTGAGAAGAATTTTTATAAAAAAAATAAAAATAAATAAAATTTATTATTTAATTGAAAATGTCTCTAGATCAAGGAACAATTAAATAATAGCTGCAAAAATATATTTATAACAAAAAACAAAAATTAAATGTAATTAAATTAATCATTTAAAATATTTTTTTTTTTTCGTTTTCGTTTAAATCAAGAATGACAGAAAGAAGACTATGCAATCCTTTTGATTTCCTGTTAGATGGCGTAGTTCACCCGCTTTAAAATACAAACGTTTAATTAACGTCATCCGCTCTTTAAGAGAGCGAAATTATTCACATGGCTTAGTATTGTGTCTATAAAAGCACTGCATAGAAAATGAAGCTCATAAAACGCTCATTATAATATTTCATGCTTGTTTGGTCATTACACACGAGTAACAATGAGTGAATAATAATAAGAACAATAAGAAGAGTGCCGAAATAAATGCGATGAGCTTGCAAAGTTTCCACAAGCAAGTTTGAATAAGTATTTAAGTGTATGTTGAACATAACATAACAATGAAGTTGGGGGAGTTCAAGCAGTTTTATGCTTTGCGTGAAACACGAACACAGTTCGAGTTTAAAAACTAAAAACACGGAATTTTGTAACAACACATTGCTTATTAAAGCAATTGCAGCAATAAATTGAATTATATGGGTAAAGCTGGACCCAGATTGTATCCAAGCACCTTTCTGATTTTCCTACCAACTTGTAGTGAAAAAATATCAGAGTATGGTGGAAATAGAACTTGGACTGAGAAGATGATACTATCTACAATTCCACCGAGGTACTACTATTACTGGTGCTCGATGTTGCGAAATGCTGGCAGAGTTTATTTAGGCGCATATTTAAAGAGGTTTCATACAATTCAATGGCATGAGATCATTTCTTATCATGTACTTTTACGTTTCGCTGATCAAAACTGGCCAGCTAAGGTGTTATGTGAAACGAAAGACCCACACGTCTAAAATCTTCCATGCTTTGCAGGAGCAAATACAACGCTGCTTCAATGCAATTAAACCAAATATATGCACAATTTCCATAAAATTGTTTAACAAACTAGTTCGTATGTGACAGCAAAGACATGGTGATGACCACTACTCAGGAGAACACCCCTACTCATGCAATGCATTATGCCAGAACTAAGAAATTAGTTTATGGGAAGGAGGATAGAGGGAGTAGTGTTTGTGGACATTTGTATTGAACTTTCTAATATTGAAGCCTATTTTGACAATATTTTGCTCGATTTTGCTTTGAAAGCATTCCACACCAATTGTAAGACTCCTACTTTTATAGTGCTTCAGTTATGGTTTATGTATTTGCTTTATATAAAGGTACCCATCCCTAGATAAAAATTATAAAATTTATAAAAATTCTAAAGGGTGATTCAAGTAGAGATACTTTTTTCAATAGCCTTTTTTTGACAGATCACGTGTGAGTCGTGTCATGTTATTTTTGTGTAGTATTGTTTGGCATTTCATAATGGAAAGACTTAAGCCTGAACAACTTTTACAAATCTTTCAACTTTATTACGAAAATTCACGTTCTGTGAGGAATATGTTTCGTGGGACCCTTTTCTGGCTCAATGAGTATGTAAACAAATACAATTGCCGCTTTTGGGACGAAGAGCAACCTGAAGAGATCCAAGAGCTGCCACTTCATCCAGAAAAATTTCTTTAAAAATGATGCCGGTGCGAACGTAACCATCAATGGCGACCATTATCGTGCCGACTACTTGATGCCAAAAATTGAAGCTCGTGATCTCGGCGACATTTGGTTTCAGCAAGACGGTGCCACTTCCCACACATCGCATCAATCAATAGATTTATTGAGAAAACATTTCGGTGAGCACATCATTGCAAGTTTTGGGCCGGTCGATTGGCCACCAAGATCGTGTGATATCACACCGTTAGACTTTTTCCTGTGGGCTTCGATTCAGGCCTTGGAGGAAAACATCACGCGTGTCATTCGCCAGTCGAAATTTGAACTTTTTGTGTTTTTTTTTCTTTTCTTTAAAAAAATAGGGTACCTCGAAATGGATCACCCCTTACAAAGGGGTAAAAGGTGTTTAAAATATTTTAATAACATTGTAATTCCACAAAGTAAAAACACAAATCAAATAAAAATTTTATTCGATTGGCGCCTAATGTAAAATATCCCACTTTCAATAATAAAAAGTTTTTAAAATATCCCTGTTTTAAACCGAAAATTTTACCTTTTAACCGGAAATTGGGTTCTTTCACTGCTTTTGCTGCGCTTCCTCTTGGAAATAAGATATTTTTTCGGGAAAAAAAAGTATCCTATATTAGAACCAGGATGTTAAGGTACCTCCTGACAAAATTTTGTTGCAATTCATCTAGTAGTTTTTATATGATGCGAACACAAATGAAAAGCAGACAGACAGACGGATATGAGTTACTATTTTATTATATTTATGTATAGTTGAAGTTGAAACCCATTAGAGAAATAACCAAAAATTCACATTAAATAAAAACAACTAAATATCAAGATTTCCGAAACCATTAAGCACTTATACAGTTGAAGTTTAACCGCTGTTTTTAAAATTATGCAAATTTGTAACACTTAAAGCACGTCTCCGCTTATTCCTTATTTTATTTGTGTTCACAACTAAAAAAAGAAGTAATTTTAATTTCATATTCACGCGAAGTGTCACGAAAAAAAAAACAAGAAATGGCACCATAAATTTGCTTTCGTATTCCCAACAAAAAAATATCGCTTTATACCACAAAATTGGCTTTTTCTTTTGTGGCCTGACGACATGCTTACGAACTACAAACTACAAAATTTTTGCATATAAATTAAAATGCAACAGGAAATAAAGCACTTTAAATATGTGTGCTTTTTATGCTTAAAATTTAATGGCTTTTTACAACAACAACAAAAAAAGAGAAAATTACGAGAAAAAAATTGTTGCACACAAACTGACTGTGAGCCACAGCAACGACAAATTCCTTGACAATTTGTTCACCATTTGCACGACTAATGCTGCAGACATGGCGCTTTTATCCTTCCTTTTCCACTTTATTGCTTTGTTAGTGCAATAGTTAAATGCCAGCCACAGAGAATGTTTTAAATAGTAAAATCCTGTAGCTTTGAAAAAAACGACAGTTTATAAGGACATTAAACATGACACATAACATATTCTCACTGTGTGTTTGTTGTTCATTTAATACAAAATGCTTAAGCTTTTTGATACGACTATACAGCAATTTTATTTATTCTTTTATTTATTGTTTTATTTATTTATTTTGCAAGGATATCTCTCATTTGCCACTTTAGTTAAGCTTTTAAATGTTTCTTTTTTCCAGTTTCTTCTTTTATTAATGTTTAGGGAGAATTTTTGTTTTACACCTGTATTTAATTCATTTGAGTGACTTAAAGCTTTTGTGAGTTTCTTTGCGGTTATCTTCTGGGCCAGCTTAAAATTGGCTTTCTCCGTCGCACAGAGGGGTATTTTGCCAATCTAGCCGGAAATTAGACCAAAAATTAATTTTGAGAAATGTAACCGTATAGTGAATTTTCAAGGCGTTTGGTTGAGATTTGTTGTTTTGGGACACTGTTAAAGTCAGGAAAGTTGAGTAAATCGCATACGTTTTTATTGACTTTAAACGGTTTGCAATATATTTTTTGGTGGCTAAACGAATAAAGATTTTGTATTGATTTTTGTTTTTTTCTGTGAAAGGATTTATTCGTAGCTACTTATGTAAATTTTCTAAAAAAAAATTTAATTTTTAATGATAAAAAATTTTGTTCAAAATTAAAAAAATGTTTTTATTTTGTAAAACTGTTTGTCAAAAAAAAAGTGAAAAACTTTTTAAGAGTGATCTCCATCGCGATCCTAAAA
Source organism: Phasia obesa (assembly GCA_949628195.1). Classification (NCBI taxonomy): domain Eukaryota; kingdom Metazoa; phylum Arthropoda; class Insecta; order Diptera; family Tachinidae; genus Phasia; species Phasia obesa. The sequence goes on along the minus strand of OX451218.1, from coordinate 135,939,198 downwards.
ATGTTATATATCACTACAAAATTTACGATCTCTACTTTTATACTTTGCCCATTTTTGCGCCATTTTTTTGCGATTTTTTGAAAATTTTACCTTTTTATGTTTTTTCTTATCTTAAGAAACCCTTTTATATTCATAAAATGTTTCGGTTTTTAATAACTGAAGGTAGATGTTTTTTATTTAAATCATTACACTTAACACTGTTATTACCTGTACAAAAAACAATTTAAATATCAAAAGAGATATAGACGTAGATGCCCTTTCCTTCGGACTATCTACTTTACACGCCAGAATTCGACTATTTGAGAGCATAGACATAAACTGACAGTGAAAAAATGGCAAATAAAATCTGATGCGGACAAAGCCATTCTTAACACGAGAAAAAAAAATATCCAAGAAAAATTTAGAAGTGATTTAGAGCTAATAGTGGTGTTTCCAAATCCGAAAGCTGGATTTGGAAACACCAACGATGGTAACAGCAGAAGATTTGTTTCCAATCCTGAATTAGCTGCAGAAATAACTGGAATTGAGTTTGATTTCATATACCGAGGTTTATTATTGAAGTAATATAAAGTGGTCACAAAATCCAAATGCACGAATTTGCCGAACATTGCTTAGATAGTGCAAAACTTTACTTTTCTTTATATGAGTGGCATCCTATGACACCTACAATGCACAAGATTTTAATGCATGGGGCAACTGTTATGAATGAGGCATTGTTGCCTATTAGGCTGTTATCAGAAGAAGCGGCTGAGGCACGAAACAAACATTTCCGGCTTTACAGGCAGAATTTTGCTAGAGAGTTTTCAAGGGTTCAGTGTAACTTAGATATTATTAATAGACTTTTGCTAAGTTCTGACCCACTCTTTACGAAAGAAGCAATTTCTTTCATGCTTCCACCTGTACTTATCGCTGAAAAGGATTCAGTTTCGGAAGAGGTCTTTGAAAAATCCGACGAAAAAGAACCATGGCACTCATCATCACCTTAGTGCAAAGGAGAAGTTGTTTTAAATAAATTAATTATTATAATTTTAAATAAAATTTATCCTTACAATCAAAAATAAGTTATTACTATGAATAAATTAATTATTTTCCGATAAATAAAATACTATAAAGTAACAAATTACAAAAATATTTTTTTAATAATATTCTTGTGAGGCGGGGATTGGTTAGGCATTGGAAAGCTTAAAAATGAATATTTTTAGGAAATTGGCAAAAAAATAAAAAAAAAATTTTTTCCGCAGACACGTTTTGGGAGTGGGATTGGAGGAATACCTCCCCCTACCCATAAAAATAAATTTTTATGGTTTTAAGAAGTATGTAATCTATTTCTTTTAATAATTACATTATTTTTTCAAATAATTTTTTATTTCACCGCCCACAAAAGGGGGCGAGTCTAAAAATGGCATTTAAGAATCTCTTGAGTTCAACTTTAAGTTTTTGAACATTCGTTGACCTTAAAAGTTGTTGTAATTGCTAAACAAAATGACAGGAAAATCAAAAAAAACTTGCATTTTTCAAAGGTAGGATTAGTTCTTCCAAGGGGAACTTTTTTCTCCTTGATCCGATTTTTCCTATTTTATAGCATTGACAGCCTATGACCATAACAGATTTTTGTGCAAAGCTTCATTAACTCAGTACATTTTTAGAGCCAATATAAGTTAAAAAAAATTTATGTCCGGCTAGATTGGCAAAATACCCCTATGTGCGTCGGTAAATAAATTCTTAAAATTTAAATTTTTGTCCAGTTTGCAGTTTTTTAGTTGTTTTTTTCAGGATTATCTTCTTGCTTATTAGGCACACTGATAATTAGTGTAGAGGAGCAGGTAATCAAACCCGCAACCACCACCAGACTGATAAACTAGCGCTCTACCAATCTATCTAGTCTATCAAGGCGCTCCATGATATGTTAAAAACTCAAAAATCCACAAAAATCTAAACGTGAAACGGACATAACGAAGCATGCATTAACGTGTTTAAAGCAGCTCGAAACACATCCAACACGTCGAACACATCCACTAAACCATAACAATTATAACATCCCACTTGTAAGGTTAAGGTGGTTGATAGTATTGCCGAGAACCTGAATGGCTAGTTAGTGGTTAAAGAGGACTAGCCTTTAACCGCTCCCCTAATCCACGGTGGAACAGCAGACGCCAGAGATGCGTGATGGAGAGGGTGCTTGGCCCTTAGTATGCGAACTCTGGATAGCGGTCGACATGCAGTTTCAATGTAGACTTCAAAGTAAGTTTTTTAAAAAGTAGCTTTTATAATTTTGTTTCTTTTTTTGAAAGGTTATGCATTCAGTTTGGTCCCGTTTTGAAAACAGTTCATTATATTAAAAATTAAAGGGTGTCCCCATACAACATACATGTTTTTTACGTGTATTAAGAACCGTAAAGGGCAACAAATTAAAATTTTAAAAATTGCGTATCGCTATAGCTCCCGACAGCAGATAATAATAAAAAAAAAAAAAATTAAAATTTAAAGGGTGTCCCCATAGGTGACGTAATTTGAACTATATGGGCCTATATTTTGAACCATTATAGACAAAACCTGGAAAATTTGACAAAAAGATGTCGATTACTATGACCGTTATAATAAAATGTACAAATATTCAAAATTTTAAATTAAAGGGTGCTCCAATAGTTCCCATAATTTGATGTATATGGCCATACTTTTTAACAGTTGTACACAGACCGCTGAAATTTACAAGGAACCTGTATTGCTAAGTCCACTATAACAAAACGTATAAAATTTGAATTTGGAAGTAAAAGGGTGTCCCAATAGTTAATGTTATTCTATGTATGTGGCCAAACTTTTGAACAGTTATAGACAGACAGCTGAAATTTACAAGGAACCTGTATTGCAAAGCTCATTATAGCAAGTATACAACTTGAGTAGAAATTAAAGGGTGTCCCCATAAAGTATGTAATTTGATCTATATGGCCCTATCTTTTGAACCGTTAAACACAAGTACTTGAGAATTAGGCAGATTGTCCACTACTTTCTCTGGTATAATAATAAGTATAAATATTTGGAATTATAATGGAAAGAGTGTCCCAATAGTTCATGTAATTTGATATATATGGTTAAACTTTTTAACCGTTATAGACAGATAGTTTAAATTTACAAAGAATCTTTGGCATTCACATAGTCTTTACTTTTTTTTTCCCTCTAATTTTGACGCAGATTTTATTTGGTTTAAATTTAATTCATACTTCTTATATTTTTAGTATAGAATTGGTGCCCTTCTATCTGTTTTGAAGTCGGTTTGTTGTTTGCAAGAATTATTGTAAAATAAAGTTCATAAATTCACACTCACGCATTAAACGCAAGTCTTGCTCAAATGTCCTCATACTCTTATTTATATATATATATACTCGTATAAATACTTTTATGGTTTAACAAAAAACACAAAAAAGAATAAAAAATCAAATATAAATAGTCATTGAAAAAGTATACAAATTGTACGTAAAAATAATTATAATCTTTAAAATTTATCTTATTCTTGAGTAATTGCGCAGGATGTGTAAGAGGAAAAATTATGCTGAAAGTCTGAAAAAACTATTTACTAAACTATTCTCTTTAAAGCTGCGGAGTTGTAACAATCTCAAGTAGTATAGTGTTTAATTAACTGGAGAACTTTATATAAAATATTTTTGGTTAAAAAAATCTACATTTATTAAAGACAAGTATATGATTTTTGAGTATTGAATTGAATTTATTTTTTAATTGTATAAATCATTACATTAACTATAGGGACTACTAATGATTTAAAAAAAAAATACAATTATTCGAAAAAATGGCATTTATATTAGAGTTGTGTAGTTCAACTGACATAAGTGATAACTGATCACCAAACTGAGCTCATATCAGCTCCTTGTTTGGTTCAACTCCTTAGTTGATTTTAGCCCGTAGTTCATCTCAGCTCAGTATTTGAATCAGTACCTTGGTCCAGTTCAGCTCCCTAGATCACTTTTAGTTTATATTCATGTACACATATACAAGAAGTTTGGCAATAAGAGTATCCACAAAATTGTTTTGTTGTAGAATCGCGGTTACTTGTTAGATTTGTAGGTTTTCAATCATTAGTTAATTAGTTGTGATTAATTATAATATTATTATATTAATTATAATATTAATAATTATTAATGTTTATTTAAATTAAAATGATTGTTATTAAGATAAAATATTACTACATCGGCGGTCTACTGTGTTCTGTGTTCTGTTACGTCTTTTAGTTTTATATTGAAATCGTACGTTTATATCTCGTCACTCGTTGTCATATAGTCAGTAAGCAACAGAGTTGCATTTTAATAACTCTTGCCACTTCTCGTCGTGCGTCCTACAATGTTGGTTTAATATAAAATTTGTATTACTTCACCTTCTGATTTCAAGAGTCTGTCAAAATTAATCTTAGAAATAGTGGCCCCACAGTGACGCGATTTTCATGCACCTATATATGACAATATTTTCGAACCATAATTGGTACTCTTAAAATATCCATAGAAGGTGAATAACTACGGCAACTCTAACTGACCTACTGATCATAAAAGACCGACCTTGTTCAGTAAAGTAATCTGAACTAAAATATGTTTGTTATTAATCGCAATAAAACCGGTAAAATATCTACTCAAAAAACCCCAGCATCAAATCAAATCACTTAAATTAATATTTAAAATGATAAAGTAGCAAACCAGTACACACATTTAATTCAATGAAGGGGAATAATTATTGATATTTGAAAAAAAAATTTGGAGAAAAAAAGTTAAAATCATAAATATTCATTGAAAAATAACAAAAATTAGAAATAGTTTGTAGTGGTTGGTTATTGATGTTAATATGGACATATCGATTTTTTCCACTCCAACGCCTTTATTTTTGTTTATGGCATAAATAAGTCAGTAGTCAACAACTGCAAGTCTGTTGTAACGGGTGGTCAAAATACAAGTATCTTTTTAAAAATTAAATGAACTGAATTAAACTAAATTTCTTAAAACAATTTACTTTCTAGGTATTAAAATTCCTTTCAGTATACCCTCCACCGCCAGGTGGAAAGGGTATATATAAGTTTGTCATTCCGTGTGTAATTTCTACAATATTCATTTCCGACCTCATAATGTACATATATATATACTCTGGAACCTTATACAGAAGTTGATTAAGCGATGTCCGTCTGTCGTCTGTGTTCGGGTTGAAATCAACTTTGTCAAGGCACTAGAAGAGATAGAGAATATTTAATTTTGGGTGTCCCCACCAATGTGCTTTAGCCTGACCATTGCAGGAATTTTCTAGCTTTTAGAAAAATTTTCTGTAAAATTAAAAAATATTCGATACAAATTTTTCAAGAAACTTTTGTTATAATTTTTAGAAAACATTTTCGCTAGAATTTTTACAAAAACTTTTCTATAAAATTTAACAAAAAAATTTCGATATTATTTTTAAAAAAGATATTTGACAAAATTTTCTATAAAATTTTACCAAAAAAAATCAATAAAAAAATATTTACAAAAAATTTTTTAGAAATTTTTACAAAGAAAATTCGATAATTTTTTTACAAAAAAAATTCGAAAATTTTTTTACGAAAAAAATTCGATAATTTTTTTACAAAAAAAAAATAATTTTTTTACAAAGAAAATTCAATAATATTTAGATAAAACTTTTATAAAAAAATTTTCGATAAAATTTAAACAAAATTTCAATAAAATTTTACAAAAAAATTTTCGATAAAATTTTGACAAAAAAATTTTCGATAAAATTTTGACAAAAAAATTTCGATAAAATGATTACAAGAATATTTTAATAAGTGTTCAAAGAAAAATTTTACAAAAACTTTCAATAAAATTTTTATTAAAAAATATCAAATAAAATTTTAACAAAATAAATTCTATAAATTTTTAACAAAAGATTTTCGCTAACATTTTTCCAAAAAAAATCAAATTATAATATTGAAAAATGTTTACATATAATTAAAAAAAAAATCAATAAAATTTTACAAAAAATTTTCGATAACATTTTTCCAAAAAAAATTTCGATAACATTTTTTCAAAAAAATTCGATCATTTTTTCAAAAAAAATTCGATTAAAACTTCGATAACATTTTTCCGACAAAAATTTTTACAAAAAAAATGTTCAATAAAATTTTTACAAAACATTTGCTGTTGTCTAAAATAAGACTTCCACCAGAATTTTGCCCAAAAGTATCGATTAAATACTTTTGTGTATTGAGTACTCAAAAAAAAGGATCAAATACTCGGTACCCACTACTCAATATTTTGTCAGCACTAATGGAGAGTTAGTATTAGGTGTTTTTAGTATAAATCGTGGTGGGTTCTGGTAGTTTGTTCATTAGGGTATGGTCTACCTAAACCGCTTTTATTATGAGATAGGCAAGGATGTCCGTCTGTGGGCGTTTTTTGTTTCTTGCAGTATTTCAGTAGTCTCCATTAAAAGTTCGTGTTGATTTGGTATGATAATTTAACGATTCAGCATAGAACTTCAAAGGCGTCGAAGTATTCAGGTGCGAGCAACATACATACATAAATCGATGTGAAAGGGCATTTCTGAGTTATGATGCCGTATGCAATACTCTTTTGTGCATCAATTAACTCACTTATATTGTAAAAAAATGATTTTAAAATCTAAATTTATTTATTGAAATGGAATTATTACTCTGACATTTTCCGTAATTTTCAATGTTAGGAAAAACAATAAAAAATTATAACTATTCATTAAAAAAACAACAAAGTAATAATTTGTAGTTGTAATTGATGTTCATATGGACATAAATATACATTGTTTCCACTTCAACACCTTTAACTTTATTGCTGGCCCCTTCAATAAACAAGTCAATGAAAAATACTGATACTAAAATGTTTAATTTTTCTTTCATTTAAAATATATTTCTGACGTCCACACTGGCCTTGTTCATACATTCAAATATCGCACAAATATTTAATTCGAACAAATTTATTTTTAAATCTACGTATCTGTGGACTTTGGACAAAACACCTTAAGTCAAGTTAAGAAAATTTCGCAATTATTTTAACCTAAAATTTAAGCTTTTAAAGCCCATATTTTGGTCCAGTCGTCATATTTTTAAGACGGAATTTTTAGCTGAAAATCATTTTTGCTTTCCTGAAAAATCTCAAAATTAGACTTAAGTTGTTTTGTCAAAAGTACACAGATATATTTAAAAATATTTCTTATTTGTTTTTATACAAAAAAAAACAATCCCCATAAAATATCTTTCAGATTTGAACAAAAAAAACATGAACATGCATTTATTCATTTGCAAGTCGTACATTCAAATGTGCATTCATACGAATACTGATTGTTAAACATTTTAAAAATTTTTTTGTGAAAAAAAAGAAAAAAAATATTAAAAAATATTTTTCTTTCTTTTGTAAATATTTCACCTTCTACACGAAAGAAATCAATACCATTTAAACCAACAATATCCGGTATTTGCATGAACAACCCACCCACCTACTCCTACATAAGCATTGTATCAGTACGTCTGTACAGGGTTGTCAGATTTGTCGCCAAATGTAGCGATTTTCAAGCTTATTTGGCGATTTAATTACTGAGTTGGTGACATGGCGATTTTTAAAACGGCTGGCTATTTTCTTGGATATTTTTCATTGACTTTTGATTAACATATAAAACTGAATTATTTTTGTTTGCTATTCTCTTACAAATAATATTTATGTTGAATATAAAACTATCGCGTTCTACTCGTCTGAACGTTTTCAACAATAAAAAACCCATCTACTTGTCAATTAGGCAAATCCTCTGTTTAAGGTTTGCATCCATTCTTCTCTGGCCTTAAAATTCTAATCCAATATGAATTTCTCCGGGCAAGGCCCCACAAGGTATCCCCACCTCCTTAACGTTATTGCTTTCGGAGTATATAGCGATACAAGTCAACGATTTTGTGTGAAGCTAGAAAATAATAACCTTCGGGATCTACCAACTGGGTGCCTCGATAGACCGATTGGTAGCGCGCTAGTCTATCAGTCTAGAGGTTACGGGTTCGATTCGATTCCCGACAAAGACTCTGGGTGTTTTCTGCAGACAAGCAAAAAAGCTTCGGAGCTTTTTTGCTTTTTTGCTTTTCTGCGTTACCACTGACCTCACACAGTGTACCGTAGAAACTAGTACCCCACCTTAGATTGGACGGTTTCAGGCGAGGCCTTTCGGAAAGTATATGGTTATTCTGGTTAAAACTCAAAACACGGGAAAGCGACGTTACGCAGTCGATGTGCTCTTGCATGACCAGAGAGTCCACAGCATTGTGTTAATATAGTATTTTAGTCAATCTTATAGTCATGCGGCTAAAACTGCTATTTTAGTATGTGAAGACGCACATTAAACTTAACAAGGAGTAAGACAACCGCCAGGATAGGTTTTGTTATCCAAGGCTTTTTATTTTTATTTATTTTGTAGGAGGATACCAAAGCACTAACCACTATCTTCATGGGTCCCTTTTCGACCGCCTTCGTTGCTCAATGAGTTCTGGTAACCGACTGTAAATTTACAAATACCTTACCTTCACTGAGTCTCGCACTGGTAATAGCGTTTTACTTTGGACTGTATTGATTTCAGAATGTCGACATTCTTCCTCTCCACAGACTCTATGCTAACATTTGCTTAAGGCTAAGGTCTGCACAGCATCTCCATTAAGTGTCTGCCTGTGGTCCAAAGCCTTTTTTATGTTAGCCTTTTTCCACGCGAAGTCTGCAAGTATCGCCTTACCCTGATTTTTAACTTGACTATATAATATTTGAGAGTTCGTGACCTGTCACGAACGCAGTTAACAATTTGTATGCACCCAGATTATATCCAAGCTCCTTCTTGTTCTTTCTGCCAACCTGTAGTGAAAAATTCCAGAATCTTTGGTGGGAATTGAAACCACAACCCCGGACTGATAGACAATCACACTATCTACTAGCCCACCGAAGCACCCATCGCTAGCCTTAAGTTAACAACTGTAAATCGACTGAAAATTGTTGCCACATTCGATTGAAATTCGTTTAAACAGTCCCGTGTTCAAGAGAGCGTAACTTTTTATTTTGGACAATTTAAAGAGTTTCTAAATTATTGGAATGGAAATCCTTCATACAGAATCCTGTCCAAAATTCAATTATTTTGTGTTCTCGCATCTTGAAAATTGTTCTTTAATGAAGAGCTTTTAACCTACAATTATATGTTAATATTTCTCTCAAACGAATCTTAAGATATAATTACTCACATTGAATGCATGAATGATCTTTTCATTTATGAAAAATTAACAGAATTTAAAATTCTCATATATGAGCATTTGCGTGAAAAGTCAAATATTATTTCATTCATTCACTTTTGAATAGACAGGAAAAAAATAAATCTTCTCACTCATTAATGAACAAACAAACACAAAATAATTTCTAGTCTCTCACACATGTATAAATAAAAGCAGAAAAAAAATAAAATGTACATACTCACACATGAGTGAGTGAGCATTTCGGTAAAATGAGATCCTAAATGAGATCAGAAACCTGACCTGACTCTACAGGGCAAATAAAACCAACCACCAGAAGTGTGGGGTATGCGAGCAGCTTAAATACATGAGTTGTATATTTAAATACATTTAACAACAAAATATCCCCCTTCATGAAAAACTATCCAGGGAGACGTAGAAGGTATTTGCATTCAGCATAAAAGGTGAACAGAATTTTGCCAAAAATCTCAAGTAAAATAAATACAATTTTTCATTGTTTACACCCGCTATGCTGTTAACAAATGTATGGCTGCTCAGCGCGAGTCCCGAATACAAAATTTTTTTCTCAGTTTTTCTTTTATTTCTTTTTTTACTGAAATGACAAGCGGTCAGGGAAAAGGTGCAAAGCTGAGCAAAAAAAAAAAAGAAAGCGAAATTAATAAAATTTTTCCTCGCAAGCATTTCTTCCAATTCAGTGCAGCCAAGTGATTTCAACACACTCATGCATGGTTATTTATTAATTTCATTATTTTATCACTCCAGTACGCTGTGAAGCATTTCTTAATTAAAAAAATGAGATTAAAGTCTTTGGCACATCCTGCAGAGTTCCAAGAAAATAAAATTTCCAAAAGATATAAACGTTTAAAAGGGGTATAAATACAAGGTGACTTTTACTGTTTGCTGTTTCAGTTAAATATTTTTATATTTTATATTAAATATTAAGAAAGATTTCAAATTATTAAGTTTAACAATCAAAATTTCTGCTCTTAGGGAAAGGATATTACACATTTCCGCCAATTTATGATCGCCATTTCTACCTCCTTAAACCATTCCTACATACGTAATATGCTATTTTAGTATAATGATATTTTGGATATAAATCCATCTAGCCGTGTGTATGCTACTCAACAAATCACGGCCTTTATTTACAAACTTAGATTTTCCATCCGTGGCCATCAGTTGGGAGAATTCCTTGCTTCTAGCATATTTCCCCTATTAGGAGGATGGATAAATAAGTTGGAGGACCTATTGATCTCCAACCTCCAATTTTAACATAGACTAACCTGCGGAATAGAGTGCTTCGTTGGGAGAGAAGGTAGTGTGCTAGTCTCTCAGTCCGGGGATGTGGGTTCCATTATCACCAAAGACTCCGGAATTTTTCACTACAAGTTGGCAGGAAGACCAAGTAGAAGCTTGGACTATCAAGTATTATCTAGGCACGATAAAAGTCGAGGTAAGGCGATACTTGCAGACTGTGCCAGAAAAAGACTAACATATAAAAACGGCTTCGAACCCCAGGCAAACACATATTAAATGGAGATGCTGTCGAGATCTTATCCTTAAGCAAATGTTAGCAATGAACATAAACTCTGTGATTAGGAAGAATGTCGACTTGTATCAGTCGCCAGTCTGAAATCACTACAGCCGAGAGTAAAAGGCTAGTGACAGCACGAGACTCAGTGAATTTAAGATAGTTGGAAATTTCCCGTCGGATACCAGAAATCATTGAGGAAAGAAGGGGGTCGAAAAGGGACCCATGAAGTTAGTGGTGTGCTTCGGTATCCACCCTTCAAAATAATAATAATAATCCGGCTGTGTGCAAGTTAACTTGCTTTCTTCTACATAGTGGACTAGATTGAAGCGAGCGACATGGAAAATTACCTATATATACGTATAAGGAATCGTCTCTGGAATTGGTAGGACTAGTTTTAAAGCTGATAAGTCTAAGAATTCCGACAAAGTTCAAGAATGGCTGATAATTGATAGAAAATACAATCCATTCCAACCATGATAGTTGAAGAATCTCAAGTAGGCCAGAAAGAGATGGAGAAATAACTCTCGAACTGGGCGGAGAGGTTAATGTCTTAGCCAATCTGCGGGAGTTCAAATTCCAGGAACTAGTATTTGCAGGTCATACAGACTCCTAGATGAAGGTAGTGTGTTCCGTGACAGATATACTGGCGGACCTGAAAACCATCAAATTGGTGTCATATCAGAAGATGAGGAGGTCACCCTATACGTCGAGAGCAAATACATGACTTCCTCTCCCATTGGAGCATAGGGCGCTTAGCGATTCGTTAGAAAATTAGATTTAGCTTTGCTGCGAAGCATACAAAGATCACAGCGTCAAATCAAGTGCTGACGGACAGGTATAGAGTTAAATTGTATTGGATTCTGGGTTATTGCAATATTAAGGGCAACGAAATTGCCGACGAAAAAATAAAATCGGAAGTCGATTGGAAGTCGATCCGCTTTCTATCTAACCGGGTTGTAGGAAGAACTAATCAGTACTGGGAAGCTAGGGAAGAGTATAGAGTTTCACAAGCAATTTGGCAAAAATTAAAGTGCTGCTGGGTTTTCCCGGGAAAGCTATTGGGCCATTAGAGCATGCTTTCTGTAAGAAGGAACAGGAACTGGAAACTCTAGAGCTAATGTTGTCTCCGCCACATCAGATTCCTGTAGGATGTGCGAAGCCGAAGAAGAGCTGAAGGCTGTAGAACACATTTTGTATCACTGCTGGTATTACAATATTGCAAGAAGATGATGGCTGAACGAAAGATAAAACAGGAAGATATCGTCGACTTCATAATGGAAATCTGAGAGCTTAGTGATAGATAGCAGGATGCAAATATTTGTCCTTCTGTTTTTTGTTTAGCTATCTGCAGGAAATCGTAATGGGCCCTCTAAGTCCCCGCCAAGCCTAAACCTAGCTAATGTGCAGAAAGGAGGATCAGAAAAGAGAGTTGTTTGGTGACAACCCTGAAAACTAAGACCTCATCAAAACACGGAAGGCAAATAATCCTTGCTTATAGAGGTGATGTTGCAAAGGCGCAGACTTTTAAGGGTCTGCACTTATTATAAATTTAGCAGAGATATCGAAGAAGAATACTTCCTTAATGGGTCCCTTTTCGACCCCTTTCCTCTCTCAATGATTATAAGCAACCGATTTATAATTTATTGCATTCTTACTTTCATTGAGTCATGTGCTTTTACTTTTGAATTTAGTGATTTCATAATGTCATTTGGTAGCTGTCGTCCTTCTTTATCATCACAGAGTCCCTAGTAATCGAACTAGTTCTGCCGCAGACATCGATATAGGATGATATGAAAGTAGCGTTACCTGTCACAGATCCTAATTGGACACCCCTTTACTGTCAACTGACAATTTATCTTACCGTAAGTGTTGCTAACACTAATTTAATGCAAAAATCTTTCTCTAACATTAATATGAATTTCCACAAAAAATTTAAAACAAAAATCGCACACTAAATCATAAACAGTCACAATTCAAAATACATAAATGTTTAGGAGAGAAAAAAAATTGTTCTTAAAACACTGTTGGAATTTTAGAATTAAATCGATTTCCATAACGTAACGTTATTGTCTTTAGAGATTTTATCGTTAAACTAAATTATTAAAAACCTTTTTTTGAAAAATGTTGAATTGAGACTATTTATGATTTAATGTGCGATATATTTCTTCAAGGAAACAGTGCTCTTTTGTTTGCTTTCAGTTTTTAAGTGCGTGGCAATGAGGCAGGACAAAGTTAAGGAAATCAAATTTACACTTTTAAAATGTCACCTGACATTTGCTAAAAGGCTAAGAGAAAACAAAATTGAACCATAAAGAACAAACAACAATAACAAACAAGTAAGAAGTAAGAATAGGATGCATAAAAAAAATTTACAAATAAAAAATGCTTTTAAACATTTTTAACATTTTTATAAGTGACACAAGAAAAGTTTTTCTTTTAATAAATTTTAACTTAAACTTAACAAACCGACAAGAAAAGAGAAAGAGAGAGAGAGATAAAACCACTGTTTGTATAACAAATAGTAGCATTTCTTTTTTATGTGTATTCTTGTTGTTGCTACTGCTGCTTCTTCTTCTACAGCTCATGTCATTGTTAATGAAACAATTTATGCCTGAGTGTATGCAATACAAATCTTTAGAAATGCACACATGCAGTTTTGCGTAAATAAAGGCATTTTGTTGACACTTTTGTTTATGTTTTGAAATGAAAAATTCTTATTTTTGTTATCTCTCTTTGTAGGCAGAAGTTTGAAGATTATTTTTTTTTCTAAAAATCATAAAAGTTAAAATTGTTTTGCATTTTTCTCTGTAATCTTTTGTTAGAAGTTTTGGTCTCTAATAAGAATAATTAATTGTCAATTGCTAATAGAAACCCACATTTTATAGGGTCTATGATAGGGTCTATGGAGTCGCCATAACTTCTACATCTCACAACTAGGGTAGGATCTTTGAGGACATCCATTTCAATTTCAAAATACTGCATAAAGTACATCGTTTAAAGGAGAATCGAAAAAAAACGCGCAAAGCGAGTCTCCCTATGGATTTAGCTTTATTTGAATCATTACTTCTTATAACAGCTATATATGGCCCAAAATGGAATAAAACTCTCATGTAGGGCCAGCGCCCCAAATTCTATTTTGGAGCTACTCGACCGCGTGCAGGAGAGAGCGAAGAAGCTCATCGGTGAGTGTAGGATATCCAACTATATTGACTCACTGGAGCATCGACGCAATGTAATATGTGTTTCGCTATTTTACCGTCACTACAATGGAATATACTCTAATGAAAGCAGGGAAACTGTACCCGATACCCACACATTTCTGCCTACGCTACGCTTCTTATCAAGAGCCCATTCATTTGTGGTCGATTTGCCAGTAAATCGCACTACGCATTATTGGGAAAATTCGTTTTTCGACCGAACAGTTCGTGTGTGGAATAAACTTCCTGCGGATGTATTTCCTGTCATCTACATAATAAAACAGTAACTCATTATCGTCTATCTCTCTCTGCTTTTCATTTGTGTTCGCATCACATAAAAACTACTGGATAGATTTTAACCTTATTTTGTGAGGAGGTACCTTAGTATCCTGATTCCAATAAAGGATACTATTTTTCTGCAAAAATATCTCATTTCCAAGAGAAAGTGAAGAAAAAGCAGTGAAAAAAGCAATATCCGCTTTAAAGGTACTCAAATTTTCGATTTAAAACTGGGATATTTGAAACACGGTTGCGCACCTTTAATTTTTAAAAGTGGGATATTTTAAACAAAATTGCACCACAGATGGCCGCCATCAAATAAAATTTGTATTTTTACTTTGTGGAATTACATTGTTTTAAACACCTCTTACACAGCCGTACAATAATTATAAGAATTTTTTATAAATTTTAGAACTTTAGGCAGGGATGGGTACCCTTATATAAAATAAATACATAAACTATAACTGAATCAGTATAAAAGTAAGATTCTTACAATTGGTGTGAAATACATTGCAAAGCAAAATCGAGCAAAATATTGTCAGAACGCCCACGACGTGGCGGGCACAGCTAGGCTTCAATATTAGAACGTTCAATACAAATGTCCACAAACACTACTCGATCTATCCTCCTTCCCATAACCTAATTTCCTAGTTCTGGCACAATGCATTGCATGAGTAGGGGTGATCTCCTGAGTAGTGGTCATCAGGAGATGACCATGCAAATAGCCTCCTCGTATTTGCTGTCACATACGAACTAGTTTGTTAAACAATTTTATGGATATGGATATGCATATATTTGGCTTAATTTCGTTACAGCAGCGCTTTATTTGTTCCTGCATTGCATGGAAGGTTTAGGACGTGTCGGTCTTTCGTTTCACATAACACCTTAGGTGGCCAGTTTTGATCAGCGAAACGTAAAAGTACATGATCAGAAATGATATCATAGAGCAATTAAATTGTATGGCACCGTCTCTGCCAGTATGTCTCAACATCGAGCACCACTACGAATAATAGTAGTGCATCGGTGTGCTAGTAGATAGTGTGCTCGTCTATCAGTCCAGGTTCGATTTACACCAAAGACTCTGATATTTGTTCACTACAAGTTCGTAGGAAAACCAAAAAGGTGCTAAGATATAATCTGGGTGCCTCCGAACAGGTTAACTGCGTTAGTGAAAGGACTGTGCCTGGAAAAAGGATGAGAAGGTAGCGCATATTGTGTGTAAATGTCTAGAACAATGGCTAACATAAGGCTTTGCTATAGAGAACTCAGAACTTACACAAACGTCAT
Organism: Phasia obesa; assembly: GCA_949628195.1. Taxonomy (NCBI): domain Eukaryota; kingdom Metazoa; phylum Arthropoda; class Insecta; order Diptera; family Tachinidae; genus Phasia; species Phasia obesa. Next base: position 135,923,642 of record OX451218.1, on the reverse strand, counting down.
CAATTACGCGAGACTCTGTGACGAGGAAGAAGGTCTACAGTCGCCAGTCACTATAGGCGAGATGAAAAGGCTAGTGACAGCACAAGGCTCGATGTAAGTAAGGTAGTCCTACATTATCAATAGGGTACCAAAAAATTTTCGAGAAACAAAGGGGGTCGAAAAGGGACCTGTTAAGCTATTGGTCTGCTTCAGTATGCCCCTTCCAAAATAAAGAATTGTCACTACTTAGCCAGTCTTATTTTCAAGGAAGGAGTATTATTTTAGGGGGATATCGATTATTACTAATGTAGGGACCTCCTTAATGGGTCCCTTTTCGACCCCCTTCCGTCCACAATGATTATAGGCAACCAATTTGAAATTTACGGAAATCTTTCTTTTATTGAGCCGCGTGCCTTTAGTCTTGACTTTAGTGATTTTATACTGTCGACTGGGAACTGTTGGCTTTCTTTTTCATCACAGAGTCTATAGTAATTGCTAGCATTTGTTCCTAAATCCCCCATGGCATCCACATTTAAGTTTCTGCCCGTAGTACCAAAATCCTTAGCAAACAGTGACACGTGTGAATACATTTGTTTTTCAACTGTAACGTGGGTGTTTTTTAAACACCCGATGAGGCAGTTTTGACGATTAACACACCCGTAAAGGTGTAAATGTGCTTTATCGTTAGGGATAGTTTTGCTTTAAAAAATGGGCGCCAAACTTTCACTATTTCCGCAAAATTCTTTAACAGTCAAAAATCATAGATTGTTCGTCTTTTACCAACCCTAAACTGTTAAACTGCTTTTCAGGGTTGCCAAGACTTTGGCGGAATTCGCATTAGTTTAAGAATTTCATATACTCGGGGCAATATGGCGCCTCAGGGTTCTATGACCAAAATACCAAACCTAAGCTCGACTATACCTCTTCTATAGTCATGTGATGCTTTTGAGAAATCAGACTGACTGTTCAGAAACTATAGCTTTATTTAGATTTAGCAATTCCCCCACTGTGCAATGCTTTATCTGCTAGCTAGAAAACTTGATGTTTCTTACTCGAAAAGACTACATCAAGCTGGGAAAACGAAAAAAAATATTTAAAATTTTTCCGATTTCCTTCATAGAAAAACGTTTACTAAGGTCTTGCATTGTTTGCTTTGGCCATTGTTTTCCAGGTAGACAGGCGTGTATGTCTGTTTGACATTTGTTAGTCTACTTACGACTGAATAAATTCACAAATAAAAAGTTCTTTAAAAATTTTTCTTTTCGTAAATTTTTCATGCTTTTTTCTTGTTTTTCTTTGTTTATACTGCAACATTTCTTTTGTCCATCTCCAAGCAAGTGAAAGTTGTAACACAAAAGAAGTACAGAACGAAACAAAGGTCATGATGTAAAAAAATGTAAGTAAATTTATCTTAAATAACTACTTTTCCGGAACATAGCCAAGGAACATTGTTATGCTGGCTTTAAACATCTTAAAAAATCACAGCTGTTAAATTTGTGAAATTTATGTCATTCAATCTTCAGCATCTCAGTCACTTTGTCTTCATTAAGGCTTGTTAAAAACGGCTGATAAATGTCTTCTAATTAGAAAATTAATTTTACTTTGAGATAAAAGTTTTCCTTTTTACAGCTTTACCGCAAATAAGAAGAAGTACACAGACAAAAATATTTTCACTAATTAAGATTTTAATTGGTTTCAGATTCAAATTTTATTAAATAATTAATTGATTCAATTATTTGTTTAATTAGGATTTTTTTTGAAGTGAAAACTTCTTTAGCCACGTTGAGCACGTTTTGGTTGAAGAAAAATTATTGAACTCAAAAACCGTAACCGCCGTCACCGTAATCACAACCGTAACTGCGTCACCTAACATTGGTTTCTATACATTGGTCTGCTAGTTTTGGTTGAAGACAAAATATTGAACTCACATTATCGTCAGCATCGTCACCTAACATTGATTTCTTTACATAGGTCTACACGTTTTGGTGTTAAGAAAAAATTTCCGTAATCACAACCGTAACTGCGTCACCTAACATTGGTTTCTATACATAGGTCTGCTAGTTTTGGTTGAAGACAAAATATTGAACTCACATTATCGTCAGCATCGTCACCTAACATTGATTTCTTTACATAGGTCTACACGTTTTGGTGTTAAGAAAAAATTTCCGAACTCGTATCATCGTTACCTAACATTTTTTTCTTTACATATGTCTGCTTGTTTTGGTTGCAGACAAATGATTGAACTCGCATCATCGTCACCTACCATTTCTATACATTGGTCTGCTCGTTTTTGTTGCAGAAACATTATTGAACTCACATCTTCGTCACCATCGTCACCTAACATTGTTTCAATTCATAGGTATGCTCTTTTCGGCTGAAAAAAAAAAATGATTGAACTCGCATCAACTGTAATTGGGGGTGTCGATTACAGTTAGTAATCTATTTCTGTGTAAAATTTCCTCAAAGCATTTGGATATAAGAACAGTAGAGCTGATAGGACAGGTCTGTACATAAAAGTTTAGTAAAATAATTCTTCGAAAATATTGTCTGAATACGAGGCTGTGCATTTGCTTTTCACTGCTGTGGTTGCCCCGTATGTGTCGCAGCTGAAAAACCAATTCCTACAAACTAAAATTTTTTTGTCAAAAAAACCAATTTTGTAAATTTTTACATTATGCAACTTTTGTTGCAGCAATTCTTCCTTAGTAGGAGAGAGCGGAGTGAGGAACTAATTGGGGTATACATATCCATCTACTCTTGAAATTCGTTTTGTCCTCTCATTCCTCGTTTTAATTTTGAAGTTTAACAGGTATAGAAATGTCACGCATCCGTACAAATGGCTGCCATAAAAATTTCACGATATAAACACAAATGCAATATTAAAGAAGAAAAGAGATAGATTTCAACTACAAAAGTTGCACTAAGTAATTCGGCACTAAATTAAATCTTAACTATTTCTGTATAATATTTCGAGTTATATAAGTTTAAAAAAAACTATCGCATGCGATACATTTATTACAGTAAATTTTGAAGTTTTCATAAAGAACATATTTTTAACAAAATACTTTATAATTTCAGAGAATCAATTTTAGTGTAAAATGTAGACAAATACTATTAATCTTGGAAAGAGTGTCTACTGTATCCTCAAAGCAAGAGCCCCCACGCAAACCCCTAAGGGTCTGTGAGCACATACACAATCTCAACGAGAATCTCATAAAGACAACAAAACATGTAAAAAATTTAAATCAGTAGCATACCAGCTTTCAACAAGTTAGGTTTGTGTCACTTTACTAAATATTTAGCAAACCAATGCATTTTCATTTTAACCACTTTTTTTGGTTGGGGGTCTTTGCTCAAAGGCTTGTAAACTACTAAGACTTAATTTAAAAATTTTACAAAAATTAACTCAAATTCACTTTTGGAGAGCGTCATCTTGTCCAGAGTTTAATAGCATAATCTATTGCAATTCTTACTAAGATATAATGGCTTAGACACAGTTACTGAAATTATTAAAAAAAAAACATTTTTATCTCATGCTATATTTTTTTAGAAAATTTAATTAATTCGTCGTATTTATTTTCACACACATTCCTGAGTATTAAAGTTGTCATAAAATGTTGAATGATTTTTAATACATTTGATATAAAGCTCCTTTTAATTTGTTTTATTTTGTTTATGTTTGTTTTCAAGGATCAAATAAATCCTTTTAGTAAATATTAGAAAATGTGTAGCATAATATATGAGAAACTACAGTATTAACCAGAAGAGAATATATAAATTGAAAATAATTTTAAATTAATTATAAAATTCCAGGTGATTTTTTGTTCAGAACATCAAGTTTGCATTAAGCAAAGTTGCTTTTGTCAATTTTAATTTTTAAAATTGCTTTTACGTTCACAAAGAAAAATTCCTCTCAGCAGTTCCTGTGTTGATTTTTTTTTTTATTTAACGACTCTAGAGAATGGCGAGCTGATACAAAACTAGTCATATGAATGATTCCTGATGATTTTGTCTTTTACTGTTTGCGTTTGTTTTAGTTTAAAAAATGTGTTCACATACGAGTACGAGGAATGCTCCAGAAGTAACGGAAACCGAATCTTTAAAGTGGTCAAATAAATTCTAAATTTAAAATCTTTGAATTTACCAGTTTTCGAAAATAGAAATCCCATACATATCACGGCCTACAGCTATCAAGTTACTCCCTTACAGATACAGACACCTTTTCGTGACTAAGACAAACATCAGCACCTCAAAATAGGGGCCCTAACGATATAGCGGTCTTACCACTAGATAAAAACAATGCATTCACTATCACCCTTATTGCGCATTGCGCATTAAAAAGTAGCCCTTTTAGCAGATGTCTGGCAGGATCCAGCACGTAGAGACCATGGAGTTAGGAGACCATTTTAACTCTACCACGATTTTGGCTATCGGTTCCCGTCGTGTCAGTAATTTGGCAAACCTTTTAAATTCTTATCTTCCACCCGAGCAAACCACAGGGAATGGTGATGGCGGTCTTACCACTGGATGAAAACAATGCATTCACTAATGCAATTATTACGCATAGCGAATCAAAAAGTAACCCTTTTAGCACATACCTGGCAGGACACTGTACGTACCGCATGTTTTTGGAGACCATGGAGTTGGAGACCATTTTAACTCTATCACGATTTTGGCGAAACATGCTCCTGGAAAACTATCGACTGAGTTAGTCGGTACTCCTTTGCCAGTTTTTTTTTCAGTTTCAAACCCCAAACAAGCAGCAGGGAAACATTTTCCATATAATAGTATTTCGAAAAGCGATTTTTCTGGGGAATAGAAATCTGCAAGACATTATTATTTATTATTTTGTAGGGGGGATACCGCAGCAGACCAATTCATGGGTTCCTTTTCGACCCCCTACTTTTCTGGTATCAGACTGGAATTTTACGAATACCTTACACTCATTGAGTGTCGTGCTATCGCTAGCCTTTAACTCTCGGCTGTAGTGATTTCATAATGGTGTACGATACATGGCGACATTCTTCCTTATTACAGAGTCTATGGTAATGGCAAACATTTGCTTAAGGCTTAGGTCCCCACAACATTTCCATTTAATATGTGTCTGCCCAAGCCTTTTATTATGTTAGTCTATTTCCAGGCACAGTCTGTAACTATCGTCATACCTCGATTTTTAACTTTAACTTGGAGTATGTGACTTGTCACTAACACAATTAACCATAGACTGATAGATTAGATCACTACCTACTAGCCCACCGAGGCACCCTTGCAAGACATTATGCTCCCTGGGTAAATTATATAAGATGAGAAGTAGCGATTAATTAAAAAACCTCACATAACAATCCATATAATGTTCACATGCTTGCAAAATTAAATGTTTAGCTTCTAGAAGATCAAGCTGGTCCATCCAAATACTTCTCACACTGAAAAAATCATAATTTGTAAAATATCATACGGACAAGTGTTCGTTAGGGTTTTAAGACTTTATAATCTGTTACATCACTGCGGTGAATCAAAAGTCTGTGGCCTTAAAAATACGGTCTTCACCGACAGATGATTACAGCGTTTATTTTTTCAATACCTATGAAATCATAGAGGTGGATCACAGGAAAAGGAAAACTGCTATTGAAGACCAAGTAAAGAGAAAGTTAGAAGCAATCAAGAGAAAAGTATTTACGTCACCGTACGTAAATACCAAAACAGAAGTTGTTGAGAAATATATAGAAAACATAAATTAATTAATAATTGTTTCGAATATCAAGACTTTAGCAACACCCCTCGTACTCTTACTTTCCTTCTGAAAAACAAACAAAAATATTTTAAATGTTCTTATTTGAAATATTGGATAAGCAAACAAAAAAACTTGTTTTTATTTATTATTTAACTTAAATTTCAGAAAATAATGTCTTTGTTTACGAAACATTCTTTCTGCTGTCATGCTTCTCTACTTCTTTTAGCAAATTATTTTTAATCAAAAATGTCAACTCTCTGAAAAAAGTACAATAAAACGATACAAACAATCTTTTATTTAAATAGAGAAACAAATTTGAATATACATTCATATGTAAATACAAATTTGAAAAGAAAAATATTTGTTTTTAAAAATGTTTTAATTTAATATCAGTTTCTATTGCTGAGAGGTATACTAACTCAACTACCAAATTCTCGATTCAGGGTAAATTTATGTAACTGCTGCATTGACGTGGTGTACGTATGTATATTTTTACCAGAGTCATAGCGAATGTGAATTCATTGCATCTGTCATGACATGGTAGAACTCCTTAGAGAACAGATGTCAATGACGACAGTTTACCTCTGATGTACAGATATTATTAATGTTTTTTTCATGGAAAATTTTAAAACGCAATTAGGAGTTTTTAAAATGAAACAAAGTTTTTAAAATAAACCGATTTTCTAAAAACAAATTAAAGTTTGTACCAGAGAATTGTATTTGGAAGCGTCTAGCACACGGTAGTTTTACGGAGATACAAGCTCGAGAGGCAAAACAAATGCCCAACTATTGCAAAGGTGAATCGATTTTGATGATTTTTTGTCTGACGAAATGTACGGATAAAGACTTAGATAAAGATAGTGTAATGGGTCTTTTTACAAACTTCTAATTATCCATTAACTGGCTATCCCCGATGTGCTTCCATCCTTAAAAAAAATATAATAAACACTTGGAAGTAAATGTATGTCCAAGTTTTACTATGGTACAGTTTCGCAGGCATCCAATAACAACTTTTGACTTTGTATGGGAGATAACACGCCCACTGTTTTTTATTTGCTAGACTAAGCGTATTAATAATGTGAGTGTGAAGCTAAATACGACGAGTTAAATACGTTTTTGAAAAAAAAAAAATTAATAATTTTGATTTGTTGAATAGTAGGCGTGGTACTTCCCACAAGAAGTGATAATTATTATCGCCTTCCTAAAGAACTATAGTATTAAGATTCTTGAAATTTGAAGTAACCCTATATTAATACATGTGTGTGAAGATAAATACCTCGAGTTAAAAAGGTTTTATAAAAAAATTTATAGCATGCGATAAAAAAAATTTTCACCATACATTTAGTATGTGTTCTGTACAGATTTTCGATTTTTTTTTTAGAAATATGGTTACTGTTTCCAAACCCTTCCATCTCAGGGAAACAAATCTGGCAAAATAGAAACAACAATAGATCATACTAACAAACTGTGTCTACACTTTTTTCCAGAAGTATTTGTGAACATTTTTATAAAATGTATTGTCTTTCTATTCCCAGAGTTGGAAGGGCTTAGAAACAGTAAACAAATTTGTAAAATCTGTGCAGAATATGTACTAAATGTATGGGAAACCTTTTTTATCGCATGCTATAATTTTTCAAAAACTTATTAAACTCCACGTATTTATATTCATACACAGTAACCATATTTCCTTAAAAAAAACAGTCCGAAAATCTGTGCAGAATACTTACTAACTGTATGGGAAAACTTTTTTATCGCGTGCTATAATTTTTTTAAAAACGTATTTATCTTCACACACTTGTATTAATATGGGGTTAGTTGTGCAAAATTTCAAGAATCCACGTATTATAGTTCTTTAATAATAATTATCACTTCTTATGGGAGGTACCACGCCCACTATTCAACAAAACAAAATTATTTAAATTATTTTCAAACAATTTGTATTCGAAATACCTGTCTTTCCGCTACTACCTCTCAGTTTTTATTCACTGAAAACTACAAGGTAAGAGTAAGACTTAGCTAACTATACACATACTGACGTATGTATATTTATTTCTCAGAAAATCAAATAACTATCACTCCAAGGAAATACATACATTACATCTAGATGCTTTAGAGGACTGCAAAAAACTTATGTATTTCAGCTTATTCAAAAGCAGCAAAGAGCATACTTTAAATTATTAATAAAAACTTATTTTGCTCTAAACTTACTTTGTCAACAATTTTTTAGCATATTCCCCGAACTAACTTTTGAGGTCTTGTTAACATTATGTCAACATAATTTTTTATATTGAAAAAAAAAGTATTGCAAAAGAGAATCGACGAGTTTCCTCGAACTTTAAAACTCATCACATCTATAGCAAAGCACTGGCACGCTCCCTTGTTTGTCTTTCTGTGTTGAAAATTTATTTAAAATTTTCCAAAAATTAAAAAACATGTCACTCAAACTTAACACTTGACACACAATGTGATTTATTATCGAAAACTTTTATCCACAACTTAGTGGCTGTTAGTTGTTGGTTAAAATAAAAATTTAATTTTTGCTTCTTGTTAAAACTTTGCTCTAAAAATTTATTACTTAACAAAAAAATTACAGAACTTTAACTGACAGACAAACTAAATAAAATATTGAAGTAGAGCGTAGTAAATGATTATAAGGGCAACAAAATAAAGCGAGTCAAACTGTGAGAACATTGAAGTGGAATGGAAGTGTTGTCAATGCCAGAATATTTTTGTAGTTTCATCTACAATTTAATAAAGGCATAGCCGCATTTATTTACGAAAATTTTCTGTCATATCCTTCGGTTCAAAATTTATTAAAATTAAAAAAAATACGCTCAAGGATTTTTGCTGATTTAAATTTGACTATTTCACGCCAATCTACAGTAGATTTTTATGGTTAGCTTTCTTAATATTTTAAATAAACCCTGTGCCCATTGAGAACCAGGATTTGTCAACAGGAAAATTAGGGGGTCATATTGATCCCCCAATACGCCTAGTGATTTAGTCTGACAATTAGATATAGTTTTCAAGAAGGTCCTAACTGTTACAAAAAATTTCCTGTAAAATTTTTACAAAAAACTTTTGATAAAATTCCTAAAAGAAATTTTCGATAAAATTTTTACAAAAAATTTTCTATAATAATTTATTTTTATTTTTACAAAATAAATTTTCGATAAACTTTTTACAAAAAAATTTTGATAGAATTTTTACAAAACAGTTTTCGATAAAATTTTTACAAAAAATTGTCTATAATATTTTTACAAAAAATTGCTTATAAAATTTTTACAAAAAATTGCTTATAAAATTTTTACAAAAAATTTTCAATAAAATTTTTACAAAAAATTTTCAATAAAATTTTTACAAAAAATTTTCAATAAAATTTTTACAAAAAATTTTCAATAAAATTTTCAATAAAATTTTCAATAAAATTTTTACAAAAAATGTTCGATACAATTTTTACAAAAGTAATGTTCGATACAATTTTTACAAGAAAAATTTTAATAAAATTTAAAAAAAAATTTCGATAAAAATTTTTAATAATAAATTTATGATTTTTTCTTACAAAAAAAATTTCGATTAATTTTCTATCAAATATTTAAAATAAAATTTTACAAAAAAATTTCAACAAAATTTTTACGAAAAAATTTGAACAAAATTTATACTAAAACATTATTTATTTTTAATCACGCATGATTCCTTTGCAAATTTATTAAAAATAAATAATGTATATAACACGATTCCAAATATAATTTTTTGTTTATACTAAAACTACAATAAACTTTCAATAAAATATTTCCAAAAAAAATTTAAATAAAATTTTTACAAAATATTTTCGATAAAATTTTAAAAAATATTTTCGTTAACATTTTTACAAAAATATTTTCGTTAACATTTTTACAAAAAATTTTCAAAAAAATTTTAACAATAACTTTCAATAAATTTGATAAAATTATTACAAACAAATTTTCAATAAAATTTTTACAAGAAATTTTCGATAACATTTTTACGAAAAAATAAAAAAAATTTTTACAAAAAATATTCAATTAAATTTTAACAATAATTTTCAATAAATTTTTTTATAATAAATTTGATAAAATTATTACAAAAGAATTTTCAATAAAATTTTTACAAGAAATTTTCGAAAACATTTTTTCAAAAAATTTTCGTTAAAATTTTTACACAAAATGTTCGATGACATTTTAACAATATTTTTCAATAAATTTTTTACAATAAATTTGATAAAATTAAAAAAAATTCATTAAAATTTTTACAAAAAATTTTCGATAAAATTTTAACAAGTTTTTAATAAAACTTAAAAAAAAATTTTACAAAAATTTTCGATGAAATTTTTACAAAAAACTTTGCTATAAAATTTTTACAATAATGTTCGATAAAATTTTAACAAAAAATTTTCAATAAAATTTTAACAAAAAAATTTTGATATCATTATTGCAACAAATTGTTTATAAAATTTAAAAAAAAAATTCAATAAAATTTTTGCAAAATATTTTCGGTAAATTTTAAAAAAAAAAATTTTCAATAAAATTTTTGCAAAATATTTTCGGTAAATTTTAAAAAAAATTCAATAAAATTTTTGCAAAATATATTCGATAAAATTTTAATGACAAATTTTCGATAAAATACTTTGTAAAAAATTTTAATGACAAATTTTCGATAAAATATTTTGTAAAAAATTTTCGACAAAATCTTTTGTTTTATAGAGAAATATTTTTTTAAAAATTTTTTAGAAAAAAAATTCTACATAAAATGTTATCAAAAACTTTTTGTAAAAATGTAATCAAACATGTTTTGTAGAAATTTTCGACAAAATATATCTATATTATATTTGTAATAATGAAGTTGAAATTCATAAAAAAATCAGATCCATATTATTGTGAAATTGGGAAACATAACAGAGTAAGGGAATATTTAACATTACTATGGTGAAGGGTATATAGGATTCATCATGGCCGAATATAGCAGTCATACTTGTTTTACTGTCAAGCTGTTTTATCACCAAGTAATTATTTTAATGTCTACATCTATTATTGCTAAACTCTTCAGTAGAGCTCGAAATATCTGTATGAAACGGTGATTACTATGATAACAGTTAACATCAATGTACAATACTTAAGCTTAGGTCAGACATGGTAGCATTTGAATAAATAGTATAGTCACTCTAGTCTAGTCTAACTTGATAGAAACCAAAGCATGGCATAAGCACAAAAAACGTAGCTCATAAAACGTTCATTATAATATTAAATTGAATCCATGTCTGTTCATTGCACACGAGTAACGACGAGTGGCTAATAATAAACAGCGAACACCAGTGATCTAAATGCGATGAGCTTGCAGAGTTTCCATAAGCAAGTTTGAATAGGTATGAGTAAATGTTTTGAATGAATGTTTTATGCTTTGAATGAAACACGAAACAATTAAAAAAAACAGAATTAATAGAAGAATTACTTATGTTCATTTTAAGGTCTTCATTTCTTATAATACTCTAGTGTTAGCACAACACTCTTAGACTTATCAAAAGGTCTACACTTTATTTTAATAATTTTAAATTGTACCACAACAGCATGAAGTGTACCAGTGTACCATCGAAGTCCTGATTGTACCAAATTTATTAAAATTTTACCACAAATCTCAACAGTGACTCTCACCTACACTATTAACAAACTCAATTTCTTTCTTCGACAATAGAATTTCTTATTTCTGTCTAACGATTATTTATGTAGACTTAAGGTTTTCGCCTAAAATAGTACAGAATACTTTGTATTTGTTGTTGTAATTTTATGAAGCGTAAACTGATATTTTTTGAAATTGTTATTGAACAATTTGCTTGCTTTGACAAGCTTTCATTTTTATGCTCAATAAAGTTCAAGCATAAATTACATAAAAATTATATGTAATTCTAGATTCCCGTATTTGTTTCTTTTATAATATTTCATGGCAACAGACACACTTGTTCTGTTGGCTTATTCCCATTAATATTTTTCTGGTAAACAACATTTAAAAATAATTCTTCGACTTCAAAAAAGTTCTTATTAAATAAATATTCATTCAACTTAAAGCCTGTAATTTATTTGCTACATTTTATTTATTTATTAATTAATTTACAAAGGCAATATTTAATTTATTTTAATAACACAAATTTTTTATTATTATACCCTTTACAACAGGTGGAAAGGGTCACTCCATTTGTAATTTTTGCAACCCTATAAAGTATACATATATTTTGGCTCCTTATACATACCAAAGTTAATTAAGCGATGTCCATTTGTTCGTCTGTGTTCGGGTTGAAATCAACTTTACCAAGGCACCAGAAGAGATACAGAAAATTTAAGCCCACCAATCTGCCAGGCATAGTTTTGAAAATTTTGCTAATATAAATCAGCAACATCAGATCATTCCATTCGACGCTGCGGGCAAATGTTTTTTTTTTGCTTTTTTTTGTCAACTGGGAATCAAGAACAGTCTACACGCACATTAGGGGCCCAATATGTCCCCCCAATGTGCTTTAGTGTAACCATTCTAACGCAATATAGATTGCAGAAAGGTCCTGACTTTTACAAAAAATTTTGTGTAAAATTTTTACAAAGAAATTTCGATAAAATTTTTTCCAAAAACTTTCGAAAAAATTTTAACAAAAAAAAAATTCGATAAAATTTTTACAAAAAAAATTTCGATAAAATTTTTACAAACAATTTTCGATAAAATTTTTACAAAAAAAAATTCGATAAAATTTTTACAAATAATTTTTGATATAATTTTACAAAAAATTTTCGACACAATTTTTATAAAAAAATTTTGATAAAATTTTTACAAAAAAAATTTCTATAAATTTTTTATACAAATTTTCGATAAAATTTTTGACAGACTTTTAAGAAAAAATTTTCGATACAATTCTAACAAAAAAAAATCCATAAAATTTTTCTAAAAATTTTCAATAAATTTTTTAAAAAAATATCTTCAATATTTTTACAAAAAATTTCAATAAAATTTTTACAATAAATCTTCGATAAAATTTTTACAAAAAATTTTCGATAAAATTTTTCCCAAAAAAAATTCGATAAAATTTTTACAAAAAATTTTCGATATAATTTTACAAAAAATTTTCGATACAATTTTTACAAAAAAATTTCGATAAAATTTTTACAAAAAAATTTTCTATAAATTTTTTATACAAATTTTCGATAAAATTTTTGACAGACTTTTAAGAAAAAATTTCGATACAATTCTAAAAAAAAAATCGATAAAATTTTTCTAAAAATTTTCAATAAATTTTTTAAAAAAATATTTTCAATATTTTTACAAAAAATTTCAATATAATTTTTACAATAAATTTTCGATAAAATTTTTACAAAAAATTTTTGATAAAATTTTTACAAAAAATTTTTGATAAAATTTTTACAAAAAATTTTTGATACAATTTTTACAAAAAATTTTTGGTAAAATTTAAAAAAAAAATTTTCGGTAAAATTTTTACAAGAAATGTTCGATAAAACTTTTAAAAAAAATTTTCGATAAAATTTTTAAAAATAAATTCCGATCAAATTTTTACCAAAAATTTTCGATAAAATTTTTACAAAAAATTTTCGATAAATTTTTTAAAAAAAATTTCGATCAAATTTTTACCAAAAATTTTCGATAAAATTTTTAAAAAAAAATTTCGATAAAATTTATACCAAAAATTTTCCACAAAATAGTTAACAAAAAATTTTTACAAAAAAATTTCGATAAAATGCCGCCAGCGCGTAAACCGCACAAAGCAGTAAATTTTCAGAAATTATTAAAGGCTTGAGAATTGTCTTCTCTCTCTCTAATTTTGCTTATTAACTTAACCATTTAACCAGAAATAAGCTTCATCATCACTAAACACAATTTTTTGATAAAAATTATCAGCTTTGGCCAGTTTCAAACGAACCCAGTCAGTAAAAATGTGATGCAAACGATGATCGGCTTCAAATCTTACACGAGCTGTTTTGTAGGCACGTACGCCAAGATTCTTCCGTAATATTTGCCAAGAAGTCGATTACTATCGATAATTAAATTAAAACTTTAAAAAATAATAATTTTGTACAGACAGGGTTCTGTTCCAGTTTTATTATATGAATCGATTTCTTATTATAGTCGCAACAAATGATCTATTTACTGCAGCTTACGAAAATAGAAATAGGTCTAAGTTGACGACAACGCTAGTATAGTTGTGATAGCGTCGAAATAATTGTTTTTATTTAAACGTGTGTATTTTATATGTTGTTTTTACAGAATTTTACATCTTTTCGGACTTTTTAGGCCATTAAAATTTAAATGTAAATAAATATTTGGACAGATTGTGGTCGGCAGCCTGTAGTCACCTAAGTGTTTAATCAAAGGCCCCCAACCAAAAAAAGAGGTTAAAATGAAAATGCATTGGTTTGCTAAATATTTAGCAAAGTGATACAAAACTACCTTGTTGAAAGCTGGTATGCTACTGATTTAAAATTTTAACATGTTTTGTTCTCTGTGAGATTCTCGTTGAGATTGTGTATGTGCTTACAGACCCTTAGGGGTTTACGTGGGGGCTCTTGGTTTAATGTAAAAGTTTCAAACCAAAATTTATTAAAGGTTTGTAAAATATTTGGCCTTCGACTTACATTGTGCAGTGTGTATTTAATAGTGGCGTAAGAGTCTTCACTTCTATTGGTTGTTCTCCAATGAAAGCTTTTTTCCACTTAAACCTTGTCTTCTTTCTTAAATGACTTGCCTCTTACAACAAAAAGCTGCTAATGTCTTTCCGACTCATAACATTTGGTATCACAGCACTATGGCTTCTAAGCAGTTTTAGCAAAAGTGTCAAAATATTATGGAATGGTTGGTTGAAAAACTGTCATCACCAGATTATTTTTAATTAAATGTTTATTTGCAAAAGGACACAATCTTCAGCGGAGATTTCGATTTTTTTTTTTTAGACATTTTTAAATTGAAAAAAAATCCTTAAATACCAAATGTTATATTTTCATTGTTCATTGTATAAATTTGTTTTTTATGATTTTTAATATAGAAATATTATTTAATTTTAATATTTTTTTCTTTTTTTTTCTGAATAATTCTATAAAAATAAATTTAAAGAAAATGAGTTTGTATAAAAGAGATAATTTTATGATTCTGCCCAAAGAAAAATTATGAAAAAAAAATTGAATATAAAGAAAAAATGCGTAACAATGGCAACTAAATAATCACAGAAAATGAATTAATAAATCATGAGTATTTTTTTTTTTTTTTTTTTTTTTTTTTTTGTTAAGTATAAAATTAACACTCAGCGTCAAAACAGAATTCTATAAAGTGCAGTTTGAAATATAAATACATCCTTTGAAGTGAATAATAAAATAATAATCCAGCGCTTTTCATCAGTAATTCAATAGGTTTCATCACAAATTTATGTAGACGTGCTGATTAATATTAAATTCTATTGTATTTAAATAAATTTAATTGTCGAATTGCAGCCATGACAGCAATTAACAATTGTTTTCACTCTTTCTTATCCTGCCAACCAAATACATTTTAGTAAAAAACAAATATTAATGCTATATTCTGTTATGCCGAATCTTATATACCTTTCACCACCCTACACGACCCCTGTGTTTCCTTAATATTTTTTTAAGGAATTAAACCACTAATAGGTTAATGTTTTATTTAAAAGTTTAATCACTTTAAACTTGACTGTATTTTATGATTTTTTTTTTTAAAGAAGCTCTAATTAACTTTTGCAAATAATGGGTAACACGACCGGTTGGTTTTCAATATATTAAAAAAATGTTTATTTAAAAAATGGATTCTTAAAGCTAAATTAAGTATAACAATTAAAATTCAAATTTCCCAAGCAAATTGACAATTACAGTTTTAATAAGGGATGGCAATTTAAAAGAAAAGAATTAGAAAAATAAAAGATGACTCTAAGTTAATTTAATTTAGAACAAGAAAAAATATAAAAATAAAATATTGAATTTGTTAGAAAAAAAGAGGTCATATGACCAAACAACCCCCATACGTTAATTAGGCCTACAAAGGTCAGATCAAAGCAAATAAAGGATTAAAACTTAAAACAATTAATACCAAACCAAAAATTAAAACTACTTGACACACCCCCTCCTACCTCTTGTTGACCGTTGGGTGCTGCTGAGTTTCATTAGTTTTAAATAAATCAGTCAAATGAAATTAAAGTCATATTCCCTGTATCGAAGGAGCCAATTTACGGCTTCTGGTTCACAGTGACCCCCCTAGGTGTCTATTGGCCACCTCTATGTTTATTGCTTTCTACAGGGTGGCCCAAAAAAGACTGAAGGATTAAAAATAGTTATATCTTTTTTGTGTTTAATAATTTTTTTTTTTTTTGTCTTTTGCAGGTTATTTACTGGTTTTTGGAGATAAATCATGGCTACATATGATGTGCAGAAACGCGTCAAAATCATTGAATTTTTTTATTCTTCTGGAAGGTCAATTATTACAACTCAACGTAATTATCGTCGTCATTTTAATGTCCGAACAGCACCCAGTGACAACATGATTAGGAACTTAGTCTCCCGTTTTGAGGAACATGGAAGAGTGTCAGATATTCCAGGAAGAGGGAGAGGTCGATCTGTGCGCAATGAAGCAGTTGTGAAGGCTGTACGGCAGAGTGTAAACGAAGATCCATCTGTCTCTACTCGTGGCCGTTCTGCTCAATTGGGAATCTCCAGAACATCCCTGCAAAGAATATTGAAGCGGGATCTTAAAATGTTTCCGTATAAAATTCAAATGGTACAGCAACTGCTTCCTCAAGATCATCAGGCACGCCTGCAATATGCTATTCGTTTTAGTCAAATAGCCAGAGAAAATGATAACTTTTTAAACAATCTTATAATGAGCGATGAAGCTCATTTCCACTTAAATGGCTATGTTAACAAACAAAATTGTAGATTTTGGGGCACTGACAATCCTAGGGCATTACATCAGCGTGAATTACACCCCGCCAGATGTACTGTTTGGTGCGGTGTTATGGCTGATAAAATTATCGGTCCATATTTTTTCGAAGATGTGGATGGTCAACCAGAAACGGTTAACGGGGCTCTGTATAGGACTATAATAGAAAATTTTTTGCGTCCACATGTGGAGTATAATCAAAACATATGGTTCCAGCAAGATGGAGCAACTGCGCATACAGCAAGAGCGACAATGGAACTTCTTCATAACATTTTTGGTGAACGAAAAATTTCCAGAAATTGTGATTTTGCTTGGCCTCCACGTTCACCAGATTTGACTGCTCCAGATTTTTTTTGTGGGGCTATTTGAAAGGAGTTGTGTATATCAATAAACCCCAAACAATTAAAGAGCCTAAGCAGAACATTCAAGCAGAAATAAGGAACTTGGAACCAGAAACTCTACGGGCAGTAATGGAAAATGCGGTTAAAAGAGCCAATTTTTGTTTGCAAGAAAATGGACACCATTTGAGAGATGTTATATTTCACACTTAGATGTAAAAAATTTCCATGAATTAAATATTTAAAAACATAAAAAAAAATTAATAAAAAATAAAAACAAAAATAAAATACAGTTATTTTTAATCCTTCAGTCTTTTTTGGGCCACCCTGTATAAAAGCATTTAATACAAATCATAGCAGAAAAACCCTATCAACCTAAAAACAAACACAAAATAGCCCCTCGCCGGAGGATTATGGCCACCAGAGATCAGTATGCGATCTATTGGTCGTCTAATATTTAATAACAAAAAAAGCAAACGAAACTCATTTCAAGCGAAAAAATAAAAATAAAAATATGTTGAAAAAATATAGGTAGGCGTGGTTTATGGCCGCAGTCTCGAATGGAGTTGCAATAGAAAAATTTTCGAAACTATGCCTTGCAGATTGGTGGGCTTAACTTTTCTGTATCGCTTCTGGGGCCTTGGCAAAGTTGATTTCATCCCGAACACAGACGGACATCGTTAAATCAATTTCTCTATGTATAAGGATCTACATTATACATATATACTATATGGGGTCGGAAATGAAAAAACCAGACAAGACCAGTGATGTTAACTGTTTGAAAAGACAGTGATGTTAACTTTTTGATGCAACAGGGAAAAAATACACGGACTTGAGAGTATAGCTTCGATTTTACAGCCAAAAAGTAGCAAAACCCTATACCCGGTTTTGCGCAATTGTTGACCAGTTTATATTTATGGGCCTCGAATGATTGTGAAAATCAGTGGTCCCTTCCAAAAAGGTATCATCAGTTTTTGTCTAATATCTGATTCATTCTAGGTGATAGCGCTAGCCGAGGATTCGTAAAATAAATTCTATTAACATTTTATACCAAAAAAAATTATTTATTCCTCCACTTTTTTGCAAAAAAAAAAAAATTTAAATTTTTGAATTTGAATTTAAAAAAAAAATATTTTTCATCATAACTTCCAGGGGCTCCCAAATTTTCACTAACATCTTATGATAAAATTTTAGTCACGATAAAACAAAACAACCTTTGTGAACCTACTAATATAATAGCACTTTATACCTTTCTATCAGACTTGGAGTATGTCGATTACAGATTACACATAAAACAATTATATGTAATTGTAACTGAAATATTTTAATTACTATTACATTCAACTATTTATAATTGGTAATTAAGATTTTTTCAATTACACATTACATGTAATTAGTAATTGAAAAATTACAATTACTTGTAATTTGCAATTAAAAAATTCTAATTACAGGCAATTGTAATTTTAAAAAAAAACTCAATTATAATTACATGTAATGGAAAATTGCTAAGATTAAATTGAATTTTATTCAATTTCAAGTAATGATTATTTCACAATTACAATTACTTCTAATTTGTAATTAAAAAATTCCAATTATAGTTACAGGTAATTGTAATTGACAAAAATTCAATTATAATTACATGTAATGAAAAATTGTTAAGATTAAATTAAATTTTGTTCAATTTCAAAAAATGATTATTGCATAATTACAATTACATTTACAATTACTGGTAATGTGTAATTAAAAATTTTCAATTACAAATTTCAAGTCTCTGTCCAATTACTTGTAATGTGTAATCTCCTCCTGCCTGCTTTCTATATAGTAAGTCCTAAAATCTTTTCTCTTACCAATCTTAGGTATTTCCTCCCCACTTTCAGAGCGTAAAAATTTTATTTTTGTTTTTTAATTTTGTGTGCATGTGTGAGTGCATTTTTGGTTGCTTTTAAAACAAAACTTTTATTTCATTATTTTAGTTTCGCCTTTATTAAGTTATTAAATACTACACGTTAGAGAGCGGCATGTGTTGGTAATTTTAAACATGGATTTGTTTCGGACATGTTTACTCCTTTTATTTGTTGTTTAACGCAACAGCAAGAACAACATAATAAAAACGTATAACCAACAACTGTATCCAGAATAACAACATTGCCAACATGAGCAAAAATAACTTTTATTCAACTTTTATTTTTGTTTTTGTTCCGTTCCGATCTGTTGCTCTTTGTTAGTTGTTTTAACTGACTTTGTGTTAAGCACACAACCGAACTCTCATATACAGCCACACACACGCACACACACACACACCCTCCAAACTTTAGTTTTCAAATAAAAAAATATATAGAAAATTATACAACCTGACTAACAAAAACAAAGAAATTATGTATCTCGGTACAAAAAAAAAGTTTTTTAAATATGATGTTGCTATCATTTTCCAGTAAAAACATTATATTTGAAAGGTATACGAGTGTAGTTTCATAATTTGGTTACTTTGTATATTCAACACAGTACCCTCAATGCAACACTGTTATCTATTACTGACTTATGCTTTAAACAGATAGACAGACGACAGCGGCTACATAGCTACATGACTACAATTGCCGTTGGCTACATTCGTCGCCGTGTCGTCAGGTAACTAATTATATTTAAGACGACAGCAACATCAAAACTCTCTATCCCAAAACGTTATATAGGCATAACTACATTACAAAAGGGGACCTTCGAATATAATTAAGGCCACGGCGGTCTGATGAGCCAGAAAATTCGAATTCGTTAGGGTGTTAGACAAGGATGTATTTATTTTGTCCCTTTTTATTTTCATATTGTGTCGGGCACGGTATCTTAGTCTCGCCAACGGGGAGCGGGCTAGAAAACCAATTGCAACTTCTCCAAAAATTTATCCTGTTTGGTATTAATGGTGAAAAATAATTAAGGCGTCGATATTCCAGTGCCGAATATAGGCAGAGGAGGTGTTCGACTGCTGCTTACTCTTTCTCCTCTTGGCAGCTTCTGCAGAAGTCATTGTATGGAAGGCACATCCTTCTCACATGGGCTCCAAAAAGGCATGGACCATCTAACTTGATACAGATCATAGAGAGCCCGTAGACCTAGAGGGAAATGCTACAATAGATGCCAATTTCACTATCATGAAGTGTATTCTTCTTTGCCAGGATGACTAAAGAAACTGGTATAAAAACGGGTGAAGTTGGAGCGGAAATAATGGTACTTTTCCAAACAAACTATGAACGCAACATTTTTCAAATTTCATACGTGTTACATTGACATTAAGGCGCGCAGACTAAATAAAAGTCTGGCGGAATAGGTGCGTCGGGAGGTTAGGAGAAATAAAGGGTGTTATTGAAAACCATAAACGATACATAAATATTAACAATATTTGTTTACCTTTCACCTGTGGTGAAGGTAAGTTTCCGACCTCATAAAGCAGTGTAATCCAAATCTTCATTTTCTGTGCACTATAAAACCGCGACCAATAGATCGGATGGAGTGCATGTTGATCTCGGGGGATCAATCACCTCCTGTGAGGGGCGATTTTTCTTTGTTTATAGGTTGGTAGGGTTTTTCTGATTTGATTTTTACTAAAACAATAGACATAGAGGTAGCCGATATGCCCTCTAGGAACTAGGAGCATGAGTCTGACCATTCAAACGCAATATAGGTTGCAGGAAGGTCCTAACTTTTACGACAAATTTTCTGTAAAATTTTTAACAAAAATTTTCAATAAAATTTCGCATTAAATTTTCGATAAAATTTTTCATAAAATTTTTAAAAAAATTTTGATAAAATTTTAGAAAAAAATTTTAAAAATTTTTAAAAAATTTCACAAAAATTTTTCGATAAAATTCAAACAAAAATTTTTCGGTAAAATATTTACAAAAAAGTTTTTATAAAATTTTGACAAAAAATGTTCGATAAAATTTTAACAAAAAAATTTCGATAAAATACGATAAGATTTTTACAAAAACTACGATAAAATTTTTACAAAAAATACGATAAAATTTTTACAAAAAATACGATAAAATTTTTACAAAAAATACGATAAAATTTTTACAAAAAATACGATAAAATTTTTACAAAAAATTTTCAATAAAATTGTTACAAAAAATTTTCAATAAAATTGTTACAAAAAATTTTCAATAAAATTGTTACAAAAAATTTTCAATAAAATTGTTACAAAAAATTTTCAATAAAATTGTTACAAAAAATTTTCAATAAAATTGTTACAAAAAATTTTCAATAAAATTGTTACAAAAAATTTTCAATAAAATTGTTACAAAAAATTTTCAATAAAATTGTTACAAAAAATTTTCAATAAAATTGTTACAAAAAATTTTCAATAAAATTGTTACAAAAAATTTTCAATAAAATTGTTACAAAAAATTTTCAATAAAATTTTTACAAAAAATTTTCAATAAAATTTTTACAAAAAATTTTCAATAAAATTTTTACAAAAAAT
Source organism: Phasia obesa (assembly GCA_949628195.1). Lineage (NCBI taxonomy): Eukaryota > Metazoa > Arthropoda > Insecta > Diptera > Tachinidae > Phasia > Phasia obesa. The sequence continues at coordinate 135,902,179 of OX451218.1, read as the reverse complement.
TTTCAATAAAATTTTTACAAAAAATTTTCAATAAAATTTTTACAAAAAATTTTCAATAAAATTTTTACAAAAAATTTTCAATAAAATTTTTACAAAAAATTTTCAATAAAATTTTTACAAAAAATTTTCAATAAAATTTTTACGAAAAATTTTCGTAAAACATTTGGATAACATTTTGGATAAAATTTTTACAAAAAAAAACATTCAATATCATTATATATTATATTAATAATAATGAATTTGTAAATCATAAAAGTGAAAACCGAATGTATATTATATATATAACAGCGTATTCGACATTACTATGGTGATTCGGCATGGCCGAATATAGCACTATTACTTTGTTTTTATTTTGGTTCCTTAAATATTTCCGGGCCTTTTTTTTACTTAAAATTAAAATCAATTACATAATAATTATGAAACAAAAATCAATTTCCAATACTTTATAAAGAAAAACTTTTCAAATTGATTGTAACATCCAAACGAAAGACAAGAAAAGCAAACTGATTTTCATTTAGTTTTTGAATTCAAATTTTTCTCGAACAAAAAATAAAACTTTTAATTTCCTTCTCCTGTTGTGTTCAATAATTTTAACAGCAGATTCGAATGAAAATTACAAAACTTTTAGCAATTTTCGCGTTAAAAACAAATACAATAAAAGAAAAAATATAAAAGAAAAACATTTGCTAAAGTCAAAAATTGTTGCTCCACTAAAACAATACACAGTGGATGCCAACCCACCCTTCAAACCTCTCCTGTAATAAATAACAGGTGGTTGATGATGAAAAATAGGGAGGAGTTCATTCTAAGATTTCACGCACACACACACTCACATTAAGTAGTTGAAAACTATTGAGTGCGAAAAAGAAAATTACGTTGCAATATAAAGTTTTAGCATTGACGGTTGTACATACGAACATGTAGTTCGAACTTAAAGTTCAAATAAATAAATTAAAAATTCTCTGCCACCAATCTACATAAAATAACAGCAAAACTTAATAAAATATTTACAATGTGTACACACAGTGTTCACATGCAAGAACAAAGCAAAAACAAACTTTTCTCATGCACGACTACACGCAACATCTATTTATAATCAAACGATACATGTTCGCTGTTCTTTCATCTCATGTAATAAGAATCTGGCTGTTTCTAAACAGGCCAAAAAATATACGCAAATAAAAACAACAACTACAAAAACCACCATTATGTGTTTGGTACGTCAGTATTGCCAGGGAGAGGGTAATCATTGCACGAAAGTTACACTTTTCTTTAAAAATAAAAAAATACATTTTGTTATAAAATACTTCATTTTAAATTGTTTCCACATAATGATTTTATAAATTTATTATTAACTTTTTATGTTTAATAATTTTAGGTTAAAAATTGTAAACAAAAAATTGTGTCTGCACTTCGGCCAGCATCAGCTGATTTTCATCAGCATCACGTATGCTCATCAGAAGCAGTGCAGAGTTGCATTTTTAAACGGGCCAATTGTCTCGATCATTACAGGAAGGAGAAATCGACTCAAGGATTTCTGTCTGCCCGTGTTGATTAGCTATAAGTTATTTTTAAAAAAATATTTAATATATAATATAAAGATATAAAAATATTTAATTATGAAGGAAAAAAGCTTTACCCCACCTTTTTGGGTAAAATCCTGAAAAAATAATTTGCTAGGAGGGCCGATCGAAAAACCTCTACTCCTCCTCTATTTCATTAAGATATCTTTAGTGGTTCAGTGAAGCTACGAAAATGATTTCCAAATTAAAATGTTTTTAAACCACTGTGCAGCGCTACGTATTAGAGATTGTGATGCCCCAACAGAATTTCTTATAATTTACAATTCGCCTTCTTACTTTTCTTAGCTAACAAATTTTAAAGCACAGAATGATCTTGGTCCAAAAATGTCCCAACAATTTTTTTAACATTTTAAGTTGTTTATTTTGTTTAAAATAATGATTTCTTTATTCTCTAATATAAAAATACTTACATAAAAGCGATTAATTAGTTGAGTAGCCTGCAAAATAGAAAAAAGGGTTTTTGATTAAGTTACAAATAAAAATAAAATATATTTCAATTAAAAAAAAAATAAGAATGCTATATTCGGCCATGCCGAATCTTTTATACCCTTCACCATAGTAATGTTAAATATTCATATTACTCTGTTATGTTTCTCCATTTCACAATAATATACATTCGATTTTAACTTTTATCATTTTCAACTTTATTATTACAAATATAATAAATATGTATAAAGATATTAAAAAATTTTTTTTTGTAAAAATTTTATAGAACGTTTTTTGTTAAAATTTTATCGAAAATGTTTTATAATAATTTTCTCGAAAATTTTATCAAAAATTTTTTATAAAAATTTTGTTATAAAAATTGTATAAAATATATTTTATAAAAATTTTATAGAAATTTTTTTGTAAAATATTATCAAAAATTTTTTATAAAAATGTTATCGATAATTTTTTATAAAAATTTTTTCGCAAATTTATTGTAAAAACTTTATCGAAAATTTATTTTAAAAATTTTATCGAAAGTTTTTTGTAAAAATTTTATCGAAACATTTTTATAAAAATTCTATCGAAAATTTTATATAAAATTGTTTCTAAAAATTTATCTAAAATTGTTTCTAAAAATTTATCTAAAATTTTTTCTAAAAATTTTATCGAAAAATTTTTCTAAAACTTTTATCGAACATTTTTTATAAAAATTTTATCGAAAACTTTTTGTAAAAATGTTATCGAAAATTTTTTCTAAAAATTTTATCGACACCATTGGGCAAAAATTGTATCAAAAGTTTTTTGTCAAAATTTTACAGAAATTTTTTTGTAACAGTTGGGACCTTCCTGCAGTATATTGCGTTGGAATGGATAGACTAAAGGTCTTGGGATGGTTATATTGAACCCCCAATGTGCCTATTGACTGCTCCTAGTCCCCAATGGGCACGCTTTGGTCTATCAACTACCTATATGTGTATTGGTTTCTATACAGGTCTATAATACAAATCAAAGCAGTAAAACCTTACCAATCTAAACGTAATGTACAAAAATCGCTCCTCGGAGGTTATTGATCCTCCGAGATCTGTTTGCAGTGCATGCAATGTACTGGTCGCGGTCTAATATGATGTAATTTTTTAAAGGATTCTTTAGCTTTTGTCTGACCCTTTTAACGCAATATAGATTGCAGGAAGGTCCTAACTTTTATAAAAAGTTTTCTGTAAATTTTTTCAAAAAGCCGTCGATAAAATTCTCGATACAATTTTTACAAAAAAATTTCCGATAAAACTTAAAAAAAATTAATAAAATTTTACAAAAAATGTTCGGTAAAATTTTTATAAATTTCACAAAAATTTATAAAAAATTTTCCAAAAAAAATTTTAAAAATATTTTCAAAAAGTTTTAAAAATATTTTTGCAAAAAATTAAAAAAAATAATTTAATATTTTCAAAAGAAGTTTTACAAAAAAAATTTCAAAATTTTTTTTTTTCATTTTTTCATTTTAAAAAATTCTTAAAAATTTTTACATTTAAATTTTTTTTTACAAATTATATCTAAAATGTTTTAAAAATTAAAAAAAAAAATTAAAGAAATTTTACAAAAAATATTTAAAAAAAAGTTTTCAAAAAAATGTTTCTATAAAATTTTTACATAGTTAGGCATTTCAGGTGGCGATATATACCGTATACGAAATTTTGCTGATTAGTGGAAAAAAGCGAAGTTCTTTTTTTAATGGGTTTATGTCTTAAATTAAATCAATTTTGCAGCTATGTCTTCTGTAAAAATAAAATCACCGAGGTGAAGGGTATAGAAGATTCAGCATGGCCGAATATTTCACTCTTACTTGTTAACATAACGTTTGAGGGCAAGATCCCTTCCGTCTCGATATCCTTTGCAAAATACCACATCTTACTGTCGTGCTTTATAAGCAGTCTCCGTAACATTATTAAACTATGAAAATGTAGTTTTATAACGAGACAATTTCACCACTCACTATACAAGCGGATTGATCAAACTTTAATATCACTGTTAGAAATTTTTAAACAAAATGATTCAATAATAGATGCCCGCCCTGCCATCTAAATTATTCACTGGGTTTTTCCAAAACTCGTTAACATTAATAAAAAAAAGTTAGTTGTTGTGTTTATACCCAAACGATTTTGGCAGTTAAAGTTTGGAAATTAAATCAAAATCAAGTTTGCTGGTTCTACAGGCAACGTGTTGTGTGTGTGTGTGTGTGTGTGTGTTCGAAGAATGTGTTGCTAATTTGTAAAACACTCAACCAAAATCATGTGTGTAGTTTGCAAAATTTGTTGCATAAAATGTTTTATTAAGTGTTTTTTTGTTTTTCTTTGTTTAACTTTTTACTTTTCTCTAAATATTTTCAAGACACTACCAAAAACAACTGCAACAACTAGAACATATTAAAAAAGTATAAAGTTGATATAATTAGGTTGGGAACGGCTCACCGACGCCTTAATTTAAATTAAGCGGCAGCAATATTATAAAAGCGAAAAAAATAAATAAACAAAAGATGATGAAGAAGCAGAAGAAAAAGAAAGAGCTACAAAAGCACATATGCCCTCTTCTACTTTCCACTTTTTTCGCAAGTTTTTTTGCTCTTTTCAATCACTTTAAACCACATGAACGAAGCAAAATAAAAAAAATAATATTGTTATTTGTTTTTTACTATTTTCTTTACTTAAATCAAATCAGCTGGAATTGAAGCAATACAAATAGACTTCAAACAATTTACATATTCAGTTTCCTACTAAACAGTTGCATGAGCTCGCTCATCAAATGGGTTTGCTCATGAGCAAGTGGTCATACTCGAACACAAACTAGCTTACTGAGCACATGCCTACTCATACCATACTATTAGTATCATAGACGCAATGAACTGAGCGAGTACAACGAACTTTATTTCTATACTAGTGAGTGCACATTTTGTATTTCGCACATGAGACGAGTAGACTACTACACAAAAAAACACTCAGAGTATTTCGTTTAGTAGTTGTGTAGAACTTTTGGATAAGGCTTTGCGCGTTTTCTTTTCACAAGTGGTTTTTTGTATTTCTTAAAAAATGAAGACCTTAAAATAACGTAATGTTATGTTGTTAAAAAATTTGGTGTTTTTTGTTGTTACACCCGAACTGCCACTGGCGTTTGAGACATCGCTAGTGGAAGAACTTACAGCAGTTCGTTCGCTACGGACACATCTGCTGGGTCTCTTTGGACACATCTGCAAGTAGTGTTAAATCCTCGATTTAGAAGCCTAAGGCAACAACCTCATGAGGGCATCATCGGAGCATGCAAGAAGAGAGTATTGGGAGCTGAGGAACTAGCGAGTACGTGTTTCACTCAAAGCATAAAACTGCTCGAACATTCTCAAGGTCATTGTCAAGGTCATCGTATTTAGCTCGTTGGTCTTCGGCATTTGTTATGGTCCACTCATCGTTACTCGTTTGTGATGAACAAACATGAATTCAATAAAATTTTATAATGAGTGTGTTATGAGCTAAAAACGACCGACTTAAAAACAGACAGAAGACGGGCATCGAATATAAACTATAAATTCAAAAAGTCAGTGTAACCATTAATTTTCAAAGTACATCACGTCTTGTATGGAGACACCCATACAAAACGTATGGGCATATAAGCATATGTATGTTTTTGTTTTAGAATAGATACCCAGAAGAGACCCATTAATATTTTTATTTTCGATTCGTTGTCCATCTGTCTTTTTTAAAGTCTGTTTTCTTTTTTGCAAGAATCATCTTTTATAACAATCAATTATTCCTTCATCTTAAACTTAATATCCTAATGGATATCCATCTGCCCTTTCTAAAAATGTTTTCGTCAGTTGATATTTAAGTGGTTATTGCTGTCTCGTTTTGCCTTTTGATTATATTAATTTATAATAATTGTTAGTAATTTTGCTTAATTAATTGTAAAATATTCCAGCCTTAAGCCCTCTCTTTTATGCTTTACCCATTCTTTTTAAAATTTGTTCTCTTATTTCACTACACAAAAACTCTTTAACACATCTTAAGAATTTCTTATCCATCTAACAGTTATCCATTCGTAAGCATGAAAAGCATTAAAAGAATAACAAAAAACAATAATAAATTTCATGGAAAATTTTAATGTACTATTATTGTCAGAGGCATATAATTATTTCTTTGTATTCGCACATTACGCTTGTTGTCAGAGTTGCCAGATTAGGCAATTTTAATCCCTAAAGATAAATTATTCAGCAGTTCGATTAATAAATATGTATAATTTAAAGTTAAGACCTCACGTTTTTTTTGTAATGTTCCCACTGTGCTCTGTCCGTCAACCTACAGAGGAATGCCAACTATACTATCAATGTCGTAATGAGAGCATAGTTGCCAAATTTATAAAATAACTTCACAAAAAAAGGATTAGGACCAAGGCGTATTGAAAACTTTGAGCATTTGAAAAGAAAAATTAATCAAAAATCACCCAAACCGAAGACAGAGTTATGGTTAGAATCATTATGGGCTGAACCCTATCGTACTTAAATGCAAATAAGATTGCTCGTGGAATCGGTGTAAAACTTACAGCCAGAACGGTAAGTAGAGACATTCAAGTCTCATAGCCATAAAACACCAAAGTGTAAAAAAAAATATTCCGTAGCGTCTGGAATTTGCTAATAGCCATCCCAAAAAGGGGTCAAATTTTTGGAAAGTAATAGTAAGAGTAACGAACCCAACCAACGACATCAGTGAACACACATATTAACCCAACATTTAACAAATAGAACGTAGGGTATAGCAGCTGTTTATAAAGGTTTGTGGATAAACCTTTAAAACAATTCACTGAATAAATTGAAAGATTACAAAAAATTTTGAAAAATTTTCTGTAATCCACTTACATGCAGAAAAGGCCAACTTTAGACATAAATTCGGCTTCGGCGATGTTTAGGATTATTTCCATTAGTTTCTTTAGTAGATTTTAACCCGATTAAAAAATCGGTCAATCTGCCCGTCTTTGTTGCTCTACCTTCGAGTGTACCCCCGGGGATTCCAATTGTCACTGCAGGAATATGGCAAATGCTTTGACGCGGTTCACTCGGGGAAAATAGGGGCACCAGACGCTAGGGTTCCTAGAGCCTAAATCTGGAAGAAAAGGTCTGTTGTTTTATAACACGGGTCCTCTTCGAGGCCCGACCAGTGCCCAAAGGACTGGTACCACGGGAATCGGTGGCCCCACAGAGAGCCTATCCTCTCTGTGACCGGTTATTGGTGAGGTCCCCTTCGGGGGTACACGTGGTGGTTGTGGTTTAAGATCGATTTATGTAGGTATGGTGCACGGTAGATCAAGTGTGCTGTTGCACTCTCAACAGACGGAGTTTGGATAGTCTCCAAACCCCTAAGCAAGAGGTTATAATGTGGATCTAGGCTTGCCTTGGAAAGGCTTGCCATATTATATAAATTGCTACTCATTGTGACTGTATCACACACAAAAAGCGATTGGTGCAATCGTAAAGTGTTGTTATACTACACAATGGGGGCGCTAGTCTACGCCTAAGTTTCACTCGGTGGTAAGACCACCGTGAGGTTAGGCCGAGTAGGCAGGTACTCACGTTAATCTTGTTCCACCTTCGAGTGGTTTCTCCCCAGGTTGTACCAATTGTCATTAGAGTACAATCTCAATGCTTTGACGCGGTGCTCTTGAGGAAGATAATAGGGGCACCAGACGCTAGGGTTCCTGGAGCCCAAATCTGGAAGAAGAGATCTGTTGTTTTATAAAAGGGGTCTCTTATAGGCCCGACCAGTGCCCAAAGAACTGGTACCACGGGAATCGGTAGCCCTCTCGTCTCTGTGCCCGGTTATTGGTGAGGTCCCCTTCGGGGGTACACGTGGTGGTTGTGGTTTAAGATCGGTAATTGCAGAGTAGCTGCATTGTGGATCAAAATGTGATGTTGCATTCTCAACAGAAGGAGTTGGATAGTCTTCAACCCCTAAGCAAGAGGTTAGAACATGGGTCCATGGCTTACCATGTTCTATAAAATTGCTACTCACTGTGACTGTGCGACTCACATAATCGTGAATTCCACACAGAGCACGTTATTGTAGGGTGATTTGATTCACTTGCTGCTTTGATTCACTCGCTGGTAAGACCACCCGTCGAATAAGGGCCCACGGCTAGGTATCGACGTAAATCTTGACCACATCTGCCTTTGAGTGGTTTACCTCTCACTCTCACACTGGCTGATTGGTATCCTCGAATAGCTGTACTACGATACTATGGTGGTTGCTTTAATCCAAGGCGAATGCATACCAGGTGGAGACGTTAGCCCAGCTGACTGTTTTTTGCTCTCCTTATTTTGCTAATGTCTTGGCAAAAATACATTGTTTCATATCTGCTAGTAGAATGTCAAAGTTTATGTTTTGTTGTAGTTGTTGCCGTACTGCTTACACTTGGTATAGCGACGTGTAATCGTTTTGGTTATGGGACATTAGTAGAGCACTATTTTTAAAACTATTTCTTTACTGGAGGAGCACCATTAAACTCATTTAAATTTTAGTTAGCTGAAGTTGGAGTCTCACTCTCCTATACGAAGGTTTATCATACCCAGGCGCTTTGTTTTTTTACCTCTTTAATTATAATGAATTCAATTATTTAATATTAAATAATTAAATTCATCTGTCTGGCAACGCTGTAATATTTACTAATAGTGTTGTTATTATTTTCACAAACAACAGAGATGGTTATCTCTCCAATTTGTATACTCTTTTTACGCCGTGGCGTAGACTATTTTGTATGAGTGTGTGGGTGGGTGTAAGTAACTAACTGTAGCAGTAAATTAAAGGCTAAAAACCATGATAATGGACAGACACTTTTGTATCTTGATTTTGATTTAATAAAATTTTGCCTTAAGTTTTTTTTATTGCGATAACATTCGATTCGATTTGTTATGAGGGGGAGTATAAGTGCACATGTGTATGTGTGTGTGGTCATATTTTATTTTCTAATTGCTGCTGAAATAAAGTTATTTTGTAAATGTTTTGTGGAAAATTCTTGCAAAACCTCCCCTTAAAATAGTAATAAACGTTTAACAATAAAAATCTAAGGCGCCTGTGGAAAATTAGAACAAAGTTTTGAAGCGAAAAAGTTTTTATTTTGAAATTGAAGTGTAGTAGTATGGGTGGTGTGTTTCTAACTATTTGAGAAAATAATGTTTTATAACAAACTTTGTATGAAATTACACACAACTTTAAGCTAATAATTTCTTATTTGCTAAAAATATGGAAATGTATGTAAATATAAATTTTATGTTTGCAAAAACGCTGCCATTGTTCGTTCTTTGTTGTTCGTTTATTAACATAAACATTGTTCGCAACTTCTAAATATGATACACACAAAGAAAAAACATGGTTGAGGTAACCATAATCTAAGAGCAACATATTATAATTGAATTATATGGTTGTAATCAAACCATATTATAAATAGAATATTAATAACATTGTCATTGTAGAACCATATTATTGTCCTACTTAAGAATAACATTGTAAAATATAAAATTTTGTTATGAAATAAATCAAATAAATAAAGTGAAATTTATCAGGGTGATTCATTTCGAGGTACTTTTTTCAATAGCCTTTATTTGACAGATCACGTGTGAGCATTTGATAATGGAAAGACTTGCGCCTGAATCGCTTCGCTCTATGGGCTCTTAAAAAGTTCCAAGAAGATCCGACGTTTTCGAGGCAAATTTTGTTTAGCGATGAGGCCCATTTCTGGCTCAATGGGTATGTAAGCAAACAAAATTGCCGCATTTGGGACGAAAAGCAACCTGAAGAGATTCAAGAGCTGCCACTTCATCCTGAAAAAACAACGGTTTGGTGTGGTTTGTGGGCCGGTGGAATCATCGGTTTATATTTCTTTAAAAATGATGCCGGTGCGAACGTAACCGTCAATAGCGACCGTTATCGTGCAATGATAACCGACTATTTAATGCTTGAAATTAAAAGTCGTGAACTCGGCGACATTTGGTTTCAGCAAGACGGCGCCACTTCCCACAAATCGGATCAATCAATGGATTTATTGGGAGAAGATTTCGGTATGCACATAATTTCGCCGCCAAGATCGTGTGATATCACACCGTTAGACTTTTTCCTGTGAGGATATGTAAAGTCTAAAGTTTATATTCACGCATGTCATTGGCCACTTACCAGTCGAACTTCTCGAACGAGTCATCGAAAATTGGACTCAACGGATGGACCATCTGAGACGTAGCAATGGCCAACATTTGATAGACATAATCTTCAAAAAATAATTGCCAAAAAAATGTTCTTTCAAATGATAATAAACATTCTCCATTAAATTTGAATTATCTGTGTTTTTTTTTTTTTTTTTTCTTTAAAAAAGTGGGGAACCTCGAAATGGATCACCCTTTATATTGCGGTTATAAATACAATATTATTTTAGAATACTAACAAAACTTTGGTTGAAAATTGTATAGTTCAAACCAACCACGTTGCATTTTTTGGCTGTACTAACCATTTCATGATCAAATGGTAACAAAAACTTGTTTGTCGTGAGCTCAGTAATGATTAAAGCAATTATAAGTTGTTCATCGCAACCACCTCTCAGACCGAAGATCCATCGAAGAGGATCGCATTTTATCGTCAGCCACTACGAGGAGGTAACATACGAACAACCTGCCAGCCAGCCACAGCCGTAAGTTCGACATGCACGATATAGGAGACAACGTTAATATACCCAAGGTTCATCAGGTGACAATGAGTCAAAAAAAAGGTTACGTTTAAAAACGACTTTGGCAAGGCCAACACCTTATACGGCTATACAGCCAAAATGGACATTCCTTACATACGATTTAATGGTCCATCCGGGGGCACTAATTGTCATTGTGAAAATTGTTGCGGCTTTGACGTAGTGCCGAGGTTCCCGGAACCTGAATCTGGAAGAACAGGTCTGTATAATGCAGATTCTTTCGAGGCCGGACCAGTGTCCAAACGACTCGTACCACGGGAAACGGTAGCCCCACAGAGATCCCCGCTCGTCGCTGTAACCGTTTGTTGGTGTGGTCCTTTCGAGGTGTGGTTCGGACCAAGCCTTGCAGATATGGTGCAAATTTGGTCAAAATGTGCTGTTGCACTCTTAACAGAAGCAGCAATAGGGAATCAGGAGTTTGGTAGTCTCTAATACCCTTTAAACAAGGGGTTAGAGATTAGGTCCAGGCTTTCCAAGTTCTAAAAATTGCTACTTATTGTGCAATTTCCGTATTGTACAACAATGGCGCTAGTCCACGCTTAAATTTCACTCAGCAGTAAGACCATCACCAGGTTAGGGCCACACGGTCAGGTATTGACGTTAACTTTGATCACATCATACGATTTAATAGTATGATCATTTTGAGGTTCATATTAGATACAGCTGTTCAGTCCTAAAGAGGTAGAGAGTTTTACAGAATTTCAAGGTTCTTTCTTCCTATGGGTAGAAAGTTCTTAGGGTCGTTAAAGATTGAACAACGGGCCATTGTACGGTTAGAAAAAGGTCCGGCTTTTGGAAAAACGGCTCTCCGGATTTTTGCGAGGTTATGCGATGTTGAAGAAGATCTAGCAACTATAGAGTACCATGTCTGTCATTGCAAGAGATCGCAAGGCCTGAGGCTAAGTTGGATGCCTGAATGATTCCACGACTATATTGCAAGCTGCAAACTTAAAAAAATTTTCCAAATTGGTTCAGAAATTTTAAAGTTCAAAAGTAAAAAAAAGTTAAAAAGAAACTCACACGAATTATAAAATTTTCGTCTTTGAAGTCGATCAAAATTAGTTCCTTTTAGTTCTCAATGTTGGAAATTTTTCTTTATATAAATTTAGCAACAAAAGAATAAGTTTTAATTTTTAAATATTTATAGTTGTCTTTTTTTTTGTAATTAATTAATGCAGGTTTTTTGTTTTAAATTTAAATAAGAAAAAAAACCGACATCAAAAACCCAACTGACCAGCGAATATTTTAAGTTCGTCTGCGCTTTGCACTAAAGACAAAAAGTTTTATTTCAAAGTTTCAGTTACGTTGTGTTGTGTTAACTAAAGCGAACTTAATTTTATTTTCTTTTACTTTAGGATTTTTACGATTTTCTTCTTTGTTTGAATACATAACCTACAGGATGGCATGGTGGGGTGAGTGGTATAAAAAATTTGATTCTATTTTTTACAGTTTCCATGGAGAGTGATCTCTTCTCTCTTTACAGCAAAATAAAATTTATAAATAAATTGTTTTTGTTAAAACTCCCTTTGGGTAGTAATAATAGGGGGGAGGTGGCAGTAATAAAGTTATGATGATGTTTTAAAGCTGAACACTTCACTTCATAGTCCACAGAGAATACATGAAGTAAACATTATGGAATAAATTGAGATTTCACCATTAAAAAGTTTCGATCGTAATTTTTTTATCGATTTCACCAAAAAATTATTTTATGGTCAAAAAGTTTTGTTGGCATCAAATATTTAGAAATTTCGGTTTAAATTGAACTTTCACAAAAAAAATAATATTCCGTGAAAAAATCGTTATTGTACCCATATATCGATTTTCACCAATAAAAATAAAGATTTAACCAAAAATCGAAAAATTTAATTTTTACTAAAAAAAAGTGGCTCCCCTAACTTTATTAACCCTGGGAGGTGTAAATTATTTTCGGAGTATGTAGCCAAGTTATGAAGCTTTAAAAATTTGTTTAGGTAACCTGATAACGAAGCGAAATATCGGTTCAAAATATATTTAATATTATTTAATTCTAAATTTTATTAATAATGCAGCCGATAAATTTAGAAAACAATTCGATCAAACAAAAGCCCACCTCGTCAAAAGATAAAAAGAAATTCGATATTTTTGCCTCCATAGATAGTTGTAGGGTCTATCTGTATTTAAGCAAGTAAGAGTGCTACCCTTCACCATAGTAATGTTAAACATAACAGAGGTTATGTTACCCAATTTCACAATATTTGATTTTCAACTTCATTATTACAAATATAATATAAAAATATTGAAAATTTTTTTGTACAAATTTATCGAAAATTTCTTGTAAAAATTTTATCGAAATTATTTTGTAAAAATTTTATCGAAATTATTTTGTAAAAATTTTATCGAAATTTTTTTGTAAATATTTTATCAAAAATCTTTGAAATTTTTTTGTAAAAATTTTATTGAAAATTGATTGTAAAACTTTCATCGAACACTTTTTGTAGAAATCTTATCGAAGATTTTGTGTAAAAATTTCATCGAAATTTTTTTGTATAAATTTTATCGAAATTTTTTTGTAGAAATTTTATCAAAAATATTTTGTAAAAATTTTAAAATTTTGTTAAAAATTTTATCGAAATTTTTTTGTAGAAATTTTCAAAAATATTTTGTAAAAATTTTATTAAAATTTCTTGTAAAAATTTTATTGAAAATTTTTTGCAAATGTTTCGAAATTTGTTTGTAAAAATTTTATAAATTTTTTTTGTAAATATTTTATAAAAATTTTTTGTAAAAAGTTTTCTTAAAAATTTTATCGAATTTTTTTTTAAATTTTTTGGAAAAATTTTATCGAAATTTTTTTGTAGAAATTTTACAAAAATATTTTGTAAAAAGTTTATCAACATTTTTTGTAAAAATTTTATTGAAAATTTCTTGTAAATGTTTCATCAAAATTTCTTTTGTAAAAGTAAATTTTTTTGTAAAATTTTATTGAAAATTTTTTGTAAAATTTTATTGAAAATTTTTTGTAAATATTTTATCGATTTTTTTTACATTTTATCGACATTTTTTTAAAACCATTTTATCGAAAGTTTATTGTAAAAATTTTATAAAAAATTTTGATAAAAATTTTATCGTATTTTTTGTAAAAATTTTATTGAAAATTTCTTGTAAAAATTTTATCGAAATTTTATGGTAAAAATTTTATCGAAAGTTTTTTGTTAAAATTTTACCTACATTTTTTGTAAAAATTTTATCAGAAATTTTTGGTAAATCGAAAATTTTTTGTAAAAATTTTATTGGTTTTTTGTTTTTTTTTAACTTTATCGAAATTTTTTGTAGAAATTTTATCAAAAATTTTTTCGTAAAAATTTTATCGGAATTTTAAAAAATAAAAATAAAAAAATTAAAATTTTGTCGAAAGTTTCTTGTAAAAATTTTATCAAAAATGTTTGGTAAAATTTTATTGAAAATTTCTTGTAAAAATTTTATCGAAATTTTTTTGTAGAAATTTTTTTGTAAAAAATTTTTTGAATATCTCTTGTAAAAATTTTATCGAATATTTTTTATAAAAATTTTATCAAAAGTTTTGCAGAAAATATTCTGTAAAAGTTAGGATCTTCCTAAAATATATATTGCATTAGAATGGGGGGTCAATATAACTCCAAAATGTGCCTATTGTGTGCTTCTGGTTCCTAGTGGGCACCCTGTGGGTCTATCGTCTACTTCTATGTGTATTGCTTTCTATAAAGGCCTTTAATACAAAGCAAAGCAGAAGAACCATACCAACCTAAAAACAAATAAAAATCGGCCCCAGGGGGTTATTGATCCCCGTAGATGTGTATGTACTCCATTCGTTCTACTGGTGGCGGTCTAATATTTATTTAACAAAAAAAAGCAAAAGAGAATCATTACAACCGAAAAAAAATAAAAACAACGTGAAAAAATATAGGTGGGCGTGGTTTTGTGCCCACAGGCTCGAGTGGAATGGTCTAATGTTGCTGAATTGCATTAGTGAAATTTTTTAAGCTATGCCTGGCAGATTGGTGGGCTTAAATTTTATGTATCTCTTTTGGTGCCTTCGCAAAGTTTATTTCAACTCGAACTCAGATGGACATCGCTTAATCAACTTTTTTATGTGGCCGGAAATGAATATTGTGGAAATTACACACGGAATGACAAACTTATATATACCCTTTCCACCTGTGGTATAAAACAGCTTAACATTGGAATAATAAATAAACTTTTAATGACATTTAAAAAAATCTATGCCCGCGTTATACAAGTTTGGGGGCTTACCGACAAGCCCTATTTTCCACGACTATTACAATCGAAAACACCTCTGTCTTACATGTAGAAAAAAATACCTTTGCGCTTGTGAATATATTTTTAGTAATTAATATACTTCCAAATTATTTCCGAAATAAAAAGTTTTTAATCCATTGTGCGAAGTAAAGTATTCCTTATTCGTAGCTGGCGGATTTGTGTTGTCTACAAAGTAAATAATTAAAACGTTTCATGAGTCATTTCTTTATAATTTCATCTGTCTTTTCGTCCAGTTCTGGCACCTCCCCCCGTATTTCCAAGCTAACTTCTCATATTTTAACCATCTTTCTCGTACGCAACTGTTTGCCGTCGAAAGTATCCTGTATCCGGTGTATCCTTATAAAATAAGAAGAATTGTTTTAACTATAAAAGTGTATGAAAGAAAAGTTGTAACTAATTTATCATTTTAATGCTGCTGCTGTTGTTGGTTTTCCTACTGCTGACTGTTGGTTACTGGCTGCTGCTTTTGTCTTTTTCATTAAAAACTGATTTTTTTTAATTGCTTCTAAGCAACTTTATTTGGGCGATAATATTCTTTTTATTTTCTTTTCTTTTCTTTTCTTTTTTCTCTTGTCTTGTCCTTAAATTTAATTAACAATTTCTAGTAGTCGTTGGTTTTAACAGGACAGCGTTTATTAACACCGAAAAAGTTTCATTCACCAGAAGCAACAAAATGCTTTTCAAAAGAATTTTACTCTTCTGCGGTAGCAGCAGTAGCAGCCAAAACCGACTTGATAAAATATGCTTTTTAGCGACAGAAGTCCTTAGTCCTTAGTGTGGAGATAGCTGAAATGTATACTTTTATTTATAAGGATTCGTCTAAATTTACTCAGTCTTATGGCTGGTTGGCTGGCTGTCGCTATTCGTATCCAAAAGTTAGAAACCTCAGCGAACAGCATAAAGTTCCTTGGCATCTTCATCAACACCCTGTGGCCATGGCGGCTACCAAATATGGCTGGCGTGTCTTTGGCGCACAAGTATTTATTTATTTTTTTTTTATTTTTTTTTTTCGGAAAGTCAAGAAAATTGGCCATAAGTAAAGAGTTTAAAACTGACGTAAATTGAAACTGAAAACGACGATGCGGTGGTTGCTGCATGATGTTTGTGATGATTATTTTTTTTTTTTTTTTTGCAACATTTATTAACTTTAGTTGGAGGAGTATCACTACTTTACTTTTGCAAAAGTTTAAGTTGTTGAAATCACAAAAGGAAATGCTGAGAAGAGAAAAGATACTTTATCCTGTAAAGTTTGAGCTGATTTCAAAATAAAAAAATTTATTTATGAAATCGCAACGCATGATTATTTACAAGCCTTTGATGTTTTCTATTTACTATTGAAACTTTCTTAGATTTTTGGAAAAATACACAGGTGGATTTAAGTTAAAATTTACTTTAATCAAAAGAAATAAAATTTAAACTTAGTTTTAGTAAAATTAAATCAAGTGGCTCTTTGGAATATTCTGTGGATTTCCTTGTGATTAGGAAATTTGATTTGGGACTCTCATATCATCCTCTTAACGGTGAAGAGCTGTTAAGATGACATATAGAGCTTAGGTTAGGTTAGGCTGGATTGGAAGGTTAAAAAGGGTTACAAAGAACGTCCGGATATTCCCTGCTTGATGTGCGCTTTGAGTGAGCTCAGACCTTGTTATTTCGTTGTTGATTTGTTTTAATGTACAATTTATATTTTCTCCTTGCTAACACTTGCCGACGCCCTGATCACACCAAGCCTCTAGGTTAAGTTAGGTTGCACAGACCGTATGTTTTTTGTACAATAAAACCGACTCACTTGAGCCATTGTTATCCTTTTGTGACGCCCGAAAGTGGAAGGAGCAGGGTCCTTAGGATTCCTGCGGATCCACACTTGGTCTAGTGCAAAAACCATCCCGAATCCCGGATAAATTAATTTATCCTGTTAATATCGCAGCTCGAAAGGTCTGCAAGATCTTGCAGCCTCTGACTGCAGTAGATAGGGCTGGGCAATGACAGAGAAGGTGCTTCCTCCTCTTGACAACTTTTACAGCAGTTATTATATGGAAGATTTAATATCCAAGCATAGACACCCAGAACACAGCGCCTTGTCTGCACAGTCACTAGTATGTCCAACTGTCTCCGAGAGGTTCTCAGTAGGCTTGCGGTCTTCTTACAGTCATACTGAAGCCACAGAAGCCTCGAAATACTGCAGATGACCTCGTTTGGCCACCTGGTTTAAGCAGACCCCAGTCGTTTCTGCTAAAAGTTGTCTTTACAGCAAGCAACTAAGCTCGTCCGCAATTTTATATCCGAGCACTCTGTATGTCCTCTTACGCAAATAAGTTCTAGGTTGGAATGTATCGCGGCTTTGCTGTCGTTACAAATTTGAATATCTTTGCCAAATATCCTCAGCCTTTTTATGGCTGAAATTTCGGCCTGCACAGTGCTGCATTGGTTTTGCAGCCTAAACTTCATCCTAGTCTGAAATCGTAGGATGAAGATCCATTGTCCGTTTTGGATCTGTCTGTAATCAAGCGCGTCTTCATAATGGCGTGCATGCGCTATTATGGACGACGTGTCAGATATTTATACTTTGAAACTTTTATCCGGCATGGCTCCTAGCCTCTATACTATACGCTTAGATTTTGCCGCGACGACGCCATATTTCTTGCCGCTCTTTTGACATTTCTCTTCAGTAAGGTAAGTAAGGGCCATTTTATGATGGAAAGATATACGAGCCAACAACGAGTCAAAATTCAACCAAGTTTGAAGAACGTGTTATCTTACGAAATCGTCCAGACGATTGGCCGCCTCGGTTGTGCGATTTGACGCCGTTAGACTATTTCCTGTGGGGCTACGTCAAGTCTATGGTATATGCCAACAAGCCAGCGACGATTGATGAACTTCTTACGAATATCGAACGTGAAATTGCAGCAGTATCGGCCGACTTATGCTTGAAAACCGTCGAAAATTGTTTTCAGCGTCTGGACTTCTGAATTTATTGAAAAAACCTTTACAATCAGGGGATGACCCCTACTCATTGCGATGCATTGTGTCAGAACTTGGAAAATAGGTTATGAGAAGGGGCATAAGAGTAGTGTTTGTGGACATTCGATTTGTATTTTTCTACAGTAGTGCTTAGTTCGATTCACCGGCCAATCGACAACAAATAGTTGGGCTCTTAACGAAAAGGTCTTAAGCAAGTTTTCTAATTTCATCAGACCACATACTATTGTAGATTCGATAAAGCAGTCAAACACAACCTACCTTGCGTCGATGCTTAAATGAAACAATAGAGTTGGCTACCCTACAGTCATCAGTAAGCCTCTTCGCCCTCTCCTCTAACCGGTGGATTACATGAGAGTTGTATGGTGTAGCGTAGTGTGTCATAGTGATCATCATTGCCGGCACAATGTGCAGTGATGTTGTTTATAACTAAAAGAGTATCAAATATCAATGCTATAGATCGCCGCTTGATCAACACATTGTTTAGTAGGAACAACAAGCAGACCAACTATTGTTGTTGTTGTTGTTCTGACACACTTACATTATGCTGACTCAAGTGCGAGAATTGAGCGATTATTTGTTAATTGTATTTTCATAATTAGGTCACTAGTTGTAGTAGTGAAATAAGCAAAATATAAATCAATGTAATCGATGTAGAATTAAGTGGTTGATTTGATGGTTGAAATTGTCAAATCAGCCAAAAATAAAAGTACAGAATGATTTTGGAAATCATAAATAATATTATTGCTTAGATTTCCAGATTGTTCTGGATAAATAAAAGATATTTTCAATAAACAATTAGAACACTAAATATCTCTTTTATTATAATGGCACATTCTGCAAAAATACAGTGTTCCATTTTATCGTAAACTGGTCCTCGCTTTGACGAATCATCGATACGCTATTATCTCAGTAAAGATCCTAAGAATTTTCCTGTACAAACCTAAAAGTATGTATGTTAGTCCTTCCAGTGTCCAGCCCAGCCTGGATCACATGGCCTCTTGAGACCCCTAAATTCTCTCTACTTTTCCATGTCTACTTAGTTCTACCTAGAATGTGACAAAAAGCAGCAGGTGGTGGCTACAAACTCCTCTACTGAACATAAAATGGAAAATCAAAATTGCAAGTGGTTAAATTAATTGCTTAAGTTGGCTCTTTTTAATTGTTTAATTTCACTTAAAATGTCTCAACATAAATTTTTATTTATTTAAAAAAAAATTGTTTAATTAAAATTTAATGCGATTCGCTTAATACTTGACAGCAACAACACAAGCAACAAAGAAATGTTGCCAAAAAAATTAAGCAAAAATAAAAATTCAACGTTTTACTTTCAAGTATTTTTTGTTCATTTACATTTAGCAAATAAGGGAAAAGAGCATTAAAGGAATAAAATGAAATCTCGCCTAGCTTTTTTAAATAATGAACAAAAAAGGCGATATCATGAGGACACGTGGGTCTACATATTCTGGCTTTTAAGATAGTGGCTCCAAAAAAATAGTCTAGAAATTACCCAGTTTAAAAAGGCGCTACAATACTGTTCTAAAAATAATTATGAGGTCCAATTACAGAGTTTCCAAAAAGTGTCTGCCTTTATTGCACCACCTGTCTTATCTCTACTCCATCTCTTTCCCACAGTCGTAAAGTAGGTATGGGTTGAGGAACAACTTACTCACGTCATTGACGTTATCGCTTAAAGCCATTCCGGCCATCTTTAATGCTCGGCCTTCGAGTGGTTTGCTTTTTACTCTCACACTGGCCAATTAGCTTCCTCGAATAGCTGTACTGTGGTACTGTTATTGGTGGTTAGGTTAGGTTAGGTTAAGCCAGCAGCTCCAGTACAGCTCACTTGGGTCCAAGTATTGGACCCTTTGTGTTACCTGCAAAAGAGGAGGAGAAAAAGGGAAAAAGGGAGAGATAGAAAAGAGAAAAAGCGTTGAGAGAAAACATACAATAAAAACACAGACAGTTTCAAGGCAGAAAAAGAAGGTGGGAAATGTAGGGAAGTAGCCACGGAGGGCAGCCAGGTTGGTCGAGCCAGGTTGTTGACGAGAGTGTCTATACCTCGCCAAGTGGAAGTGGGTTAGAGAACCATCCGCTGCTCCTCAGAAAGGAGTTAATCCTACTCGGTTCCAATAGAGAGATACAAGAGAGGCTTGCAAAGCACCGTTGTCCAAGGTGCTGGAGGCGTTGATATTCTAAAGCAGGACAATGACAAAGGAGGTGGTTACTTTATGGTTATTGTGTATAACCTACTAATCTCTATACAATAAGTTAAACATTGGTGGAGCACCATTTTTTACACATTTTTTCACTGGGGAGCACCATTAAACTCAACTTTTTCCTTAAGGAGCACCATTAAACTCATCTTTTTGATGGAGGAGAACCATTAAACTTAAGTGTTCACTGGAGGAACACCATTAAACTCATTTTAATTTTACATAGCTGAATTTTGAGTCTCAATACCTTTACGTAGTTATAGGTAGCGCTGAAGATTTTGTAGGAAGCTCTGTCATTACCTAATATTTAGAATGAAAAAAAAACCATCTCTTTCACAAAGAAAGTAACACAGTTAAATGGTGGGAAAAATTGCCTTAGTGTTGGTTACTTCTCCATACAAAAAAAAAATATAAATGTCTGCTCGTTAAGATTTTAAAGATAAGCACATATACGCCACTACCATGTCGCCTATGTGGACTCTGTTTAACTGGTGATTATTATTTAAACTTCTTAGTATAACGAACATAGTTGGGCTTCATCAAGGAAATCGAGTGGCTGAAGGGACCCTCCGGGCCTCCGAATAGATGTGCCATTACTGGCACAACCCTTCTTAACCTAACCTAACCCTATAACCACCACCTTGTATTTGGTAAATATTAGAGAGAAAAAAATACATCAAGCAATAGGGAAGCTTTGGGTAGTGGTCGACTTTGGACGTTCTCACCCACTGACGACACATGATGGAATACAAATGAGTAAAATTAAAGATTATCAATTAATGAAATTAAAATTGTTCTTTTAATTCTTTTAAAGCCAAGAAAACATCTTTTGTAGTTGTCTCAATTGCACGTAGACAAAAAGTACTTTAGTTACACACAGTCTATATTCAGGGGGGACCCCTTCTAAGTAAACCAAAAGCACTAATAAAAATCCTGAAATAAAGAAGACAAAGGCAGACAAAAGAAGAAGAGAAAAAAAACCAAATTATACAAAATATCTTTAAGGTTTTATACGAGTAGTCAAGTCAGCAGTCGACTGGCTGCCAGTAACATGAACAACAAAGAGCAATTCAAGACAAATGGTATTGAATTTCACAGATTTGTGCCACAACCATTTTTCTGTTTCATTTATTAATTTATTTATTTAGTGTTTCTTTTTTTTTTTTTTTTTTGTTTTTGTTTCTTTAATGGAACAAGCCGTATATTAAATAAATCATGGTCGCAGACATTTATAATAAAATTCAATAAACAACATTTGGCCAATAAAAAAAGACGTTAAAAATACAACTAAATTTATTTCTCTTTCAATTCATATTTCCACTAAAAAAATTAAGGTTTCTTTATTTTACAAAAGACCATTCTCATCCATTTAACTAAATACGAATAATTAACTTTTAAACGTTTAAAAAAGTGATAAATAAATCTTTCGTCCAAAAATAAAAAGAAAATAATTAAATAAGACAAATTATTTTAACAAATGCTAACGACAACGTTTAAGACAAATTACCTTGTTGTTATTTAAGGGTCATTAAACCTTTATTTATATTCGCTTATCGGGTTATGTTATATTTTTCTAACAAATCCCCGGTCCGCTCGGTGCTCACACCCACTGTCCTAATCCAGTCTGTGTTTTTCTAGACTATGAACATTAATATGAGGCTAAAAAGGCACCCTTAAAAGAGTATATTTTTTAAAAGTAACTATTAAAAGGTACTTTAAAAAGTAACTATCAAAAGTACTTTAAAAAGTAACTATTAAAAGGTACCTTTAAAATATTCTCTTAAAAAAGTTCCATTAAAATACTTACATTTGTAAAAAAATAATTTCTTTAAAAAAATACTTTTTAAAAAGTACTTTTTAAGAAAAGTTCCTTTTAATAAAGGTCGTATTAAAAAGGTAACTTTTAAAAAGTACGTTTAACAAAGTACCTTTAGAAAAATTTATTTATAAAAAGCACCTTTTTTAAATATTATTTTTTTTTTAACCAACAATAATGTACTTTTTTTGGTACTAGTGCCTAAAGAAAAAGTTCCTTTTATAAAAAAAAATATTTGTAGAAATTAATTTTTAAACATTTAAACTAAATTTTAAAAATTTTAAAAAAATTTAAAAGTATGTTCTTAAAATGTTGCTGGTAAAATATACTTTTTAAAACAGTTCCTCTAAAATGGACATTTTAAAGAATGTCCTTGGACATTTTAAAGAATTTTAGGAACGAAATTTGTAGGAAAAAAATATCTTCTAAAAAAGTTTATATTCAAAAAGGCCGTGTTAAAAAAGTATGTTTAAAAAAAATTTTAATTATTACTAGCTGTCTCCCCACGACGTGGACGTCCTGACAATATTTTTGCACGATTTTGCTTTGAAAGTATTTACTTTATATAAAGGTACCCATCCCTGGATACAATTCTAAAATTTATAAAAAATTCTAAAAATTATTGTAAAGATCTATGGTGTTTAGTAAAATTACAAATACAAATTTTATTCAGTTGGCGCCATCTGTTGCTCCATTTTGTTTAAAATATCCCACTTTCAAAAACAAAAGGTGAAAAGGTGCGCAACCTTGTTTAACATATCCCAGTTTTAAATCGAAAATTTAAGTACCTTTAAAAAAAGTCCTATATTGGAATCAGGATGCTAAGGTACCTCCTTAAAAACCACCCAGTAGTTTTTACGTAATACGAACGCAAATAAAAAGCAGACAGACATACGTACTGACAGACAGACGGAAATAAGTTACTATTTTATTATATGTATAGATAATTAAAAGAAAGTATATTATGTTTCTAGTGCCTTAAGGAAAAAGCCCCTTTTATAAAAAAAACATATTCCTAAAACTTTATTTTTAAACTAAATTTTCACAATGTACCTTTCGAAAAAGTACCTATATGATTTACGAACGTTTAAAAAGTAGCTTTAAAAAAACTTTTTAAAGCAATTGCTCTAAAAGTGTACACTTTAAAAATATACCCTTAAAAATCGTAAGACTAAAAAATTAAACTTTTAGAAAAGTATCTATTTAAAAAGTACCTTTTAAAAAGATATCTTTTATAAAAGTGCCGTTTAGAAGGTATCTTTTAAAAAATTACATTTTTAAAATGGTCCTTTTGAAATATTTTCTTTTGAATAGTACCTTTTAGAAAAGTACGTTTTAAAAAAGTACTTTTAAAAAATAAATTTTAAAAATATTTTGAAAATTTTAATTCTTTTATAAAAGTATCTTTATATATACTTTAGAAAAGTAACTTTTAATAAAGTACCTTGTAAGAATGCAACTTTTAACAAAGTACCTTAAAAAAGTACCTTGTAAGAATATAAATTTTAAAAAATAACTTTTAAAAGTATCTTTAAAATAAGTAAATTTAAAAAAAATTTTTTTTTTAAAAGCACCTTTTAAAAAAATTTACCTTTTAAAATATTAACCATTAAATAGTAACTTTAGACAAAAATCTTTAAAAAAAAAAGTATCTCTTAAAAAAGTGCAATTTAAAAATGTATATTTTAAAACGAACCTTTGAAAAGCATACCTTTAAAAACAAAATTCCATAAATATTACTTTTTAAAAAAGTACGTTTTAAAAAATACCTTTTAAAAAACCAAATTTTAAAAATATTTTGAAAATTTTAATTCTTTTAGAAAAGCATATATCAAAAAAGTACCTTGTAAGAATGTAACTTTTAATAAAGGACCTTTTAAAAAAGTACATTGAAAAAAAGTGCATTTTAAAAAAGCACGTTTTAAAAAAGTACATTTTAAAATATTATCCTTTAAATAGTACTTTTTAGATAAAGGTCTTAAAAAAAGTATCTTTTAAAGAAGTGCATTTAAAAAAAATAAATTTTTAAACGAACCTTTTAAAAACGTACCTTTTAAAATAATATCCCTTAAATAGTACCTTTTAAAAAATTACGTTTTAAGAAAGTACCTTTAAAAAAAATATATTTTTAAAATATTTTAAAAATTGTAGTTCTTTAAAAAGAGTCTTTCACTGAGGTCCTAATGCAAAAGGTAAAAAACAAGAAGATTACACAGTGCAACACGGAAGATTTTAATTTTTAAATTTAATGAATTTAAATTCATTTCGGCTACATAAGCGCTACCTAAACGGTGTTAAGACTCATTCCTAGGAAGTTCATATGTTCTAGAAAGTTGTTTATTGAGATCTTAGGTTAATTTTTGTAGTTGATTGTTTCCTTGAATTTTGAACGGTTTGCTACCTATGGACCTGAACAGAAGAAAAAAGGTAAAAAAAATTGAAATTTTTAAATATTTTTGCGATTTTGACCTTGAAGATGAAGTTTTTTTGATTTTATATGTTAACAATTTTTGTTCTTTATGATAAGAGCTACAACTTTGCCTCAGAGAGTATAACAAAATTTCAAACGGTTTGCCAAATATGAGCTTGAGTAAATGATCATTTTTTTGCAAAAATGACATCGAGGGCCCACATCTTTGAGAGCCCATAAAAAAAAACCTGGAGGACTTTGGGCAAAACTGGGAGACAGGGGTCTTTTCTTTTTGGTCTTTTATGACGTAGTGGTATCCGTATATGGTTATTTTGCCATGACTTAAAAAATTACACAGTGTGTTATTGTTTTCTGGTGCCTCTCAGCGTTAAATGTTTCAAACCAGTGTGTTTAAGCGATCATTGCTACATGCAGTTTTAAGTTGGATTTAGCTTTAATTCTTTGAAGATAATTTTCTGTGTTGTGTTCCTACAATAATTTAATATTTTAATATTTTTGTATTTTAGTTTTTTTTTTGTGCTAAAAACATTTTTCCAGTTTGTTGTTTTTATACTGAATCTTTTCTCTATGTAAGAACGTGTGGAGTTCTGTAATAGGATGTGATTGCACATCCGTTTGTATTTAAATACACTTCCTGCTCAACCCTTGTTAAATTATTTTAACAATATTCTTTGCATAATTAAATGTATAAATGTAAATTATATTTACTTTGCATTTAATTTCATTTAATCGTATAATAATTATGTTGCAGTAAATTAAATAGTTGTATTTAATGATGTTGCCATAAGTAATATTTCAATTATTAAATTTGAATAATTTAAAACAATTATGCGAACATATTAAAGTACTTATTTATAGAAACATGTTATTTATTTACGTAAATAAGCAAGTTTAACTTTAAGTACAGTGAAGTAAATTATTTGTTATTTTTCAACAAATATAATTATTTGTGAGATTTTTATTTTTATTTTTCCATGTTTTTAAAACTATTTGTTTTTTATTTTTATTAAATAAATAGTGCCCACGCAAGTTGTGTGCGTCCTGACAATATTTTGTTCGATTTTGCTTTGAAAGTAATCCTTACCAAATGTTAGGACTCTAATGTATTTACTTTATATAAAGGTACCCATCCCTGGATAAAATTCTAAAATTTATATAAATTTCTAAAATTCTAAAAGTTATTGTAAAGCTCTGCAAAAGGTGTTTAAAATATTTTAATAACATTCTAATTCCACAAAGTAAAAATACAAATGAAATGCAAATTTTATTCAATTGGCTATTTATATATAAAACAGCGCCATCTATTGCGCAACCGTGTTTAAAATATCCCGCTTTCAATTCATATTTTCTCATTATTTTAAAGCAGTGTCATCTGTTGCGCAACCGTGTTTAAAATAACCCTCTTTCAAAAATAAAAGACGCATTAAAGTATGCAGTACCTTTAAATCGGTAAAAAAAAAAGTCGGCGTACTTTCTTTCTTTTTCTCTTGGAAATAAGATATTTTTGCGAAAAAAAGTATCCTATATTGGGATCAGGATACTAAGGTACTTTTTCACAAAATTTTGTTCAAATCCATCCAGAAGTTTATACGTGATGCGAACACATACAGAAAGGAAGACAGACAGTCAACGAGTTACTGTTTTATTATATGTATAGATTTGATTGAGTTAAGGTAACCATGCCTTAAATAATTAAAAGTTCTTATAACCTTCAAAACAGGTAATTTTTACAATATTAATTTGTTGTTATTGAAATCAAAATTTTAGAAGAACCCCGATACCGTATATAAATTTGTGTGTATTAATCACTCAGACATTGTTTCTGAAATACTACTATTGAAAATCAGCAAAATTAATCTATAAATGGCGGGACGTAAGCAAAAAATTGCGAGGGACCCTGTTTTAATCACATTTTTGTTTTTTTATTTAAAAACCAACAATTTAGAAAAAAAAATGAAAGTAATCAAAAAAAAATCTAAAATTCTTTACGACATCAACATATCACAAGAAAATCACATTTTCACCAAAATACCGAAAATCGAAAAATCACTAAAAAAAACTGAAATTTTAATAAAACATCTATACATACAATAAAACTGTAACAGGACCATTTCTGTACATGAAATTTTTTTTTCAAATTTTGTTGGAATTTAATGGAATTTAATGGAATTTAAAACAGACATTTCTAGAATTTTTGTCTGTTTGTCTGTTTGTGCTCGCATCACGTAAAAACTGTTGGATGAATTTTAATAAAATTTTGTGAGGAGGTACCTTAGGATCTTGGTTCAGATATCGGATTCTTTTTTCCCCGTAAAAATATCTAATTTCTAAGAGAAAATAGATAAAAATTAGTAAAAGAGCGTAATTTTATCGATTCAATGGTACTGCAAATTTGGCAACTCATTTTATTTTTCGCCGCGGGCAAATTTATATGTTTTTTTTTTATATATAATTTTATATATATTCAAGCTTTTAAGGTTATTATAATTTAAATATAAATAAAAAACATTTTTATTTTATTTTCTATCCAACATTTTACTATTTAAAGCACTCAACAAAAATTTTAGAATTTTATACAAAGAGAGGGATGGGTTCCTTTATATAAAGAAAATACATAAACCCTATTTGAATCACTCTAAAAGTAAGAGTCTTAAAATTTGGTGTGGTTTGCTTTTAAATCAAAATCGAATATATTTTTAGGATGCGGACGAAGTGGCGGGCACATCTAGTCTTATTATATATAGTTATTTCCTATAGTTTTTTGTAGTTAGGCTTTTAAGGTCAAATTTTAAGACTATTTATTTAACATGTTACTGGCGTTAAAAAATCGTTATGTATTGTTGTGTAAAAATACATAAACACTAAAAAATAGATATCGTTTTTGGGTTTGTGTACATTACACAAAATAATGTTCAGTAAATTTTCGAACACTGGTTTAAACACTTTGGCTACCCCTTCCAATATACTGTCCAAATTTAGACCTTTGCAACTATTTCCTGTTTCCAAGTTTGTTTTAAAAACATGGCTACTTAGTAAGATAAATTGAGTTAAACGAAAAGGGCGTCATTAAAGCAAACGCCAATTTTTGGGGTCTCGAAAATTAACATTTTCTAAAGGAAATAGCAAATTAGATAGACGCTGGACTTGAGCTAAAAAAGAGACTATGTTGACAAAGAAAATGCATTTTTGCTGAATAAAATATTTTTTATCAAAAAATTCACGAAATTATCAAATGATCCTTGTACTTCAAAATACCTAGTAGAAAGATAAAATTAAGCTAAATAATTCAAAAACAAATGTGTGTTTTTATTTATTTATTTTTTTTTTTTTTTTTTTTTTTTTTGTTTAATTACTTTTGTAACATACTGTCAATATTACATTATTCGTGTTAATATCAATTGACAATTACAACCAGAAGCTCACACTGGTATTTTAAAATTAAGAGTTCATTTGAAAATACCAAATAACTAACCGACCGTTATAATTAATAATTACACGCCCATACACACAAACGCCCACACAGAGCTACAAATGAATTTAAAAAACTCTTTCACTCAGTCACAAAGCAAATTACTTCCATGTAAAATAATAGTAATGGAACTTTGAAAAAAAATAGAAATTAAATGAAAAAAAGTTTCATTCTGGTAAATTTTTTTGTCATCGTTGCGAAGTTAATTGAGTTTTACAAAGTTGAAATAATACAATGGAAAAAATATTCAACGGAATGGGAAATTTACTGTTGAAATCATGGTACGATTTCCTATATTAATTTGGAGCCCAAAAAAAATCGCATTTTTACCCGGTTGCAAAAGGTTTTCATTGTGGAACATGATTATTTAAAAAGGTTATGCTGCTGCAGTTCAAAAATATTGCACAATCCATTTCAGGAAAAGTTCGTTTTTTATTAATTAGAATTAATTCATAAACACTATTCGCTACCTTCTTTCGTCTTCCAAGTTTATTCTTCTAGTTTCACTTTAAATAGAGTTTCAATTTACTAGAAATAAAAAAAGACTAAATCGAGTTATAGGCCCAAATTTAGTTAACTAATTACTACTATTTAACCAAAGATTACCTTTACAACATTTGACTTGCCATTAGTTTAACCCACAATTCCACAATTTACCAATTATTTAGTCAAGAGTTGATACTCGAATAATAGTTATTTATACCCCGTCTACATTAGGCATCAATTTCTCATAACAAAAGTCAAACTTCATCAAAAAAACTATATTTTTAATACTGGTATTTAATTCTTAATACTCTTTTTTTACATGAAGTTTGACTTTTGTTAAGACCTGTTGATGGCTAATGAACATTTGTTTTTTATAAAAATTCTTACAAATGTAGTGAATTTGTAACTGAATGTTACATAAAATGAACATTAAGAAAAACGCTTTTCTAATAATTCGGTGGTTTTATATACATTTTTGGTTTTTTTATATTAAAACCGGTTCGAAACCCGGTTAGAAACCCGGTTAGAAACCCGGTGCGAAACCCGGTTCGAAATCAAATTCTAAACCAGTCCAAAATCCGGATTGAAAACCTATATTCTTAAGAAACCTATTTAAAGACATTCGGTTCTTTCTTTATTTTAATAAATAAAAAACTGAAAGAATCCATTAGAGTTAAAAAGATCGAATCGCAGTGAACAAAAGAATGCATTTTCGGTAAAAATAAATCAAAACTTGACATAAAATGTTTAAATTTATTTTTATTTTAAATTGTAATTGAACGACAGAAAAAATTTTAATTTTAAAATTGAAAAATATAACTCTTATTTTCGAAAAAAAAATTTACTCCATCCAAAAATTTGCAGAATTATCAAACAACCCTCGTATGATTATAAAATATGCAAAACAGGGTTGCTAATTCACTGCTTACAGTAACAAAAAACTAGAATAGAAAAAATAATTTCATTTTGGCGAATAAATTGAGACCCGATATCGGATTTATTGAATAAATCGGAATTGGAATTTTTTAACCCGATTAAAAAAACCCGTTTAGATGGAATATAATCAGCCTTTAAAGCAATTTTAAAGCCGGATTTATAACTCTTTCAAACAATTCTATTTACATATAACTCTTTTATAAGTAAACCAAATATTTCATTTTTGTTTCGAATAATTTCGATTCGAAAAATCCGGAAAATTGAATTAAACCGGTTTTGCAAACAATTCTAAAACCAGTTTGATAACTTTTTCTATTAGTGGACCAAGTCTTCTGTTTTGTCTAATAATTCCATGTACGTCTTTTTTTAACCAGTTTGAAAAAAAACCGATCTTCTAGGAAGTTTAAAAACCGGTTTGATAAATCTTTTGATTTTTTTTTTTCGAATAATTCGAAGTTCATCTTTTTTTATCCGGTTAAAAAAACTCCGAAAAATTTTATAAAGCCGATCTTTTAAACATTTCTAAATCCGGTTTGATAACCTTTTTATTAGCGTTCCCGGGTTTCGTTTTTTGAAACGGAAAAATTGGATAATGCCGGTTTTTAAAAAAATTCGAAAACCAGTGTGATAACTCTTTTTATTATAGGTTCAAGTGGTTCGCTGTTCGTGCGCCGAATAATTTTAAGTAAGTTTTTTAACCCGGTTCAAACAACCCGGTTAAAAAAATTTTAATTCTAAAATCCGGTCTTTCAAATAAGTGGTTCAAGGGTTCCTTTTGTCAAACTATTTTAAAACCGGTTCGATAACTTTTTCAATATGTAGTATAAGTTTTCTGCTTTTTTGTCGAATAATTTTAAATCCGTTTTTTACAAGTTTCAGAAAACCCGAATAATTGGCGAATAATTTGAGAAAACCGGTTATTTTAATAATTCTAAAACCGGTTTAATAACACGTTTTATAAGTGTTTCGTGTTTCTTTTTTGGTAAATAATTCACAGTTTGCACTTTTTTAACCCGATTAAAAAATCCGGAAAAATGTGTTAAAACCGGTTTTCGAACAATTCTAAAAACGGTTTGAAAACTTTTTTTGTGCACATTTAGCATTAATTACAGCCTTTTAACCTTTAACGAAACAATTTTCAACTTTAAAAAATATCAAAAACCGGTTTGATAACTTTTTCCATAAGCGGTCCAAGGGTTTCGTTGTTTTGAAAGGGAAATTTAAAAAAAACCGGGCTTTCAAACAATTCTCAATCAGGCTTGATAGCTCTCTAAATTCTATAATATTTAATTGCTATATCGTCACAAAAAAAGGGAAAAACTTTTAAGTAATTAATGTCGCGCTTCAAAAAAGCCGAGAAATTTGATACAACCGTTTTTTTTTTAAACAATTCTAAAATCTGTTCCAGGGTATTATTTATATGTGGTCCAAATATTTGTATTTTTTAACCCGAAAGAAACCATACAATTGGATTAAACTGGTTTTTCAACTAATTCTAAACTAAGCTTTAAACATATGTATGTGGTCCACGAGTTTTTTTTTTAATTATTATAAAAACCGGTTTCATAACTCTTTCAACAAGTAGTATAAGTTTTCTGCTTTTTTTGTCGAATAATTTTAAATTCGTTTTTTTTTTAACCGGTTCTCAAAACCCGAATAATTTGAGAAACCCGGTTCTTTTAATAATTCTAAAACCAGTTTGGTAACTCGTTTTACAAGTGAATCGTTTTTCTTTTTTGGTTAATAATTCACAGTTTGCACTTTTTAGCCCGATTCATTCAAAAAATCCGGAAAAATTTGTTGAAACCGGTTTTCAAACAATTCTAAAACCGGTTTTTAAACAGATCAAAAACCGGTTTGATAATTTTTTTTCTGCACAAATAACCCTAATTGTAGCCTTTTTTCATCAACGAAATAATTTTAAACTTAAAAACAAAATTAAAAAAATAAAAGCAGTTACTAAAAATGTAAAAAAACTTAATTTATTCGCTTAATAAGTATTTCTTAACATTTAATTAAATTACGTTGCCATTTTTATCAATTAAAAAAACAAAAACAAAAAAAAATAAAAATCCTAAATGTTTAAGCTGCCACTGACCCTGATGAGTTGTAGCGCCATTAAAAGTAGCTGGCATGCATTACAATTGTAATGAATTCATTTTAAATGAAAAAAAAAGTTACTAAAACCAAATTGCCTTCATTTATTACCAACATTTCGTGTCAAAGTTTATAATTGCATTTGACCTAAACGTTTGTGTTACGAAATAAAAAGTTTCGAAATTAAATTAGCGATAACGAACGATTACAAATTGAAGGTTAGAATGAACAACAACAACAATAAAAGCAATGAACAAACAAGTTGTTTAAAAAGTTATTACAGAAATTATTTAGAAACTTTTTGATGATCTCACTATGTATGGGAGAGACATCACCTACCCTACAGCTGGATGCTATTTAAGGACTGGTTTAATTTTAATGTTTATAGATTAAGTGCTTTAGGTCAAATTGACTAGCAAAAGTTTAAACTAAAAAAATATTAAATATTCAGGATTGTTTTTAAGATGCCAAAACTTAAGAGTTTACATTGTAAGCATGTAGTTTGCTTTGCTAAATTGCCAAACTTAACCACTTTTAAGCAGAACCCTTTCCAAACACGCACTTAAGATGCAGTTACGTGCAGTAATTGCTTAACTGAGAGAGAACTTTTAATAATTCACTCATTTTATGCGGGAACAAAGATATTTTTCATTTTTAATTTATTTAGCCACGGTTTCACACAGTAGACCTATTAATTCAAAACAATTGCGAAAAAATCCAATATTTTCAAAAAATAATTTTTTTTTCGAAATATAACCAGATAATAATTTCTCTTAAAAAAATATTTTATTTAATAATTAAATGCCTTTTTTGACTATCGTTCAACCCAATGCACTGTGGGTCAGAATCAAAATATTATGGAAATAACTCAGCCATTTGTAAAGGGCTAAGCTGATTGATCATTGTCATGAGCATAGCATAGGAATACCTGAGCTTAAGTTTTGACGGTGTGCACCATCCACTTGCCAGGGATGGCGCTATGTGGTCTCAAAGTTGGGTACCGTCCCCTGAAAATTTTTTTAGATCTTGGGATTTCTTAAATTTTTGTTTGATTTTTAAAAATAGTCTTAAAGGTCTAGTTAATTCCTATAAAATGATGGTTTAATCTGTAAACCATGTTTTAGAATGACCGAGTTATAAACATTTTAAAATTTTCATTTTCGATTATTCCATACCCTGGTGCAGTTTTTTTCAAAATATTTTAAACAATAAAAAAAATTCCCATAGTTAATAAGCGAGTTTTTAAAATATTCTGGAAAAATCTCAGGAGTTAAAAACTAGACGATTTTGAATTTAAAAATTCCAAAATAATTAAATTTTTGTGTATTTTAGACTAAAAATGGCCGTCAAACTTATTTTTTGTCATAGAAAAAAATTCTCTTAAGAAATATATAAAAATTTGTATATCTTTGTGTAAGCTAACGAGAACGTACGTCTAATCCAAATTTCGTGTAAAAATTATCAACCTTGCAGAAGAAGATTGAGGTCCTTCAATTTGACCTATTTTACATCGAAATTTTGACTTTTGCCTATACATATGTGCTAAAATCCCATAGCTGGGATCAGAAAAAGAAAATAATAAAGCTATATGCCAACTTCTGCTGAAAGTATTTCATGACCCCCCTATATGTTCCATATGTGGACTTTATGGTCAAAATACTAAAAATTCCAATTTTGGGATTTTTGGTCTTAAATTTAGGAATTGTAGGACTTGCTTTACCCTCATAATGTCGATTTTTTTATTATTTGATTTATGTTGACTAATTAGTAATTACAATATATAAAAATTATAAAACTTTTATTGCATATTCAAATTGGACCATTTAATTCAAATCTTTTTCAAATCTGGATCGTTTAAACTATTTTTTTTTTTTGACATTATGTAAATGTCATTGACAAAATTTCATTGACAAAATTTCATTGCTTTAGACCTGCTTTCCACAGAACAAGCTTTCTTTTGCAAGTCTTAATTTTTGTGTAAGAGAGGAGTACAGACGCATTTGGCTTCTCTTTTTCTTTCCCACTAAAAATCAGGCTTACGCAAGAAAACTTGCGCTGAGAAATTATTTACAACTTCACTTTACTCATTTTCTGTCAATTTTTTTAACTTATCCATTAAATTTATAATTTCTACTAAATTTTGTATTTTGTTTTACCAAGTTAAACCTTCGTTTTGTGTTTTTTGTTAATTATTTTAAACAAAAATTAATTACTGTCAGATGTATAAAACTAAATCGCCTGGATATGATATCCTTAGCTTCCTTCAAAATCTGTAGCGCGGCTTACACCTTCGTATAGGAAGTCAGACTTCAAATTCAGCTATGTAAAATTAAAATGAGTTTAATGGTTCTCCTGAGGTGAAAACTTCAGTTTAATAGATCTCCTATAGCGAAAAGTTGAGTTTAATAGTTCTCCTCCAGTTCTCCACCGGTTATCCAGTTCACCGGTTCTACACAAATGTCCCACTTATTGAATTAAAATTACTAGGCTGATTAATAAAACCACTAATAACAGTACCGTAGTATAGCTATTCGAGAAAGCCAATCAGTCAGTGAGAGAAACTACGCGAAGGCTGACTTTAAGTGATAACAACAATGACACGCGCACGATGTTCCCCAACCCAGAGCTACCTTACGACGGTTTTGGTTTTTATTTCAAAATATCAGATTGTTCTTGTGCAGCATTATATTTTTAGTACAATTTGGAAAAAGCCATAATTGCACTTGAGCGAATTCTAGTACCTACGAGAATTCGAACAAAATCTATTAATTTTTACTAAATTTCGTTCTCTATGGGAAATCCAATAAAAATCAACTAGAATTCGCTCGAATTCTAGTAATTGCTACATTTCGCTCAGGTGTTAATGCCCTAATAAACCAAGTATGTTTTTAGATCAAAAAGTACCATGTTAAAATTACATTTACCATCCCTGTAATGTATACACAGTAGCAGTTACACTTTTTATAATTTAAAAAAATATTTATGATTAATGGAAGCATGCTTTTAGGCGATTCATTTTTTTTTTTTTTTTTAATTTATTACTGATAAATATATGGATTTCTTAAAAAACGAATTCATTTTAATATTCAACTGCAGCTGCAGCTTAAGTTGCAACTAAATATTAAATGTTAATGTCATGCAATAAATTAATAAAAAAAAAAGAAGAGAAAAATTAAATAGAGTGAAAAAAAAATTTCATTAGTATTTCTAACATAAAACTGATGTTCGTGGAATACAAAATTATATAAATCAGAGCACGTAATTTGTAAATAAAACATTTTTACAACTAAATAAACATATAAATTTCACTTTTTTATGAGAGTGTAAGGGTTTATTTGTCGAATTAACAAATTTGGCGGGAAAGGGGAAAAACAGCCTTGCGATTTCACTAAAGGGCCTTTAAGTTCCATAATCTAGTTTATTTTTTATATATAAGTAGCATGACCCTGCCCTTTTGTTTCTGATATTATAGTCCGGCTTTGTTTAGTTTTTGAGCCTTAGAAAGGACTTTAAGAGATGAACCTCTTTCTGAGATAAAGTTAAACAAATTTGCTGTAAGAAGTTTTATAGAAGGTTATGCAAGATGATGTAGAGAAGAACTACAATAAAATCTATGTTTGCACTGTGGTGAAATTAATTCACAACAAATTTTAAAGATTTTGCTACAGTGATTCAGATATAGTTTATGTATTTACTTTAGAAAGAGGTAACCATCCCTGGGTAATTATTAGTGATTATTATACCCTTCACCACAGGTGGATAGGCTATATAAGTTTGTCATTCCGTGTGTAATTTCTACGATATTCATTTTCGACTCCACAACGTATATATAGTCTGGATCCTTATACATAGAGAAGTTGATTAAGCGAAGTCCGTCTATGGTCGGGTTGAAATCAACTTTGCCAAGACACCAGAAGAGATACAGAAAATTTAAGCCCACCAATCTGCCAGGCATAGCTTCGAAAATTTCACTAATTGAACATCAGACCCTTCCATTTGAGACTGTGGGCAAAAAACCATGCCCACCTATATTTTTTCACGTTGTTTTTATTTTTTTCGGTTGTAATGATTTGGGATTTGGGACTTTCACCAGAGGTGCACGTAGTGTGGAAAGTTTTCTGACTGTCATTCACTTGGGAATGACCAGTAACGATTCCTCTGTTTGAATGTCCAAGCAGCTCACTACTTCCGGTCCTAGACCAAGTATATCCCGGGCAATGGCTTTTCAGATTCTTCTGAAAGCTAGCTAGAGTGAGAAGGCGCCCAATCATGTAGTCTGAATGGTTACAGTACACCTTAACTTCTCAGGCAAGTAGGTAAAATACATGAATGTTTGCGGAAGCATGACTGCAACGTGGGTTTGCACACATAGATAGCAGTCCTATCACCCACAGAGTGCCCACTGAGAACAAGGAGCAGTCAATAGGTCAGACTAGAGCACATTAGAGGAGTCATATTGATCCACCCAATGTGGTTTAGTTTGACCATTCTAACGCAATGTAGTTTCAAGATGGTCCTAACTTTTACAAAAAAATTTCTTTAAAATTTTTACAAAAAATTTTCAAATTCTAAAATTTTTACAAAAAAAAAACATTCGTTAAATTTTTACAAAACAATAATCGAAAAAAAAATTTCATAAAATTTTTCGTAAAAATTTTCGATAAAATTTTTCGTAAAAATTTTCGATAAAATTTTATCGAAAAATTTTCGATAAAATTTTTACAAAAAATTTTCGATAAAATTTTTACAAAAAATTTTCGATAAAATTTTTACAAAAAATTTTCGATAAAATTTTTACAAAAAATTTTCGATAAAATTTTTACAAAAAATTTTCGATAAAATTTTTACAAAAAATTTTCGATAAAATTTTTACAAAAAATTTTCGATAAAATTTTTACAAAAAATTTTCGATAAAATTTTTACAAAAAATTTTCGATAAAATTTTTACAAAAAATTTTCGATAAAATTTTTACAAAAAATTTTCGATAAAATTTTTACAAAAAATTTTCGATAAAATTTTTACAAAAAATTTTCGATAAAATTTTACAAAAAATTTTCGATAACATTTTGACAAAAAATTTTCGATAAAATTTTGACAAAAAAATTTCGATAAAATTTTGACAAAAAAATTTCGATAAAATTTTGACAAAAAAATTTCGATAAAATTTTGACAAAAAATTTTCGATAAAATTTTGACAAAAAATTTTCGATAAAATTTTGACAAAAAATTTTCGATAAAATTTTGACAAAAAATTTTCGATAAAATTTTGACAAAAAATTTTCGATAAAATTTTGACAAAAAATTTTCGATAAAATTTTGACAAAAAATTTTCGATAAAATTTTGACAAAAAATTGTCGATAAAATATTTACAAAAAACCGGTTTTTTAATGAAATCCATTTTTGTGCGCATGTTGGACAAATGGCCTCCCGATAACTGTATTTCTAATTAAATAATATGTATGTATTTGTGATTTTAGTAGCACCAAAGGGGTTAATATAAAAAACTAATTAAACTTTTTTTTTCTGTTTTTATTATTTATATAAAAATAAAACCGGTTATAACCGGTTTTAAAAAAAAACCAAACCGATTTTTTCATAATTTAATAATATTTGTCACTTTAATTGCAGGATAGCCAATGAGCATTAATTTTTTCTACGTAATTATATAAACACATTTGTTGATTACAGACTTGACAATCCATACAGGGGACAAACTACGTCATCTAACAGGAAATCATGGCATGACTTTATATTGATTCTATTATTTCTACTTACCTCATTTTCAAAATATTTGAGTTGCTTTGTCGTGATTATTATTTGTTTCAATACCCTATCCCATCATTTTTATTTATAAATACATTAAAAATCTTCGTTAATTTTAAATTCAAAAATGATAAAGTTTTTCCTTGTAACAATAAATACAGCTTTTTTTGAGAAAAATTAAAAATTATTCTAATTTTACTTGTAAACAAAAAGCATCCTTAACTTTTCTTTGGATCTTTTTCTTTGGTTGCTTAAAAGAGAATGGTAATTTGCGCATTATCTTTTGTGTTTTTTCATTGTGTGGTTGTTTTCCTCAGATAAAATGCCATTAGAGGAATAAATAAAACAAAAAGTAGAAATAGAAATAAATAAATGTTTGTTTGTGGGTGGGTGGCACTTTTGGTTTTCATTGTTTATCCAAGTTTCTTGAATTTTGTTTTTCTTCTCTTTTGATGGCTTTTGATGATATTTTATATTTATTTTTAACTTTTGAATATTAAGACTTTTTAAAAGATTTTTTCTTTTGAGTGCTAGATATTTTCAAATGCATCCCTGAGGACATAATCCCTGCACTCATCTGGAAATTAATTTTTCCTTCATTAATCAAAAACATAACTTGGGCGTATTTAGTTGAAAAACTTATTTCAAATGTATTTTACAATAAATTATAGCAAGTATTCAATACCCTGGGTAAATTTTAAGTCTTTGCCTGTAACTTTTACAAGATGAGGCTAAATTCCTCAAAATCGCGACAGTAACAGTAGATATTATGATACATACTCGTAAAATCGTGTCACTGTCGAAAAACCCTTTAATTTTCAGTTTAATTTATTTAGGCTTGTTGTTGAAGCGGGCAAATTTTTAAATACTCTGTGTAAATGTAACGTAACTGCCTATTTCGGTTAAAAAAATTGGCAATATGTGTAAATTGGCTTAACTTTCGCAACACCCTATAATTTTTATTTTTTTTATATCCCTCACCACAGGTGGAAAAGGGTATATATAAGTTTGTCATTCCGTGTTTAATTTCTATAATATTCATTTCCGGTCCCATAAAGAATATTCTGGATACTTATGATTTAGCGATTTCCGTCTGTCTATCTGCCCGTTTGTGTTCGGGTTGAAATTAACTTTGCCAAGGCACTAAGAGAGATACAGAAAATTTGAGCCCAACCATCTGCCAGGCATAGTTTCGAAAATAATTGAATTCAGCAACATCAGACCCTTCCATTCGAGTTTGTGGGCAAAAAAACCACGCCTACCAATATTTTTTCACTTTATTTTTATTTTTTTTTTCGGTTGTAATGAATCTCTTTTACTTTTTTTTTTTTTAAATAAATATTAGACCACGACCAGTAAATCGCATGGGGTGCATAAGAATCTCAGAGGATTAATAACCCCCTTCGAGGGTCTTTTTTTTTTGCTTTTAGGTTGGTATGGTTTTTCTGCTTTGATTTGTATTTAAGGCCTTTATAGAAAGCAATACATATTGAGGTTACCAATGGATCCACAGGGTACCCCCTGATAATCAGGAGCAATCAAAAGACACATTTGGGGGGGGTTGGATGTCAATATGATGAAATTTTTTGTTAGGTTTTTTTTTGCTTTTGTCTCAACATTCTAACCCAATTTCAATTGCAGGAAGGTCCTAAATTTTACAAAAAAAAATTAACAAAAAATTTTACAAAAAAATTTTACAAAAAATATTAAAACAATTTTAACCAAAATTTTAAAAATAACTACAAAAAAATTTTACAAAAAAATGTTTACTAAACATTTTACAAAAAAAAAAATAAAATCTTTTCACTCAAAATTTTTACAAACATTTTCTAAATATTATTTCCAAAAATATTTTCAAAAAAAAGTTTAAAAAAATTTTTACAAAAAATATTCAAAAAAAAATGTTCAGTAAAATTTTTCAAAAATTTTCCATAAAATAATACAAAATATTTTCAATAAAAATTTTTCAAAATAATTTAAAAATAATACTCTCTGCTTTGCTATAAAAGGCCGTCTTTTTCACTAGCCATCAATTTGAACAAAACAAAAATATGACGCCGGCAGAGCAACGGAATTAATTTGTGCATTTTGTTATAGGTGTGGAATACTATTTCATGTCATTTTCTGTTTGAACATAATTTTCTGTTTTCCAACAATGTTGTTTGAATGCTTATTGTACAACAAATAGAAGTAGTACGGTTGAGCAACAGATGGCGCTGTTTGCAAATAATACTGTCAAACTAAAATACAATCATCATCATCGTCATTGTCTTGTTATAATAGAGTTTTATAACAAATATTTTAACAACCATGTTAGGACTTGAAAAAGACATTAACACTTAACACTAACATGATGCTAGTGTTAACTGTTATCATTTTCATTGTATGTCTAATGTATACTGGGGGTAAGTACTCAAACAACATTGATGGAAAACAGGAAATTATGGTCAATCAGAGCATGAACATAAGCACGTATTCACCACCTATAACAATACAAACAAGTTAATGCAGTTGATCTGCCATCGTTATGTTTATGTCTGGTTCAAATCGATGGCTAGTGAAAACAGGGTGTAAGAGAAATAAATGTATTCATGTTAATCTTTAGTAAAAACAATAATCTGTTGTTGTTGCTGTAAAGGTCAGAAAGGACATTTATTTTTAGTTATTTGAAGGATTTTTCTACGGTAAGCGAGCTGTCAAAAGTTCAAACATTTTCCCTCCAATAACCTGTTTATGTGTGACCTAAACAAAAAAAATTATTTAGAGAATAAAGAAAACTTTAAGGTCTTAAACAAATTGAATTGAATTTTATGTAAACTTGTAAGAGGTGAAGAAAAATTACTCTTATGACAATAACTGAAATTATAAAGGATTTTAACTTTTGTACTAAAAAAGGATCTTATGACAAATACACATTTGGATTTTGCTTTGTATTTTATTTTAAAACTACTTATTTTAATATTTTATACCCTTTAAGCACAAAACATTATGTTGTCCTTTGATTTGACATAAGTTTCTTATTCAGTTTTAAAAGGATTTTTTTCAGCAGTCTTTCTATTGTGTTTCTTTTGATACAGACAGATATAATTTTTATTTTAGTTTGATATCCCTTATTATCTTGTTTTGCATTAATAAAAAAACATATTAAGATCAACTTTGATTTCTTAGGGATTTAAAAGGACATTAATAAATTTGTCAATTGCATTTATAAAAATTATTTTTACAAAATATTATTTGGATTTAAAACCCAAATGGGATTTGCAAAAACAAATTTTTAAAATTTATACTACGGCAGGCTGATTTTTAGAAAAAGTAGTTTAGTTCATTTAGCCTTTTACGATACGATAACGTTACGTAAATAGAAATCTTGGCGATACGAAGACGACTAGGGAAATTAAATTGAAGGTAAAATAAATAAAGGACAAGTTGGGTTATTTTTTTTTTTTTTTTTGTATTATTATACAAAATTACAGCTTAAGAACGCTATTTAGACGACCATTTAAAAGCATGACTTTTTTGTTTGTAGATGAACGGGGTAGGGAATCAAGGGAGGTAAAAAAAGACACGTTTTGTGTTTTGCATAATTTTCTAAAATTTCTTTTTCATTACAAAAGTATTTTGGAAATAAAATTTTTATACTGCCAAACAAATAAAAGTGAATTTTTTTTGTAAAAATTTTATAGAATTTCTTTTTTGTAAAAATTTTATAATTTTTTTTTTTTTTTGTAAAAATTTTATTTTTATAAATATTTTTATAAAAAACTTATTTTTAAGAAATTTTTATTATAAAAAATCTGGGTAAACTATTTTAAATATTTGTTTAAAATATTTTTTGTAAAATTTTTTTTAACTTTTTTTGAAAATTTTTTTAAAATTTTTATGTAAAAATTTTATAGATAATAGTTTTGTAAAAGTTTTATTCAAAATTGTGTGTAAAAATTTTATTCAAAATTTTGTGTAAAAATTTTATTCAAAATTTTATGTAAAAATTTTATTCAAATTTTTGTGTAAAAATTTTATTGAAACTGTTTTACAAATATTTTATTGTAACTGTTTTGTAAAAATTTTACTGAAAATCGTTTGAAAAATTTTATTGAAAAAAGTTGTATTGAAAATTTTTTTTAAAAACTTTACAGAAAATATTTTGGAAATTTTTTGAATATTTTTTGGAAATTAATTAGAAATTTTTTTTTTTAATTTTTATTAAAAATGATTTTAAAAATTTTTTGTAAAATTTGTTTTTGAAAATTTTTGATTAAAATTTTTTGGTAAAATATTACAAAAAAATACTAAAAAAAAAATTTTAAAACATTTTTACTGAAAAAAAATCATCGGGTAAGTCTAAAATTTTTTTGTAAAATGTTTAAAACTGAAATGAAAAAAGGCATGCCTTAAAAAACATCGTGTAAATCCCTACTTAGAATTTAAAATCAATGTTTATAAGATTTTCGTTAAAAAAAAATCATTCTCAAAATTTGCGAAGAAAGATGATTTCGGAAGTCGGTTTGAACGAAACTTGCGGCAATAAATAGTCTCTCCGACAAAAATCATTGGTGTCAAAATTTGTTAGAAATAAAATAAGTTTGAAGAAGACTCTTATTTCAATTGAGGATAAAATCTCAACAGCATTAACCCCACTTTAATGTTTTGAAAATCAAATTTAATGTCATCTACAGTATGTCGAAAAAAAGCGAGTGTAGTCGAAATATTTTACAACTTGGAGGCTTAACTATATTATTTTAACTCAGTATACTATCAACGTAATAATTTCACAAAGCTAAGAGTGTAGCGGTTCACAAGATGCCTTATATATTTGTAGTTTATAATAAAATTCTGTTTTTCTCTATTTTAGTTTTTTAATCAAAAAAACTTACAACCAAAATAAAAAATAATATAAAAACAGTACAACAATAAACATAACAAATTAAAATTTTTTTATTTCTTTTTTTCATCACTAATATTTTCATGTTTATTTCTATCAGCTCTTTAGTCTACACTTTCATTTTTTTTGTAGTATCAGGTGTCCAATTTGAGACACGCCAACACAGTTTCAAAATAACAATAAAAATTGAAAT
This sequence comes from Phasia obesa, assembly GCA_949628195.1. Lineage (NCBI taxonomy): Eukaryota > Metazoa > Arthropoda > Insecta > Diptera > Tachinidae > Phasia > Phasia obesa. Next base: position 135,859,841 of record OX451218.1, on the reverse strand, counting down.
TGAAAAAGTTTTTAAAAACACATTGTTTCACGGATTAAATAAATACACTAAATAAATTAAATCTAACAAGAAAAAAATCGGTTTAAATTGCTTAAAAACTTCATCTTGCTTCCCAACTATGGAAACGAAGGAAGTGCAATTGATGTCGACAAAGTAAGTGACATGTTGTATGTTTAATTGTCCAAAAAAAGAAAAAAGTTTTAATTTTTTTTCTCATTTCGTTTTAGCATTTAAAAAACAAGAGAAAATTGCAAAGGAAAAAAACACATTTTTATAAATATACAGATGCGAGCAAAAAATAAGCATCGCAAATCAAAAGTTGCCAGACTGCTCGCGAACGAATACTGAACGAATAAAAACATGGCGTATACATTTCTTGAAAACTCTGAACAATCTCTCCAAAGCCTCACTTCTCAACGTCTCATCAACACCAGTCCCAAATAAGATCCCCCCAGTCCCCTCATATGTCACTGAAATCGAAAACGTCATAAATGATGAAACGTGAGAAATCGAGAAATCTTTGGTTTGGTGCTTGTTCGGATGGCGCAATGGCCACAACTGTCAAAACCTTTCTGCCCAAACCGTGAGACTCTGCAATCCTCCCTAACATCCCAAGATCGATCAGTTCTCTCTACTACCCAATCGGACAGTAGCCTATAGTCGTGACTAATCGGTGGCTTCAGCAATTCTCTGTCTAGGTTAGTATCCCCGAGCCCAATTTTGCGAAATCGACAACGATTTTGTTGAGCTCAACATTGCAATGACCCGGAACCCAACTGTCGACGTAAAGAGTGACCTCCTCCTTCCCTTTTAAAACTTGTCCAGACAACAGTTTGGTGGCCTTCAGAACCGCCATCACCTCTGCCTGGTAGTCTCTACGACATGCGTGTATTAGTTCCTAGAATGTGGACCCGAGCATCACTGCCCGCTTTCATCTTCGAACCATTTGTGAACACCGCAACCCCGTTTTACAGCTTGCCAGACCCCAAGCATTCCTCCCTTTTCGGGAATGCAACTAAGGGTATCCTGCCGAAATCAAACACCGTGTCCATAAAGTCCGTTAGCCTAGAGGTTAATGAAAGCAGTCCGTTAAGTCCGACCTCAAGCAGAATCTTTGTGTGTCCTATGTTACTTGACCTCATCAATTCTAAGCAGACTTCTCGCCGTCATTCCGACCATAAAGCCCTCAATAAGAAGTAGATGCAGAATGTATCCAAAGCCGTTTGAGATAACTTTTCATGGCACCTGCAATGCCTATCGAAACACATTTCTAGACCTTGGCAAGAGTTTTCCTATAAGCCTCCGTTCTCAATACCTCCCTCCCTCAGTAGATCATGCTTAAAAATTACAGCAACTTTTTGGAACGCCGCTTAGGTGATCTATTTCCCAGTTCTTCAGGCGGAGACACTGATACCAAAAATCTTGCCTAGAAATTCGTGGCATTAGCGATCAACATCATAAAACTGAAAAAAAAGGAAATACTATAAGGCCCCCATGAAGATAAAACTTATAATTAATCAGCATCAGCCAGTTCAACCAGTGTCCACTAGGCCAAGATTCTATGAAGCCATACAAAAATTTAACTGTTTGGCTTCTATGGAATAAAATTTGATGGTAAATCACTTAAACAAAGATATTCTTCCAGATATCAGCATTAATTACGGCGTGGAATTGGAGAGGACATCTTTAAAATATTTTTTTTTATATGTCATGTATCACGTAATATAGTCGGTACATTGATAAAAATCATCTTTGGAATACCACCCACCAAACACCCATCGAGTTGGAGATACCTAGACATAGAGGCGCTGGATTGGTCTATGCTTAGAAGGCCACCCGACGACACAAGTAGAATGGCCATCGATTGCAATCCTAAGGGTCAACGACGTTTTCGAAGAGACAGTTGGTTACCGAAATTAGAATTTCAGGACGCAGCTGGAGCGAAATATTGCAAGTGAAAACGATAATTGGAAGAACTTTGTTGTGACCGTATGTTCCTTATAGGAGTGATAAGATACAATATATTGAATAAAGTCGAGGGGCCTAAGAACGTAAATGAATATGTTGAGATATTAAAACGTAAAATTATTTATATATATCTACGATAAGAAAACGCAGCATGATATCTGTGGCAATAAGGAAAAAGTGCTTAAGTCTGATTTTTAAGTTTTGTAGCAGAGCAATTTTAAACTTTAAAATTAATTTCTTTTTTAAATAGCTTATCTTAAAACTTTACATAAGAGAGTCTAACGTATGTTTTGGAAAAAAATCTTATATCTACCAAAAGTACGCAGGTGTTGCAATAAATAAATTGTGAAAGAAGTTTTTATGCTTTAAAAAATAACTTAGTAGTTTCTTAAGTTTTTTTCCAAATGCAATTAGACATTGAAAAAAGATAAGCAGAAAGTAATTTCGCTATAACTTTCTGAAAAATGGTAAAAAATAATTGAAAATTTGCACATGGGTACTTTCGATTACGGAGATTACAAAGGTGCCAGTAACTAAAATTTTGCTTAAGTCGACTTAAGCACTTATTCCTTATTGCCACAGATATTTCAACATCATATTCCCAAGCACTCTACTCACTTAACTTGTAGCTTGCTAAGCGACAATGATGGGCATGTTTGGAATGGACCTTCACAATCTTCTGATCGCAATCGTATATAAAAATCTATGGAAGCTTGTTTCAGTGGTTTATTATAAGCCTTAAATTTAACGAGCGTTAAAAGTAAAAAATGGCATGCATTAGTTTTTTTTTGCTCGCAACTGTAAATGTGTATGGTCACACTGTTCTATGTTGTTGCCTTTTGCTACAAACCTTACAAGCAATTAAAACTTAAAAGTTCATTTGTTGTGATAATTGCTCGCTAGAGCAGCATTCGATTATGTGCTAATGCAAAAAAAAGCCATTTACAGATCTGTAATACGTTTTTATTTTCACATTCTCCACCCACAGAAGGTCATGCAGTTTATAGACTTTATATTCACACACCCACATTTCAAAATTTTACTTTATCATTTACATGGAAGGAAGTTTTTTTATCAATACTTGTTTACGAAACATCTAAATGCTGATGTTCTCACAATTAGAACTTCATACAAAATTTTGCAGTATACATATATTGCAGGGGTGGAAATTGCAGTGTTATTGTACTTGTTCAAAACTTACTACATTTAGTAAGTGGCGTTTAAGGTCGGAGTATAATACATTGCATGTTCGGCTTACTTAAATTCGGGTTTAAGAAAGCAACATACCATAGGTTCAGTCTAAGCAACGAAAGGGTGGTTTTTATAGAGGTATAGAAATTTTGGTTGGCATTATTTTTCAAGATGGTGACCGATTTAACAGCTGTCAAGTGATTTATTCTCAGTTTGGTTTGGCAATTCATCATGAATAGACCCACGCCTGAACAACGCTTGCAAATAGTGCAATTTTAGATAGATTTATTGAAAGACACGTTTGGTGACCGCCTAATTTCACGTTTTGGACCTGTGAATTGGCCTCCAAGATCTTGTGATTTAACACCGCTAGACTACTTTCTATTAGGCTATGTAAAGTCATTGGACTATGCGGATAAGCCACAAACGTTTGACGATTTGGAAGACAACATTCGCCGTGTTATTTCCGATATACGGCCACAAATGTTGGAAGAAATCATCGAAAATTGGACGTCCAGATTGGACTACATCCGCGCCAGCCGTGGCGGTCATATGCCAGAAATCATATTTAAAATGTAATGCCACAAAATTATCTTTCGGATAAATAAAATTCATGTCAATCGAATAATCCATCTTTCTTTTATTGCAACTTATAGTTCTATACCTCTATAAAAAACTTTATAAGAACAGATGTAAGACAGATAAACCTTATTTACTGGCTCAATAGCTCTGGGTGAAAACAATGCGACTAATAACCAGTTTTTGTACTATGGCTGTCTGAACCATCAACTGAAACCTTATTTGCAAATTGAAAACCATCTAAAGTATACTGCGCTATTGGCGCCATCTGTTGCTATTCAACATAAAATCGCATATTTTTAGCAGTTTAGATTTAAACCGCAGCTATAATGCTAGTAACGCAAAGAATCCCCATCAATGTTAGGGCAGAGGTTGTCTATCAGCTTCGAGGTCCCGTAGTATCAGTGTGTTAAATTGCAGGTCGAAAGTCCGAAAGTATTTATAATCCACTGTTAGGCGCCAGCGAAGTATCGGGAATGGATTATTTATTACATTTTTAGTTAATTTTCATAATGAATTTGTTGAATGAGTTAGTACTTTTAAACTATTTTAGTTCTTGGTTGGAGTTAAAAAAAAAACATTTTAAAATTTCCATGCCTGTACTAGTAATTATATTATTTCGAACTCTAAACACATCATTTCATGCAAGTAACAACATTTTTATTGACATTGCAATTCAAGCCAAAATCAAAATTAAGCAATTTGATATGCACTTCACCACAGGTTTTTGAAGCATTGAGATAATTTACAAGTTGGACTCTTCTATCAAATGTGAATTTCTGAACTATTGCCGCGTAGAAATTTTAAGATTATTTCGTAAATCAGTAAATAAAGTTACATAAAATTGCAAAGATATATTTTTGTCTAGTTTTACCGCCAATTTTGTTTTTTTGTGAAATAAAGAATTTTTTAAAACCAAAATTGAAGGGAAAATGTGAACTAAAAAGCAAAATTGATGGCAAAGTTAATTGAAAACTAACTTCCGATTATCTGTGTTTTGTTTATCTTGTTTTAAAGCAACTAACAATGGCTGCCTTTTTATTGATAAATACTAAATCGTCTAAATTATTTTTTTCACTCAGGTTTAAAAAATAATATTCAAATTTATTTAAAGGAAACGGTTTATTATTAACTAGTTTTACCGCCAATTTTGTTTTTTGTGATATAAAGAATCTTTAAAAACCAAAATTGATGGCAAAGTTATTTGAAAACTACCTTAATTGTTATTTACATCCATTTGACTTTATGAAATATATCCGATTAACTGTGTTTTGCATATTTTGTTTTAAAGCAACTAACATAGGTTGTTTGAAAAATGAATTAGGAAAGATGGCTGCTTTTTTATTGATAAATGATAAATCGTCTATATTATTCTGTTCAGGTTCAGGTTTAAAAAATAATATTCAAATTTATTACTTTAAACGAGAATTCAAAATAGTGCAAAATAAATTTAATAGCGGTTCATTTACTCATTGATCCACTGTAATTAAATGACTGTTTCTTTTTATCAATTTAAAATTGATTGCGAATCATAAAAATACCTAATGAAATGCTTTGAAATCTTAAAAGTGATAAAGACGACATCCTTCAAAGTAGTAACATATAATTTGTCCTTGCCTGTGTCAGGATGTATGTAGGATGCATGTAAGTAGGTCTTACACAGCCATACGTTTTCCTGTTTAAAGGTCTTTCTACAAGTGTTTGTACGAATTCATGTTTGTGTTTTTTTTATTGATTTACGTATGAAATTGAGTTAGTATTATTACTGACATTCATAAGTTGTCGTCGTGATGTCGTCGTGATGTTGATTGTTCGTTTATTATACCTTCAGCGAACAACTAAACAAAATTTGCATACAAGCGGAATGTTTTAAACAACAAAAAAATTGAATAAAATTTAAAAGAATATGAATTGAAATGACAAGGTCAAACAAAAGTTAAAGAATTGTGGCGGTTCCAGAAATACTCAAACTAAAGTGTACATTTCACAAAAAAAAAAAATTATAAAATGACGAAAAAGAAACTTAAAATAAGTTAATTTTGCCAAATAATTAAAATTTTATCAAGAAATCATAAAAACAATTCGAAATATCACCGACAAATTATAAAAAATAATAATAATGTGAAGACGGTTTTGAGACGAATCGTTATATCCACTCAAAGCCACTGTGCAGCGTTTACGCTGCACGTATTCGGGTACTAATGTCGTTTGCCAAGGCACCAGATATGATACAGAAGACTTAAGCCCACCAAACCGCCAGGCATAGTTTCGAAAGTTTTGGGATTGTAATTCAGGAACATCAAATCATTTCTTTGGAGCCTGCGGGCAAAAACCACGCCCACCTATATTTTTTCACGTTTCTTTTAATTTTTTTTAAGGTTTCAATGGTTTTCTTTTGCTTTTTTTTTTGTCAAATAAATATTAAACCGTGACAGGTAGATCGCAAGAAGCGTATACAGATCTCGGGGGATCAATAACACTTTGCGTGGGCCGATTTTGTGTTTATTTTAGGTTGGTAAGGTTTTTCTGCTATGATTTGTAGTAAAAGCCTTTATAGAAAATAATTCATATAAAGGTAGCCAATAGACCCACAGGGTGCCTACCGGTAAGCAGGAGCAAATAGGCCCATTAGTCAATATGAGGGTCAATATGAGAAAATTTTGTTTAAGAAATTTTTGCTTTAGTCTGACCATTCTAACGCAATGTAGACTGCAGGAAGTGTCTAATTTATAAAAACAATTTTAGAATTTTACAAAAATTACTAAAAAATTTTTTTACGAAATATTTTCAACAAAATTAAAAAAAAATTACCAAAAAAAATTAAAAAAAATACATATAAAAATGTTCAAACAATTTAAAAGAAATTTACAAAAATGTTTCATACAAATTGAAAAACTAAACAAAAAATAATTCTGAAAAAAATTTTCAAAGAAACATAGGAGGGTAACACAATATCTAGCATTACTATGGTGTAGAGTATAAAAGATTCGGCATGGCCGTTTATTTCAAATTTAATTGTTTAACGTTTTCAGCAATACACATTCTTACATCTGCCCGTCCCTATTAAAAATATCTTTTATGTACGAGTATTGTATTTTTGTTAACCATTTTAACTCCCTTAGATGAGCCTTGTACAATAATACATGTCCTTTTATATTTGCATGAGTCCTTTTGTATAGAAACCATGTCGGTATTTTAAATTCAGCAAGGATGTCTCGTCTTTTATTTTCTTATCAAATGATTACATTTTGTAAATTGAAAGGGAATATTCTTTTGCTTATTATAAATTCAATAACAATGAAAATAATAAGCATTTGATATTGATATTATATTTTGATTATGGCATTTTTTTAAGTTTTTGTGTTTATTTTTACAAAAAAACTGTAAAAAAGACATTATCATTTAAATAATCCCAGAGATTTGGATTATGTTGGTGAATTTTATATATATTTTTTTATGAATATTTTGATTTTTTTATTAAAGTTTCTTTTAGCAAATTTTAATTTTTTTTTATATAATTTTTTTTTTTCATTTTTTAATAAATTCTTATTTGTTTGTAAAATTTCGTTTTGGCTTAGAGCACATTTTTAAAAGGTTTTTTGATATTTTAGTGAATTTTGATTTTTGGAACAAAATTGCGATTTTAGGTAGTTTTTTTTTTTAATTATTTAATATAATTTATGACGATTTGTCATTTACGGATAAAAAGGCAGCAAGAAATCATCTTTCCTAATTCAGTTTTCAAACAACCTATAAATCTGTTATATTTCTCAAAGTCAATTTTGCCATCAATTTTGCTTTTTAGTTCACATTTTCCCCCAAATTTTTTTTAAAGATTTCTCATATCACAAAACAAACAAAATTGGCGGTAACAGTGGACAAAAATATATCTTTTTTTGTGATTTATCAGTTATTATTAATAAAATATTTCCTTATCCAGTTTTTAACAACTGATGATATTCGCTTTTAAACAATACACGCAAACCACAAATAATCTGTTATATTTCGCAAAGTCAAATTGATTTAAATAAGAATTAAGATAGTTATTAAATAACTTTGCCATCAATTTTGCTTTTTAGTTTACATTTTCCCCCAAATTTTGGTTTTTAACGATTTTTCATATCAGAAAAAAAAACAAAATTGGCGGTAAAAGTAGACAAAAATATATGTTTTTTTGTCGAATTCTGTTTTTTTTCTTATGAAGTTCTAATTTTTTATTAATTTTTTTTTTTTTTTCGATTTTCTGTTTTAGGTATATTTTATTTCAGGTTATTAGCAATTTTTGCATTAAATTAATTAAATTTTTGTTTTCCGTTTTAGAGTTTTTGTATATTTTCTAGCAGTGTATGAAAATAAACAAAACGTTTCGCAAACTTTGTGCATCGGTCGAATTCTTATTTCAGGTAATAAAAATCCGTTCTCTTTAAATAAATTTTAATATTATTTATTAAACCTGAATGAAAAAAATGATTTATGACGATTTATCAGTTATTAATAATAAAATATTTCCATATTCAGTTTTTAACAACCTATGATATTCGCTTTTAAACAATATACGCAAATCACAGATTAGAATTACTTTACTTTGAAAACAACTTTGCCATCAATTTTACTTTTTAGTTCACATTTTCCCCCAAATTTTGTTTTTTAAATATTTCTCATATCACAAAAATACAAAATTGGCGTTAAAACTAGACAAAAATATATCTTTGCACTTTTATATAACCTAATTTTTTTCTTGCAAAACTTTTATTAATCTCTATTAAATAGATACATACTTATTATTAGATTTCTTTAAGCATTAAACATGACGAAACAAATTCAGAATGTTGTTTGCTAAAAAATAAAGATTTTCATTGAGAAAACCCCCACATTATCATTTTAATGTAACTCTGATTACCAAAAAGGAAAATATTTCGTCTTTGTTATTTGTTTTCCCTCTCATGCCATCAAACAGTTATCATATTTCCTTAAAAGACACAAAATGTTTCATATTACAAACAAAAAAATAAATAATAAAAAATAAAAACCCAACACATTAACACTCAAGGGAGCAATTTTTTGTTACGACATCATAAGCCGCCAAACAAATAAAATGCCACATCTCGGCTGTACGGAATCTTATCTTACCCTTCATCATTGAGAAATTAGGATTATGAAAAATTGTTTTTTATGTAAAATATTTAAATTTATTAGTCGCACTTAAATATTAAAAACAAATAAATTGTTTAAAAACAAATAAATTTTGTTTAATACAAAAGTCTTTGTTCCACCTTTTCCACCTCTGGTGTAGGGTACCAACAAAGGATGAGATAAAGAAAACAATTCATAACAAAAAAACATTATTTTTGCATTTAACATTAAAAATAGCAGACAAAGGATGGCATCATCATCCTTGAGATAATCAGACAACAGCAACATTATAAGCAAACAAAATGTTGCCAATTAAGCCATTCAAAAAAAAGTAAGCGAATAGGGTGATTTTTTTGTTGTTTGTTTTCGGCTTTGGTATAATGGAACCTGGATAAACATGTTTTATGAGATATTTTCTTCTTTTTAATTACAAATGGACCAAAAAGACCCATTCATAGAAGAGTTACAGGGTTAATATGTTTTACAAAAATATTTCATGGGTTTTATTAATCTACATTAATTTGATGAACAAAGCCTGCATCTAAAATTTGAAAGTAACACACTTTCCTATTCCGATTAACCATTAGAATTTTCAAGAGGGGTCACTTAAACAAACACCACCCCCCCCCCCCTCACCCTTAAATAAAACTGTGGCAAATTTTCAAAACTCCTTTACATGAAATTTTTTTTAACCCCTCTGCCCCAGTGTGCTGACAGAATGTTCCAATTTTGGCAACGCGTAAACACAACACAAAAATCACACAATCAGAATGTATTTTCATATTTACTGTTTCCAAATGTTCTATCATTTTAAGCCACAAACTGCGTTTATATTTTGTTTTCATACAAAATAAAGTAAAGGAAATAAATAATACAAATAATACAGATGGAAATTTCAGTCATACACTCCAATATAACACACAAATACATATGCACATATGGATGTACATAAATATTCATTGTGTTTGGACACTTTGTTAAGCATATACAAACATAAAGAGTGTTTTTGTGAGAGCATCCCAGAGTTCCACACTGGATGAAGTTGGTCATATGCTGTACGGGCTGTATTAATGCTGTTCTCAACGTCGTCTTTGGAACGTCCGTTTGTTGTAATTGTGCTCTTCACGTAGTAAAATGACTAGATGCTTTCAATCTGCGATTCTTGCAGTCTGAAGTTTTCATCGCATAGTCCAGATCTTAGAGAGGTCTGTCTAAACGCCAGATTTTTCACCTTGCTCATGATCTCGTCAATGACCACGTTGAAGAGCAAAGGCTATAATATACATTCTTCACGAACACCAAGGTTCTTATTAATGGGACCGTTTGTTATATACTCGTATACAATGCATTAATGTCAGGGTTCAGAAGTTTTCATTTATGAGCGATGAAATATCAACATTTATGATATTTCTCATAAATGAGATTTCTAAAATGTTATATTTTTTTCACGGTCATAAATAAACATAAAAAAATATATTTGCCTACGATTATACATGTTTCTATATTGCTCATTTATGAGCGTTTTAATTTATGAAATTTCTAAATTTTTCATAGATAAGATTTCTAAAATGTTTAGCCTTTTAGAACCTACGCCGGCAGTTGCACATTACAAAATATGTGCATTGCGAATGCTTCTTAATGCAAAAATTTATCTACGATCTTTTCGTTAATGAAAAATTAACAAAATTGCTAATACTCATATATGAGCACTTGCGTGAAAAGAAAAATATTTTCTTATTTATTTACTTTTGAATAGAGAGGAAAAAAATAAATCATATCATTCATTAATGAACAACCGAACACAAAATATTTTCTAGTCTCTCACACATGTATGAAAAGAAGCCAAAATTTTGGTACTCTGATTCTTGTACAGGAAGGTAGATAAGAAGATAGATATGGAATACCAACCTTTGCAACGAATTGCTTTCCATTTGAGACACAATGGTTTGAACAAACAAACATAAAATATTTTCTAGTCTCTCACATATGTATGAAAAGAAGCAGAAAAAAAAACTAAAATGTACATAATAACATGATGATTGAGCAGTGAGTGAGCATTTTGGTACCCTGATTCTTGTGCAGGTAGGTAGACAATGAGAGAGAAATGAGTTTTCTTGTCATTCCTTTGCAACGCATTGCTTTCCATATGAGACACAATGGTTTAGGGTGTCGAACGCCTTATCAAAGTCAACGAATATAATATACTAGCTGTGCCCGCCACTTCGTGAATGTCCTTGCATTATTTTGTTCGATTTTGCTTTGAAAGTAATCCACACAAAAGGCCCTTACTTTTTTAGTACCACCTTAAACTATGCTGCATATCGGTTAGTGCTTCAGTTATGGTTTATGTATTTACTTTATAAAACAGCACCATCTGATGCGCTAAAATATAGTATAGTATACATTTCCTAGTTAGTGTTTCAGTTATGGCTTATGTATTTACTTTACTACTAAAATAACTGCGAACTTTCACTAGTTTTTCTCCACTTTCTCTTGGAAGTAAGATATTTTCATGGAAACAAATTATCCTATATTGGAATCAGGATACTAAGGTATCTCCCCACTAAATTTTGTAAAAATCCATCCAGTGTATAGATAATGGTGATCTTCATTCTATTCAATTCTAGATTCATTCCATTCAATTCTAGATTTATTTGAACGAAAGCCATCTTGTTGATTACGGATGACGTTGGCAAGAGCATCTGCCAGTAGCTTGCTTAATATATTCCCAGTCACCTTATTCACCGTGCTGAGGAGAGTGATATATACAAATGATATATTATCGATTACAGGAGCATTGTTGTTCTTGAGGGTTTTAATCTTTGCATCTTTGATTTCAAATAAATTGGTGTTTTCGGTGGCTATGTCCTGCCTGTCTGTGCGTTAGGAGCACTAGCATTTGAATGCGCTTTATGTTGGGATTTAGCATTTTCGTAAAGTGATCCGTCCTCACGTCTAGTTTAGCACTTTTTGAAGTTATTATCCGTTTATTTCTGTCTTTTAGTGGTTTGGTGGAGCAAATCATTTCCTGCTGTTTTGTAATCTTGTATAGATCGTAGCTTTCGCGGGACTCTAAGGATGTCTGGGCTTCTCTAGCAAGTCTCTTAGCCCAGTGTCGTTTGTCAAGCCTAGCGCCTTGAAAAATCACCTTTTCGGAATCTTTTTTAATACTTCGCATAATAGCAGCAATATCTTCTTCGGTTCTCAAATTTCTTTGTCCTGTTAATAGTTTTAAATCGAGAAGAGTAAAACGTTAAATCGTTTTCGAACTGCACGAATTGCTTGCTCACTAGGATGATTATGTTCGCGAAGCTCATAGGCGAAGTGCTTTTTTAACTAAATTTGACATGTGTATGTTTGTTGGGTATTGTTGAGTTTCACATGGCGACATGAATGTTTTGCAAAGAAGAACATTTATTTGGATTATTTTGTGTACATGCTGGGGCGAATATTATAATTTGCCAAAAATGTTAAAGATTTTTTTCGTGCTGATACACCACAATTTTCCTCAGTTTATTTGATATCATCTCCAAGAACAACGACAAGCAAACAAAACAAAAGCACTTACAGATATACATTAATACATACGTATGTATTTTTGTAACTATGTCCACAAAAAATACCCAAGAAACGGTGCTAAACAGCTATCATTGCCAGCAAAAACGTTATTGGGAATCACACATGTGCTGTACATCACATACATACACATATTAAGGAAGTACAATCAGTGACTATTTGGCATGTAAATATTTAATGTGTTATGCTTTTTGCGGTTCTATAAGACAGTATTCCTAGGTAGAATTGGGCCTCAGAAAAATGGTACATTGGATGTATACGGCGGTGATTTTAAGATAATCAGAACGGATGAATAAATGGCGAATTTCGCAATACAAGAGAGTGCAGTTTTGATTTTTTGCGCACGGTTCGAAGATGAACATGGCGATTGGATCGGGTATCCTTTCTAATGTTCTTAATCATGTTTCATGCGAAAATCTATACATATACTGAAACAGTAGCTTATTTTCAATCTGTCTGTCTTTCTTTTTTTTGTGTTCGCATCACGTAAAAACTACTGGATGTATTATAAAAAAATTTTGTGATGAGGTACCCTTAGTATCCTGATTCCAATATAGGATACTTTTTTTCCGCAATATCTTATTTCCCAGAGAAAGTGGCCAAAAAGCAGTAAAAGTAAGCCGATTTTATTGAACCGATTTAAAGGTACTGCATACTTTAGGCATCTTTTATTTTTAAAAGCAGAATATTTAAACCCATGTTGCACAACAGATGGCGCTGTTTTAAAATAATAAGTAACTCATTTCGTATCTGTGTTTTATAGAGATTTACAATAATTTTTGGAATTTTAGAATTTTATATAAGTTTTAGAATTTTACATAAATTTTATCCAGGGATCGGTACCTTTATTGCGTAACAGTTTTAAAATTTTGTGAGGATTTCTTTCAAAGCAAAATCGAACAAAATATTGTCAGGACGCACACAACGTGCTTGGGCACAGCTAGTATATAATATAGTTCTATTAGAAAGGATAATTGGGATTGGAGGCGACGACAATTGACATTTTTGTGGACAGTGTAGCCACCATTAAAGCCCCTTATGTTGGCGTGCTTTCAATAACCGACCGTTTTTGGACGACTCATTTGCAGTTTTCAAATTTTATAACAATATTTTAAATTCAATTTGGATATCTTGATTTCTTTCTAGGTTCAGACCATTTAGATATGAAAGTTTTATAGAACAAGTGCTATATTCAACTACAGAAAGTTGAGTTTAATTTTAGTTCCTGGTATATTATGGCTCGAGATGGTCAAAAAAATACACAGGAGGACATTAGAACGCCCTGGTAAATGGTCAAACACTTTACGGGATTGGGGGCTTAATGATGCGGCTCACAGATGCTCTACGCTAATATCTTGTGGAATGTCCGAAATCCTTACGACCTCAATCTATAAAGAATGGATGCAGTCATTACATGACCTCGGAAAAAATTCAACATCACCTGTATGGGTATCATTATGAGTTACAGTATACTTGTACATATATCGGAGCGTATGCGAATGGCTCGTGATGAGAGCTGCAAAACATATCTGGGAAGAGTCAATTCAATATCGTCTATATGACTGCCTGGTTCTGAAAGTACGCGGGGTCAAAGATAAGTTTTTCGAGAATCTCCATGTGGTTCTAAAGGCAAAAGATAATAGAGTTATACAGCAAATTGGGTTAAATGATCTTCAAGGCATCAAAATTAACCGAATGGCTCCCGATTGAACTTACTGCTGCCCGTTTAACTCAAACTAAGGTAGGTAGTACTGCAACACTATTCTATAGAAGGTTGCATAGTGTTGCAAGCCTATCTAGCTAAATTTAGAATTTGTCAAAGCTCTGAAACCAAAGTTATCGATAACTATAATGAGCGATATAGGTAACTAAATGTATATTTTTTCAAAGTTATCGATATCGATAACTATAACTATAATGATCGATCATTATAGATATGTGAGAATGTCAAACTGTGTTGACTTTTATTAAGGTTAGGCAAGTCTCATGAATCGCTTCACACTAGACCAACGCTTCCAAATTGTGGAAATTAAAAAAAAACATTAATCTAGTCGCGCAGTTCAAGTCCATTTTACGGTCAACAAAGATGCCCTCGACAGAAAGGTGATTCTATATGATTGGGATATCTTAAGCTGAATAACTACGTTAGTGACAGGTCATGAAAACTCAAAGTATTTTCTGGCCAAGATGAAAAGCAAAGAAAATGTTTCTTAAAGACAGTGTCTGGAATGGCTAAGGCCAGTACATAAAGCATAAAGCTTAGGATCTCGGGCGGAAACATGTTAAATGTGTACAAATGCTAGCTATTACAAAATACGCCGTGATGAGGACTAAGGTCTATAGTTAGCAGTCGACGGTCTGAAATCGCTACAGTCAAGAGTAAAGGCTAGTGTTAGCACGAAACTCAATAAAGGAGAAGAGACTGGTTAATTTCAACTCGACTGTGTGAAAGTATTAAGCACCGAAGTGGGTAAAAAAGGGACCCAAAAAGGTAGTGGTGCTTTGCCTTAATAACCCTCGTATATATACAATAACAACACTCAAGTTTTCATTCAATCCTGCAACCTATTTCTTGAAATGTCCGAGTTTTCGAACAATCTAGTCAGCGAAAATAAATTATTTCAAAATATATTGGAAATATTAATAACAAGCGAAAGAAAACTCTAAGAACTCTAGAATTACAAGAGTGAGAAAGGTAAACTATTTGTTCTTTCCCACTCTTGTGGGATTTATGTATAATAAAATCAAGTCATTTCCATAATTATCTGTTTTCTTACTTATCAAGCATTTAATAAATAAATCGAAAAAAAACAACAAAGAAAAGACAATGAAACGTTATGAAAGTAACTCAAATAAATAGAAATGTTTTTAGCCCCACTCTCTCTTCCTCAGTATCTGCCATCTTCAATGTCATCTTTTGTATTGTTTTTGTTTTTCTACTTTCGAAGTTGTCAAGGTAATGAACTTTTGAAAGAAAAAACAAAAACAAAAGTAGAGACAGACATTTAAACAATTATTATAAATTTGCTCGTTCATTCATTCATTCATTCATTCATTCATATGCCTAGACTCCTGAAGGATTTGCAGTTATTTTTCATGTGTCCTCAATGGCACCCCCAACCAAAACTTGTGTGTCAGTAATCTCTTAGAAAGGTAGTCAAATAGCTTCTGAAGCCATTCATCTTAATATCTTGTGATACTAACATACATACTTATGTACTTTGCCGGTCACATACATAAATAATTTATTTTTTTATTTTAATTTGTCAAACCTTAAACACATACGCTCTTGGAAATAGAAAATTTCCCCAAAAATTTAAAAATAAATGTACTATTGAAGGAGAGAAACGGCATGTAAGTAAATTTTTTCTACCTTTCTCCACTCCATGGAAAAGAGATATGTAATCAAAATTAACGTCAGTATCTAGCAAGATGCTCTAACCTGACTATTTCCGGTCTTGCCACTGAGTAAAGCGTAAACTAGGGCCCATATTGTGCTCCATTCACAATAAGTAGCAATGTATAGAGCAGGAAGAGCATGGACACATGTTGTAACCTCTTGTTATGGGATTTTGGAAACCATCAAACTCCTGACACTCTATTGGTGCCTTCTGTTGAGAGTGCAACAGTACACTTGAACATCATCCCTGCAAAACCCAGGCCCAACCCACAGCCACCACGTGTAACCCGACCCTCTTCGTGCCTTCATAATTTCTGGTTACCGATTGGTAATTATTTTTTTGTTTTTTAATTTTTAAAAAAGATCAATTAATGCCTATACGAGTATTAATCGTATTACTTCCTTTGGCAAGAGATATGAGTAGATAAGACACATATGGCAACACTGCAATTGCACGTTATGATTATTTTTTAGAACAGTGTTGCAGCGCCTCTGGTGTTATTTAAGGCCATGATTCACTATCATACTCAGTCGTACGATCTGTCAAAAAGTGCATGTGTGCTCAAAAAGTATGATAGTGTGGCTTAGAAATGTATGTGTGTGACACACTTTTTGACAAGTCGTACGATTTGATAATCTTTTGAAAAAATTCATAAAATATTGTTTTTCCATGCGATCAGAGTTGCATAAACTTGTTTTGTATAATAGTGTGGTATCTACAACACCATTTTTAAACGATTTTTAAAGTAGGACCTAATTCTGTCAGATTTTTGGTTGATTAAATCGTACGATTGTATAGGATAGTGAAGCCTGGCCTTTAAGCGTATTAGTTTGAAGCTAGCATAGCAAATTTAAAATTATTCTACTTCGCCGATGATCTAGTGCTATATGATAATACTGGCGAAGGAGATCGCCTTGACATGCCTTATTATAAAGAGAATTAATACTTATCAGAAAAAAATTGATGTGGCCACGGCTGAGTATTGAACTTGTGATCATATTTTATTTGTCAACATGCTAACCACTTGAGCTACAGCACCCTCAATTTTACTACTTTCTCGCTTTCATCAAATCTTGTGCTGTCATTAGCCTATACTCTCGACTGTTTCACAGACTCTATCATAATTGCTAGCATTCGGCTAAGTTCCCCCATCCATAAATAAAATGTGTCTACACGTGGTCCTAAGGCTAAAGCTAGCCAGTGCTAGAGATTAATACATTCCATTATTCCATTCCAGCCATAATCGTTCCTTTCTCCAACTCTGCTTAAGCTACACCGATTATATTCAAGTAATTGTCTGGTATTCTCGTCGAATAAAATTAGAGGGCGTCCCCATAGGCAATGTAGTTTGATTTATATGCTCCTATCTTATATATTCTTAAAATTATACATTAAAGGGTGTACCCTTATCCGCCTTATATATTGAACAGAGAGAGAGAGAGACTTTTGTTATCGTGGATATTCTTAATATTTTTGTTTACATAATAGCAACTGACGTCAAATATTCTATTCAATTTATCTAAACATACTACCCAAGGCGAATTTAAACAGGTGATTGCACGGGCGAAAATTCTCATCATCTGTTTAATTTAGAAATGTCCAAAAATTCAATAAAAACAAAAATAATTTTGAAAATAAATTTAAAATTTTTCTTTTAATTGTTTATTGTGTGGATGTTTAAAAAAATAGAAATAATGTAAAAAAATTAAGAAAGTGCTGCAACAATCTTCATAAGCGGAGTTCGGTGTTTCATGCAAACGGTATTGCAAAAGTTAAAGTGTAAAAAATAATAGCTTGTTTGTTAAATTTAACAACCAAATTCCAAAATTTTTTGTTGAAATTGAAAAAAAAGCTATGATATAACGCATTTGCTTTTTCTCAAAGATGGTGCCAATAGAGATACGTGTGTGCAAATTGAAGATTTAAAATATGTAACTTCCTTGGTATGTTAATTATTGCAGCCCGAAAAATTTTTATTATTTTTGTTTACTTTTTTTTTTTGTTTTTCTACGAATGTTTTTGACAAGTGGCATAGATTTTGTAAAAACAAATTGCCTGTTGTTTTTTTTTTATTGTTGTACTTGTTGTAGCCCTGCAATCACCTGTATATATTCGCCTTGATACTACCCAAGGCGATTCATACCAGGTGTGAGCAGTAGAGCAACAACTACAACAAAACAACAACTTTGACATTAGATTAGCAGATGTGAAACAATGTATTTTTGACAAGACATTAACAAATAAACGAGAGCAAAAAACAATCAGCTGGGCTATCAACTCCACCTGGTATGAATTCGCCTTGATACTACTGTAAAAGTATCGATGAATTAATTTAAGTACTCGGTACCTACTACTCAATCACCCCAATCACGAATAATTATTCCCATAAAAAAACTCCCAAATTTTTCTATCCTGAATGATTCCAATAACAATTTACTTGTATTCTACGGCAGAAATCATTCACGATAGAAATTTTGGGAGATTTTTCATGGGAATAAATATTTGTGAATACTTAGAATACTTTGCCAGCACTAATTTGGGTTCGCTGTTGTGCCATTGAAACGTTTAATGTGCGTAAAGTGCCATAAGAGATGTTGTTCCAAAACTAAAAATAAAAAAAAAACTTTTCCTTTTCTTCCTTAAAAAATTATAACATTTAATTCCCTATTAAAGAGCCCAGTGGTGTACACACGCACACACATACACACATACTTGCATAATTTAGAAATATTTTAGGCCGTAAGATTTTCTTGGGTTTTTCTTTTTATGTTTAAACATCAACACCCTGTCAATAATATTTTTTTGTTTTTAACACATACTTATGTAAGTATATACATACGTATATACATATGTATATGCATACATATGTATTTGAAATAATATGTAATTTAATATAAAAATATATGTTTGCATGGCTGTATATCCCTGGGAATAAGAAAAAATAAAATGTTTTATTTTCTATTTACTTTATGTTAACGAGGTAATATAATTCATTTTTAGGCTGTCCTAGTTTTACTTACATCTCCGCTGAGAATTTTCCTTTTCCAAATGTTATTTTATATATTTACTTTAGGGCATAGTTATTAGAGCCGCAAGATTTAGTAAATACCAAGTTAAAACATTTTGAGGTTTACAGAAGAAAGTTGCCAACAAGAAAATAAATTGAAAAACTCTTCAAATGATTTTTGTATTTAAATGAAAAAAAAAGAAAATAATTGTAAGTAGGAATTCTTCATATAAAAACCAATCCTCTTTTAATACCGGAGATTTTGCTGCGTTACCTTTCTTAAGCCCGTTTCACACTATAATTCTGAGTATTAAGATTTTCATTGAATTTTGTAAGATAAAAATCAAATGAGAATTGTGTGATTGTCAAAAAATCTAACGTAACATAACATTTCATTTTCACACTATCACACTTTAAATAAAATGAAAAATATCAGCAAAGTAACAAGCCGATACGAGACATTGAACGACGTCGGCTGAGCAATTTTATGTGGATGGCAAAGATGCCGGATCTTAAGTTTGTTTGGCCGTTCAAGTTTTCGGTTAATAAAAAATAAAAAATCATTCAGCAATTTCTAGGGATGGCAGTAACAAAGTTCATACGTAGGCGATAAGACTGATGGCAATTTAAGCCAGGAGCAGGACAAAGCAAAAAGGTCATTGGCGGTGGCGAACTATCGGCTGCGACTCACTCAGCTTGGTTCATTGCTTTAAAAAAACACAACCCTTATAAAATGAAAAATGTTACCGTTTAGCAAATTTTTTAAAAATGGTTTGGTATTAGGGGATGTCAAATTTCTTTCCGTATTATTTCACATTTTGATAACATACTGCTTTCATACTATCACACTTTCTCATTGGATTTAAGTATTTGACAAGTCTTAATACTCTGTATAATAGTGTGACAATGGCTATACCTGTACCCCGTTTGTTTCTGTAACTCATGCATAAAATAGTCAAATAATTCATATTTTTAAAATATTTCGCTTTCAATTCATTTTGTTATTATTTTAAAACAGCGCCATCTATTGGGAAACCGTGTTTAAAATATACCGCTTTCAAAAATAAAAGATGCCTTAAAGTATGCTGTACCTTTGAAATCGGTAAACAAATCGGCGTACTTTCACTGCTTTTTCTCCACTTTCCCTTGAAAATGAGATATTTTTTATTTGAATCACAAAGTTTTGTTATAATCCATCCAGTGGTTTTTACGTGATGCGAACGCAGACAGACAGACAGGAAATAAGTTACTGTTTTTTTTTTACGTATACATAGATTTTCATACTTTGCAATAAATTAATATTGAAGCAAAAAACAAAAAGTTAAAGCTGCTGAAAAAACAACAAATATTAAGAGATAAAAAGCAAGAGCAAGGCATATTTAACAAGGTAATAGCGTAAGGGAGAGAAAATATCTACAAAAAAATTCTTAATTGTTTTTATATTTATTTTGACAGTAATAATTATTTTATTCTCTCTTAAAATACATGATTAATGTCCAACTCAAGGTATATTTATTTTACTAGGTAGTGGCATCCCTACAACAAATACAACAATACAAAAACAACATGGCATTTTGTTGTTGCTTTGTAGTTCGAAATGTCAAAAAACATATAAGAAAATTGAGAAGGCGTGTATGTGTTTTATTGCTTTCTCACTTCTACACAATAAAATTTCTGAACACATAGAACTTTTGACATGTCGAACTACTAAATCAGCTGGGCGGACGACACTACCTAGTAAGATAAATATACCTTGGTCGAACTACATATAAAAAAATAAACTGAAAAAATTTCTCTTTAATATTAGCTCCGCCTCCTGCTGCCACCTGATTATGCCTTGAACAAGAGGAAAGCTTTAAGTAGCGGTAGATAGACTTCGTTCTATAATCATTGTCGTATTTAATATATAAAACTTCTCGTATTCTATTATCTGAAATATTTTTTTTTTAAATATTTTATGAAAAAATTATAAAAACGATAAATTCTTTGCATCCATCTGCTGAAGAAGGACATAATGATTTAGAAAATACATTCTTCTAGTAGCTAAATGAAACTTTTCCCATCTGTATATCAGGCTGATAGTGTCAAACTGTGTTGACATTTCATTATACGCTGTCTAGACGAGCTATTGATGTTTTAATGAATTTGTTCAATGGTTGAACAAATCCATGGTTTGTCAAGCCGTAGTGTTAACGTTTGGCAAGTGCTCATGAATCGTTTAACGCCAGAACTACGATTTCAAATTTTGGAAATCTACTTTGAAAAAATATATCTGTTCGCACTTCGTCCAAGCAATTCGTGCAGTTGTTGATAATTTTCGAACTAATTTTACTCTTCTTAATTCAAAACCATCAACAAGGCAAAAGAAAACTTGCTTACAGGAGCGAATAATGCTAATGTAGCGCGGAATATTGAAGAAGACTCTGATGTAGATTCGTCGTCCATCTCAACTTGTTGGTATTTGCCCTTCGACTACGTGGAAGGAAAATTTACTTACCTGCTAATAAAATACAGCTCGTGCAAGAAATGAAGCCAACTGGCCGAAGACGAGCATTTTTATCAAAGAATTGTGTTAAGTTATGAAACTCATTTCTAGTTAAATGTATTTTCAATACTAATTACAGACCTCTACAATAATATTAGAACTGTATATAAATTTTAGAATTATATCCAGGGATGGTTACCTCTATATATGGAAAATATACTGAAAAAGTAAGAGTCTTAAAATTTGGTGTGGATTTATTTCAAAGCAAAATCGAACAAAATATTATCAGGACGTCCAAGACGTGGTGGGCACAGCTAGTTTTTCTCAACTAAATTGTAAAAATATTCTTTCGACCCTATTAAGTTGTTACAGAGAACCAAGGCGAATTCATTTTACTAGGTGGAAGCACGGCGGAGTTAATTATTTTTGTTTTACTTTGTTATGTGGCAAGCAGCTGTCAAAAATATAATTTATTTTCTTTTTTAACGTGAAAAAATAAAATAAAATTGTAGTTATTTTAAAAAAATATTTCAAGATAAAAAAATACAAAATAAAACCAAAAAAGGTAAGGAAAAAGTGATTTTAGTTGTTGGATGTGATATTTTAATTAGTGGGTGTTTTTTGCTGTTCTATTTGTTGTCACGGAGATGCCACCTTATATACTTTCGTCTTGCAGAGAACTAACGAACTTGAACCTACTTAAGGTCGTTTCACACTATAATACAAGTATTAATACTTTTGAATAAAATGCAACCCTGATCTAATCGCTGTTTGAAAGTTTTTCAAAAGCAATAACAAATCATCATGTCAGAGTTTAATTTTCCTCAAAAATATTAATAATTTTAATATCCTTTAAGAAGGATTCCTGAGTATGTTCACAAAAAGTTCGACTAATAAAGTTTAATAATTTTTTTAGACTAAAGACATGATTACTATCGGGTAAAATATAAAATTGGTAAAATTTTACATACATATCGCTCATTTACTTGAAGACCGTCATAAGTCAAAAAAAAGGCATTTTGTAAAAAACGCATTTTAAGTTTTTTATTCTGCACTGTTAAGTAAAACAACATGAACATGCCTAAATTTCGAAGTCAAATAATAAAATGATATGTTATTTGTATATTATTTAGGGAAAATCTGGAATATTTTCACATTCACATTGTCGTTATTATTAATAAGAAAAATTGAAACAAATGAAATGAAATAACGGCATATTCTATTCCCACGCGAAAAGTACACAAGATAAAATCATGAAATTAATATACAACATGTAGCGGAATAAAAAGAACATTTCTGCATCACTAACTCAAAAATCACGTTTTTTGACTTATGACGGTCTTCAAGTAAATGAGCGATATGTATATGTATAATATTTTCAACAATAAAAATGTACGTGCAAATATATATTTATACAATTTTATAACAAATATTTCATTAACTAAATTGTATGTTCATTTACATGCACATTAAAATTTTTGATATCGAATTCCCTTAATGTAATAAATTCAAACAATATGTGACAATTTAACATAAAAATATACATGTCCACACAAATTCACAATACCAACAAAAAATATCAACTTGTGTTCAATTTCCCTGTCACACACCTTTTTGTAGATAATTCTTACAACACCCACCATCATGATGTTTTGTACTAAACTGAATTTAGTACTCTTTTGTGTGCGTGTGTGTGAAACAAGAAATTGCAACCATGCAGTTGTTTTTTTTTTTCTCGCAGTTGGTTTATTTAAATTTAATACTTTTGTTTTTCAATATAATTTAGACTTTTACCATTTACCATTGTACTGATGAATAGGAACATTGATGAACAGCAATTTATTTGCATATTTTTTTTTAATTTTGTATGTATTTCTTTTTTATAATTTAATTTATTGCTGACTTGATATTTGTTACAATCACGATCTTCTATTGAACACGATACAAGAAAATATAACACTAATGTCAAGGTTGAATTGTAAGTGAAAAATTACATTTTTTACTCTAAAATTATTGTAATAAAAAAGGTTAGTAGTAAAGTAGCTCTGGGATGAGGAATAACGTGAGCGCGAGTGGTTTGATTGACCACGTGTAACCGATTTGGTTATTGTATATGGAGTTTGACATTAATCAACTATTTTAAGAGAGAATAAAATAGATATTACTGTCAAAATCCATATAAAAAAATTCCAAAAATTGTTTGCTGATATTTCCTCTCCCTTACTCTATCACCTTGTTAACTCGACTTTTCGCTGGAGGAGAACCATTAAACTCAGTTTTCACTGCAGGATCACTATTAAGCTTATTTTAATTGCACCTAGCTGAACTTTAGAGTTTCAATTCCTATATGATGGTATAAGTCGTGCTGCAGATTTTGGAGGAACCTAAAGATATCATATCCTGGAGATTTGATATTTTGCCTCTGCCATTCCCCAATTTTTCTTTAGAAAAAAAAAAAAAAAAAAGAATTGTAATACACAAGGTATGTATGTCAAACTACATTTAAAAATAATCTTTCTCTACGAAGAAAGTTCTTTAATCATACATTAGACATACAATGTTAAACATTAACACTAACATCATGTTAGTGTTAAGTGCAGACTACCCATGTTAATATTTTGTCCATGTCTTAATATGGTTGTTAAAACATTTGTTATAAAAGCTTTTTTACAACATCACAATGTTGTTGTTATATTTTTTTTTTGCTCAGTACGTTCGAAAATGCATCAGTTGGCATCAGTTCAAATGTCGTCTGTTCTAAAATGCATCACTGAAATAGATCAGGCGCAAACAAACGTCAAACACGCATCACAAAAATGGCTGATGCAATAAATGAGTGAGTATTTTATTTGTTCTTTATTAATTGTATTTTGTTAAATTACATTTGTTTATACATTTTAAGAATTGAATTTGTTGTAAAATTTTTCGATTCTATTAATAAGAGTTCGATTAGATATGCAAGAATTTTATTTAATTTTTTGCTTTCATCTAAATCAAGAAATAAATTTATTATTAACTTCGAAATTTTAAACAAATGATAATTTAGTATTTATATTTTTGTTTGCGCATCAAGTAAGCATCAGCTGTTTTGCATCGCAATCGCAAACTCTTCACACATGGTCATCAGATGCAGTGCAGTGATTCATTTCCGGATTAGCCCAGGCATAGTCGAACAAAAAATTAGCTTGATAAGAGGCGAGATTTATCTCCAATTTAGAGTAATTTTTAAATGCCGTAAATCTGGAGATTACTTTAAAAACCAAGGGTGTATTCCAGAAAAAACTGCTAGATACGAGAGGAGAGTGGAACCCTAATACAAAGTAATTATTCAATATGAATACGTATACATATTTATATTTATATATTTATGTATTTGACCTTTGCCATTCATCATGCAATGAGATTTTTATAGTTTCATAGAAGTGTTCAATACTGTCGTCGGTATTTAATGGCTGCCTGCCTATTTTTTTTTCTTTGAGTTATTAGTAAAGTTTCAATAATAGTAATAATAACAATAACAGATGTCGTACATATATATGTATGTATATGAATGAGACTTTTTTTTCATTTGTATAAAAAACTAAAAAATACAGACTGTAAGACGCCAACAATGTTTTTATATTGAGTCAGTCACTGCCAAAAAAAAAGAATATAAAACTATAAACATACATAGCTTATTGAAAAGGAAGTCTGTAGAACTAAGGAGACTGCAACCTGTCTTAGACGGGATTTAAACGATGATGTAAAAACATGTCTTTTTTGTACAGGGTAGATGAAAGAGTATGATTTGTGTTTTGTTAAAAAAAAAAACAATTCAAGGAGCTGCCGTTACATTGAATGACGAGCCATGCTGACATAATATTTATTTTCAAAAAGTAATCAGCTAACCATGAACGACATTTGATTCCAACAAGACGGCGCAACACTGACTTCAGATCCTAGACAGATGACGGACGGCCTTTTTTTTTGCACCTGCGTCATCAAATACACACATCAATTATGTTAAAGTCAGAGGATTGATGTGCATGTTCCAACTGTTACCTAACGATATACTATAACAAACGCTCCTTTAGTAGTAGAAAAGGATGCTTTGGATCATTGTCATGCATAAAGATGTAGGCGGTATCCATATCCAGCTTGGAAAAAATTTGTCCTTTAAAATATCCAAATATCTGAGCGCATTTATTATTCCATATATGTATGTTCTTCAAGTTCCCCACATTTTTAGCAACGGCTGTGAAAATAAAACCTTCCCAGAAGTTTGTATCAGTTAAAGGTATGGCTTGGTGGTACCTGAGTGTATAATCCAACCTTGTCTTCCTCTTAACCTCAGTAGCAAATACTTTTTCACACAAAGTGCGAATGCAAAGATTTCTTTAAAGGCAACGTCGGATGGTTGCTGGATGAGCATCGCTCGCTTTATATACTTCTTTAGATGACTTTACCGCTCTCAACTCGTTCAGATTGTTCTTCTATCATTTTTGGACGTCAACATCTCGCAGAACTCTTGTGTACCGGTTACTTTATAATTTCTGGATTGTGCCAAATTTAATATTTTACCCAGTACCGACAAAGATTTTCCATTGCGGTTTAGCTTAACAGCAATTTTCCGGAAGTCTTTACTCATTTCACACAGTTTATCTAATTTAACACAAAATCTTTCCAACTCTTTAATGCATGTAGTTTTTTAAGACCTGCTTTAAAAAACCACGAAATAATTTTAATTCCGTAATAACAATAAAGGTAAGAAAGCGGCGTTTCCCAACAAACATTTTTTGCTAAACTGTTTTAAACGAAAAGAATTGGGCAACTAGTTTCTTCAAGCGCACCTTGTTCTTCATAAAATTGTACGACTCTGTATAAAATTATATGAAAATCCAACAATAATTGTGGAAAATATATTGCAAGACACATTAAGAAGGTAACCTCACTACGCAGGGGAAATATTAAAGCGAAAATTTTAAATTTTTTTGTATGGATTTTGATTGTTAAACATACAATTTTTCCCAAGGCACATTCATCACGTAACCCAAGGCACATTCATAAGGTGACCTCACTACGAAGCGGAAATATTAAGGCGAAATTTTTTTTATATGGAGTTTGATAGTTCAACTTCCATTTAAGGGGAAAAATTGTAAGTTTAACTGTCAAAATACATTTAAAAAAAAATTTATTATTTTCGCCTTAATATTTTCCCTCAGTAGTGAGGCTACCTGATTAATATGCCTTGAGGTAACCTCACTACGAAGGGGAAATATTAAGGCGAAAATTTTTAAGTTTTTTTTACATGGAGTTTGATAGTTCAACTTCCATTTAAGGGGAATAATCAAGGCGCATTCATAAGGTAACCTCACTACGAAGGGGAAATATAAGGGCGAAAATTTTAAAATTTTTTTATATGGACTTTGATAGTTCAACTTCCATTTAAGGGGAAAAATTGTAAGTTTAACTGTCAAAATACATATAAAAAAATTGATTATTTTCGCCTTAATATTTCCCCTTAGTAGTGAGGCTACCTGATTAATATGCCTTGGGAATAATTGCAAGTTTAACTGTCAAAATCCATATAAAAAAAATTATAATTTTCGCCTTAATATTTCCCCTACGTAATGAGGCTACCCATCAAGAGTCCAATTTTTTACTACTTTTTTCAATAAACCAGGCCGTAAGGCATCAATGGTGTCTGGAATATTTGCTTCCAATGCTTTAAGATTCCTGGTTTCTCGGCATAAACCAATAACTTAACATAGCCCCACAAAAAATAATCCAGAGGCGTTAAATCGCACGAACGAGTCGGCCAGTGAACAGCATCACTTCTGGAAATAAAGTTGACACCAAATTAATTTTGCAATAAATCGATTCTTAAGCGCAATGTATGGCAAGTTATGCCGTCTTGTTCGAACCAAATATCGTTGGTGTTTAGCTGATTAATTTCACTAATGCTCGATAGCGCTCGCTATTCAACGTAATGCCAGTTTCTTGCTCATTTTGAAAGAAATAAGGATCGATGATGCCGCGAGCTTGTAAACCGCACCAAACAGCCAATTTTAATGAGTGTAATGGTGATTCTTTAACGGCTTGGTCTTCGCTCCAAATATGGTAATTACGATTATTGACGTAAACATTTAACCAGACATTAGCTTCATCACTTTACACAATTCTTTCATAGAAATGCTCATCTTCGGCCACTTTCAAATGAGCCCAATCAGCAAAAATGCGACGCAAATGACGATAGTTTGGCTTAATTTCTTGCACGAGCTGTATTTTAAAGGCACATAACCCAAGACCCTGTCGTAAGTCGAAGGGCAAAGGCCAACAAGTTGAGAACGACGACGAATCGACATAAGCATCTTTTTCAATACTTCGCGCTTCTGTAGCAATATTCGCTCCGGTATGCAACTTTTCTTTGTCTTGTTGATGGTTTTTTATCGAGAAGAGTAAAATTAGTGCGAAAACGATCAACAACTGCACCAATTGCTAAGCCAATTATGTTAAGCGTAAAATGGATGAACTTCGCGTATAGAATTATTTTTTATCAACGCAGTTTGACGTTCTCAGCTGTAAATCCATAGTTATCGATAGTTCTTATGCAGCTAAAAAACACAAGATACATATATGTAAGTCCAAGGTATATTTATCTTACTAGGTAGTGGCATCCCTACAACAAATACAAGAACATAGAAGAAAATTGAGTAGGCGTGTATGTATTTTATTGCTTTCTCACTTCTACACTATAAAATTTCTAAACACATACAACTTTTGACATCTCGAACTACTAAATCAGCTGGACGGACGACACTACCTAGTAAGATAAATATACCTTGTGTAAGTCCAAGGCGAATTCATACTAGGTGGAGGCGATAGCCCACCTGATTATGTTTTGCTCTCGTTTTTTTTTTTTCTAATGTCTTAATGTCAAAAAGTAAAATTTTATTGGTAAAAAAGATAAACATATAAATATTTTTAACGTTTGCAAAGTGGAAGTGAATATTGTAGATATTACAAACGGAAGGACAAATGTATATGCCACAGATGTGGTGTAGGGTATTTTACAAAATCACACACAGGTTAATTAAACAAATAAAATCTGCTTAAAAAACCTTTTTAATCAAAAATTACTTTTTCGAATATGGACACAATTAATTAATAATAATGCTAATATTTGTAATTCAAAATTTAATATTGAAAACTTACCAATTTAAATTGCAGGAAATTAAAAATTCGAAACATATGTACATACATATGTATGTATTTAGAACCAAAAAAAAAAACTGAAATGGATTTAATAATTTATCCTTATTTTATGTTTTTTTTTTTATTTTAATAATATCAATAGATTTATTAATATTTACAATATGTTAATATTTTTATAATATTAAACATTTAACAATTTTAAATTAATTATTAATTTGTTATTTTTATTCACTTAAAATGCAATTTTCACTTCTCTTACACAGAATGTGTTCTTAAAATTTCCTTCAAAACCACTTGTTTATTTTCTTTACTTTTTTTTTAAATTTAGTCGCAACTAAAATTCGTTTATTTTCATTAAGTTTTTGTACAGAAAAAATACGCCGTTTTATGGCCACTTAAAAAAAGTAGTCCACCGTTCGCATAGACACCCGCAAAATAACTGTTTGGCTAACTGTAGTCATTCGTATAAATTTGTTATCCTTTTGAGATTTTTATTATTTTCATACCAACACGAGGACTGTTATTTACAGTTACGAATCAGTTGAGTGAGTGAAAGTTACGAATAAAAGCACTCAAATTTGTTTCATTTTAGGGCTGTCGTGTTTCTGGTTTCCAATAAACAACTGTATGTAGTGGGTGTCTTTTTTGGGAATTCTTTATTAAAATCTCGAAGTTATTAGATGAAAAATAAATATAAAATAATAAAAAAAAATAAAGTATGGAAATTAATAAAAATAATTTTTAAATGCATAAAAAATTAATTGCATTAGTAAATGATTAAAAATTTTAGTCATAGAAAAAATCAAAGTAACAGTAAGCAATTCAGTGTATATTAAGTTTAAAGGCCAGGGTTCACTATTCTTATTTCTTACATTCTCTTTTGAACCATCTTGTTTTCCTTGCCTCTCTACACCTCTTGCCATCACAAAACCGGCTTCATGCATCTGATTTCATGAAAAATGTCTTCGTGTAATTGAGAATAATTTTTAAATTGCAAATTAGGTGATTAATATTAAAGAAAAATTGGAAAACTTTAAATTTAATTTAAAAACAGAATGACTATTATATTTTTATGTGAAAAGTTTCTCACTTTAGTTGCAGAAACGGGGCACTGCTTTTTTATATGACTTTTGTTAAGACAAGTTAATGACTAATGTAGACGGGGTTTAAAACAAATATAGAGTGGGCAATAAACCTACCTATATTTTTGTAATGATTCTCTTTTCAAATATTAGACCACCTCCAGTAGATCGCATGGAGTGCACACAGAACTCGGGGTATTTTTGTTTGTTTTTAGGTTGGTAGGGTTTTTCTGCTTTGATTTGTATTAATAGATCCACAGGGTGACCACTAGGAGCAATCAAAAACCAAATTGGGATGGTCAATATGATGAAATTTTTTTAAGGATTTTTTGCTTTTGTCTGAACATTCTAACGCAATTTGGATTGCAGGAAAGAAGGTCCTAAATTTTACAAAAAAAAATTTCCAAGAAAATTTTACAAAAAATTTTCAAATAATTTAACCAAAAATTTTAAAGAACAAATTTTGTTTTTTTAGAAAAAATTGTTACAAAAAGTTTAAAAAAGTATTACAAGAATTAAAAAAAAATAAAAACATTTTTACTAAAAAATTAAAAAAAAATTCTAAATATTTTTCAAACCAAGTTAAAAAAAAATTACAAAAAGTAATATATTTTATAAACTTTTTGCAACAAAATTTTCAGTAAAACTTTTTTCAATAAATATTTTCCAAAGATTTTCTATAAAATTTTTCAAAAGATTTTCAATTCAATTTTTACAAAATAGTTACAATAAAATTTTTAGAAAAAAAGTTATATTAAATTTTTACAAAAATATTTTCTATAAAATTTTTACAAAAAAATTTTCTATTAAATAAAAAAAATTCAAAAATTATTACAAAATTATTACAAAAAATTTTCAAAAAAAACTTAAAAAAAATATTTTAAAACAAATATTTAAAAAAAATATTCTATAAAATTAAAAAAAAAAATATATAAATATGTATTTATAAAATTTTTGCATACATACATTGTTTGGTACATAGATACATAGATAGTCAACTGAAACGTCAAAAACCTAAGTCTCTTGTCAAAAAACCTAAGTCTAAGAATGTATTGATAGGCAAAATTGTATAAGAGTTTTTAGCGTATTGAATAAAACATTTAATATTAACTAAAAATAAAATTCTTTTTTTGTAATTCAAATAATTAATGCGTCCATAACTACCCACGCTGAAAACTCAAAACCACAGATTACTAACCAGATTACCCACTTGTGACGTTTAAAAAAGTACATTATCATACGTGCTAATAGCTTTCGATAGAGTGAATAAAAAAATAACTAATAATATTCATCGCAATGAGTTAACAGAAACAGCTATACATAGCCATTTCAAACATATGTTATCGATGAAGTAAACAAAAAAATTTAAATTGAATTGTAGCAAAAATTATATTTTTGTAAAAAAAGTTAAAAGTATATAAATTTCCGTGAAGTTAAGAACTTAAAATTTATAAAAATATGTTGCGGTGGTTCCAAAGTGCTATTAAAAGCTAAAAAAATACAACATGTGCATAAGGTTGTTACAAAAATTGGCAATCAAAATTTTCCTAGTGGTATTTGTTCAAGAAGTCTCAATTCAACAGAATTCAGGAACAAATTGAACACAAATGCTGTTGAAAATTAAGAATTCCTGGCTAAATTAATAGAGGTCTTATGATAAACAACTTTAAATATGTATGGGACTTCTTAAGAATTGTGCAATATATGTATGTAGATGCTTATATGCATTACATGAATGGTTGTCCGGCGAAGTGCACGTTAGCTTCATATACAAAGAAATGTTTTTGAATATTATGGTGGAAACTTAATAAATAATATATAAATAAATGTATTTATCTAGTGAATTTGGATGCATTCGTATCGATTTAACAATTGCTCGTTTCAGTTAATGGATTCGGTGGAAAGTTTTAATATACGTGAGCCAAGCAATGATCCACATGCTTTTATCGAGTATTCATTGCTCTTATTAATCAGCCGCGATTGCCTTATGATATAAATGAGTATTTCTCGATAAAAATTAAGGTAAGCAAAACAATTTCAATACCCTGTGATATAAATACATACATACCTCTAATAAATTGCATTTTCATTGAAGGTAAATTGGGCCGCTAGTATTATCGCATTGTACGCAAGCTATTAAATGAAAACGATACGTTGTTTTGTGAAAAAGCCAGAAACGAAAACAAATTGAAAGCAATAAATGGCAAATGGATCGGTTGACGTTTCAATCGCTCCAATGGGTTGTCATGTTGCACCACTTGAAAATACTACGCCTATGAAGCCCAAGTTAAAATCTTAATCATAATTATTAAATATCTTCAAATAAAAAAACATTTTTTTTTTATTTGAATTTAAATGTAAGAATTTATTTTCGGTTTGAATATTTATTTGTTAAAGTTTTTATTTTACGTTTTATATAAAGTCATTCTTATAGATACATAAATTTATATATTTTTGCCTGACTCAAAATATTTATAAGTTCTTTATACATATGTACCTACAAAGTATAGTATTAAATTGAAATCTTTGTTTTAATATTTTTCTTGTACTATTTTTTTTAATTGATTTGTTAAATTTTTTAATTTAAGTTTTTTTTATTGTTTTGTATTTATAAAATGCAGAGCTAACGGCCGATGTTGCTAAAGCTCTTTGTTTTTTATATTATCTTATAATTTTAATTGTAAGGTAGTTCGGTAATAAATAAATAAATAAAATTTTTGTTCTTATTTAAATAATTATTTTAATTAATTTAATTTCAAGTATCGTTAAAACATACAAACTAAATATAATATATTTAATGTTTTCATTATTTAGATTTAATTCTTAAATGCTCAATTATTATACAAAATTTAAAAACAAAACTAACAATTGATTACATAATATTTTCATTTTAATAAAACAAT
Source organism: Phasia obesa (assembly GCA_949628195.1). Classification (NCBI taxonomy): domain Eukaryota; kingdom Metazoa; phylum Arthropoda; class Insecta; order Diptera; family Tachinidae; genus Phasia; species Phasia obesa. The sequence goes on along the minus strand of OX451218.1, from coordinate 135,827,322 downwards.
ATCAATGAGAGTATATAGTGTTAAAGATGATTAAAAACAAATACATAATTTTTGTATATCGTTTTGCTATTTGTAATTATTTGTTGTTTAACAAGTCTTTTGAAACTGTATAAGAAATAAAGGTTTTACGTATAAAAACAAACAAACAATTGTATTTTAATTGTCTAACAGAATCAAAAGTTTAAAGAATTTTTAACAAATTTTAAATATAATATATAATAGTTTGTGGTTGATATGGATACCTGCTGCTGCCGATTTACTTGTTTGTTCAGATATGATAGTATTCACACAAGTTAACTTGAATTAAGACTGTTAATGCACCTTAACTCTGTCGTCTGTCTACGCTATTAGAAAACTGCAATTAGAAAAATAAGAGTTACATATAAATATTAAAAAATTTAAAATTAAACTTGTGATATATTTTTTTACCTTGAGCTTGTAGTCAGGATTAGTAAAAAAGACCTGCCAACTCAGGGCAATTATTCTTCGTATGGTAAAAACCCGTTTGAATATAAAAATTTTATTTAAATTATTAAAAAAATGTAAAATAAAAAATTTGGCGTCGCCCTTATTTTCCGAGTTATGGGCCTCTGAACTTTTCATATGGAACTATGAATTTACACTACATTTTTGAACAAATTATGTCAATATGGGTATCATTTTTAAGCTTTTGGAAATATCTATCAGGTGATGCCAAACTTTTTTTTTTAATTAACCCATTAAGAGCCAACGCATAAGTACAGTAATACGTAATAAGAAATGTGATTAAAAGCAATTAAATAAATCCAAAAAAAAAAATAATTTTTGCAAAAAAAAACCGACCAAAATTCTATCTGTTTTGTTATAAACTAAAAATGTAAGAAGTAATCGGTAAGAATTAGATTTAAACCAAATAATAAATGCGCCAAAGTTAGCGGAAAAAAGTAAAGACTATGTGAATGTCAAGCATATACCTATTACTGTTCAAAATTTAAGCTTTTTCGCCAGCATCCGTCTTTTATGGGGACACCACTCAAGCCTCTACCTGATTTCAAAGATAGGGTCACATAGATCAAATTACATCACCTATTCGGACACCCGTTAATTCACAATTTTAAATTAAAGACCTGTTGTTATAGAGGACTTGGTCACAAAGATTCTTTGTAAATTTTAACTATCTGTCTATAATGGTTAAAAAGTTTAACCATATATATCAAATTACATGAACTATTGGGACACCCTTTACATTATAATTCCAAATATTTATACATGTTATCATACTAGAGAAAGTAGTGTATATTCTGCCTAATTTTCAAGTGTTTGTGTTTAACGGTTCAAAAGATAGAGCCATATATATATCAAATTACATAATTTATGGGGACACCCTTTAATTTCTAAATTCAAATTTTATACTTGCTATAGTGGACTTTGCAATAAAGGTTCCTTGTAAATTTCAGCTGTCTGTTTATAACAGTTCAAAAGTTTGGCCACATACATAGAATTAAATGAACAATTGGGACACCTTTTTATCTCCAAATTAAAATTTTATACTTTTTGCTATAGCGGACTTAGCAATACAGGTTCTTTGTGAATTTCAGCGGTCTGTGTACAACTGTTCAAAAGTATGGCCATATACATCAAATTAAATGAACTATTGGAGCACCCTTTAATTTAAAATTTTGAATATTTATACATTTTATTATAACGGTCATAGTAATCGACATTCTGTTAAATTTTCAAGGTTTTGTCTATAACGGTTCAAAAGATAGGCCCAAATAGTTCAAATTACGTTACCTATGGGGACACCCTTTAAATTTAAATTTTTTTTTTTTATTAATTTCTGCTGTTGGGAGCTATAGCGAACGCAATTTGTTAAAATTTTAATTTGTTGCCCTTTACGGTTCTTAATACACTTAAAAATTATGTATGTTGTATGTGGACACCCTTTAATTTTTAATATAATGAACTGTTTTTAAAATGGGACCAAACTGAAAGCATAACCTTTCAAATAAAGAGAAAAATTTTAAAATCGGTTTAGAAATGGCTGAGTTCTGTGGTTACATACATAAAAAAAGTAACATTCATACGAAAAGATAACCTCCTTCTTTTTTGAAGTCGGTTAAATATAACAACAAATAAAACCCTTAAATCGAACACCTACACCGGCTTCGCTTACTAAAGTTTTTCTGCATAGACAGCCTTCGGCCGGGCGCAAGGATTTTCTCCTCTATGGGATGACCAACACCGGCTTCGCTTACTAAAGATTTCCAGCATTGCCGGCCTTCGGCCGGACACAAGAATCTTCTCCTCTGTGGTATGACCAATACCGGCTTCGCTTACTAAATTTTTCCTACGTACTATGCATAAAATTTCATCAAAAAATGTCACCGATTATGGGTTAAATTTTTTTAAAGTTTTAGCACCACCTGATAGATATTTTCAAAAGCTTTATATTGATACCCATATTCACACAATTTGTTCAAATATGTAGTACACAATCACAATTTCATATGAAATGTTCAGAGGCATAATTTGCATATAAAATTTAACCATGTACATTTAAAATTTAACCAAGTAAATACTTACTTCGTCGGATTACTCGGAAACTGATGAAGTTTTTCCGCTTTTGGGCAGCCCATTATGCATCGGCGACTCCTGAAATAACAAAATAATTTAATTATAAACAAATTTATTTCAATAGAAAACCTTTGTTATACTTACATTTTTTTCCTGTTGTTTGTTTCCTTTTATATATTTTTATTTGGCCGCCTGCGGATGGTTTTTCTTTATGTATTATTTTAGCCACAAATTATTTTAAAACATAATTTTTCACAGAAATTAAAATTTTTCAGCAATTTCACAAATTATTTTGTAAACAATAAAATGTCAAATTGCAGCTATAACCAGAAAGAGATAGTAATATAAGAAAATCATTAACTCTTGCTATCCCTTTCGAACGAAAGCTGTGATTTGGCAACACTCAAATTTTCGTGTCTTATCTGGTCTAATTTGTGCTCAAAACTAGAACTATTGACGGCGTCTAATAAAAGCGTTTGATTCAAATTGTATCATTGTAGTTGTGAGACGTAGAATAAACTAATTGAAATTGTGTTGCCAGATTGCAGGCAATCAGGCGTGGGCACTACAAGTTGTTTTTAAAAAAAATTTCCCCACAGCATCCAAACTACACATAAGTAGTTGTATAATATGTTTTAAAAGAGAACATATTTTTTTACACTCAATTTTAGATGTTAAAATTAATTATTTCTTTTGCTTTTATAAAAAAATATAATTTTGCATTTTTGCTAATATATTTATGTGCGAAAAACGTTATATTGAATACTAATTTTAAATAATTATTTTGTATTTGGATCCCCTAAAAGACATAAAAATATAATACTAACAAATGTCAACAAAATTAAATTTATTTTTTATTAGAAACTTGGAAAAACATTAAATTCTGAATGAATTTTCATTACAAAAATTTTAAATTTTAAATTAAATTACGATATATCGCGTAATAGTGTCTTATGGTAGCTAAAAATTTTACTCTTCTTTGTGTGTTGAATTCACACCGTACCCGTATGTGTGAAGATAATCACTGTGGCAGTAACCACTGCATGCTGCGTCAGGATCAAACTCTATTCTTTCCTCAATTTTATGAAATAAAATAGACATACATACATATCTATTTTTACTTACCAGAGCTTACATGCATAGAAATTTCTATGTTATGAAGCTTGCACGGTGCTAAAATATTATTTGGAGTAGTGTCCCCTACCCAATGTTTTAAAACAAAATTAAAAAGAAGAATACATTCATTATAACTATACTTACTTAAACTTTCGAGTAAGATTATCGATCTTTGTATAAAGATCTGTCCAAAAACACGGCCTCCTGCATTGTTGCTGCCATTTCTTGGTATACATATGTACATATGTGGGATTTTTTCTGCAGCCTCTCTACTCAATTTTATCCTCCCAGAGACCCAACAACATGGTTTCTATAACTAAATTCCATAGATATCGAAGGCTCTTTTTTCTATAAAATTAAAAGAAAAATAATTGGAAAATATAATTTGAACAAAAATTACGTGCCTTGCTCATTTTCAACAAATAAATAAAATATTTATTAAAATTTTTCAAACTTATCTGACATTTTATTAGTGACTAACTGTTCGCTTTTGCTTTGTAATCTACACCAAATTTTAAGACTCTTACTTTTTTATAGTGCTTCACGTATACGTATTTACTTTTTATAAAGGATAAAATTCTAAAAATTATTGTAAGGCTCTGTAAAAGGTGTTTAAAATATTTTAATAACAATGTCATTTCACAAAGTAAAAATTGAAAACAAAAATAAATTTTATTCAATTGTCCATTTAGCAGTTAGTAATTCATATTTTGTCATTATTTTAAAACCGTGTTTAAAATATCCCGCTTTCAATCCATATTTTGTCATTATTTTAAAGCAGCGCCATCTGTTGCGCAACCGTATTTAAAATATCCAGTCTTCCGCAGTGCTAAAAGTAGAAAACAGTTATTCTCTTTTATTATATGTACATATATATGTATGACACTAAAATAATCAATATAGCTACATAGGAACATTTTATAATACCATGTTTCCATGATAAAACGGAGCACTTGCTTCTCTCTCTGAATCATGGTTGCGAATCATACCGTTTACATGACACATACATACTTATTTACATAAATACGAGCTTCCTTTGGTTTGAATTTAAAAATTTATTGCACGATTTCCTTTTTTATCACTTGATATATTTTTGTTTGTTTTTTTTATTTATCAATTTTAAGTTGTATTTTAATTATTTATTTATATTTAAACAACATTTTTAATTTTATTTTGTTCTTTGTTTACATTTTTATGTACATAGTTCAGATAAACTTGCGATAAAAATTAGAGATGAGGGAAATTATTCATGCTTCGCAAGTAGATTCAAACTGAATCATCTCAAAACAAGGTGCTTCGCTCGCAAAATTTAAATAGCGACATGATTATAGTGTGCATCACGAATAAGAGAGCAAATTTTTAATTCCTATAAGAATTGAAAATTCCCTAATTTTATCAATTTTTTCTTGTTTTTCGTTGATTTTAGTTATTAAAAAAAAGTTATAACGTCTGTATTTAGTTTTGAAAAGGTTACCTGTCACAATTGAGTATTAGAATCTGTTTCAGAATTAAACTATCATTTTAAATATTTCAATTTTTAACTTATTTCGTTATGTTTTATGTTCGTTTATATTTATATTGTCAGACTTATTGTCGTTATTTGTCTAATGAATTTTTATTTTATGTAAAATAACGATATCAACCCTATCTAATAACTTACTGTCTAACCTAAACAAGGGCGTAAATCGCAACGACGTCTAACTCCTAGCTTTGAACAAACCTAAAGAAAAGCGCAACGTTTTCTAATAAACAGTAATGTTAACATATTAAATTGTTTATTAAAATCTAATAAATTTAAGCGCAAAATAGAGATAAAGCAGAAAATAGCTAAAATGGCACGACTCCTACACAAAAAAAAACAATAACATTTTGTTTGCACCCAACTTCACTACCTAAACGCTCTGTCAAAATTGAATTTTGTAAATGCATTGACGCAGCTATTTAGATTTGCTTCATACATTTTGTATTTACATGAGAATTTGTGACAGTTATTTTACGCCTTACGTCCTCGTTTAGTTGAAGCAGTAAGACAACATTTGCAAAAAGGGATAGAATTGAATAGGTACTTACATGCATATATATAAGTATTCAAAATTATTACTTATGTGCGTATTTTAAGATAATAAAACATCACACATCATAGCAAAAAATCATAAATTCAGAGTTTTCTGCTGCTTTGTATGCTAACTTTAGATATTAAATTGAGAAAATATTTTACTTAAAGATTATTTGTGTGTAATAACAAAAGAAAGAATACCATTATACAAAAAGTACAGTGGTATTGCATTTTCCATCCCTGTTGTATATCCAATTGAGGCGAATTAAGCAATTGAGAACAGAGCACAAAGCCGAAGAAAGATATATGGAGGCGGCGGTGGTATACAATATTCGTTAATTTAAAAATATCTTTAATAACATTCAAAGCAGTTTTATATTTAAAAACGAAACATTTCTTAAGAAAATAATCAGCTGTTTTATATTACAAAACTATTTTAATATTTTATATTAAAAAATATTTTAATAATTGGACCTGTCTTTCGCATAGAAAATTTTTAAAAACATATTACTTCATGTCACGTTATTAACACAAATTTATATAAATATTATTATTTGTTTAAGCTTTGACATTATACAATTAAATTGTTTTGACTTAACTCTTCTTAACAAGGGAATTTTTAATTTAAATGTATTTTAAACATACCCATTCCTTCTCCAGGATGACTTTGAACTGATTTTTGTTTAAAAAATCACGATTTCTGATTAAAGATGTTAAAAGGGATTAAGGTCTGGAGACTGTGACGGCGCTTTTATTATTTTTGGAATATTATATAACAACCAAAGCTTTGTATTAATCGCGCAAGATTTGGGTTCATTGTCCTGATATAACATAAATCTATTTGACAGACCCAATTTTTACTGCGCTTGCCCGTCAATTTTGCAGCAGGCGATCAATATATTTTCGGTGGTCCACGATTCCATCAATTAATGCTAAATTACTCACACCTGATGCCGCAATTTCTTTAATTCTCTTTTGAACTTTCTTGTTTTTCCTTGCCTCTCTACACCTCTTGCCACCACAAAACCGGTTTCATGCAACTGATTTCATGAAAAATGTCATCGTGTAATTTAGCTATTATTTACGTGTTCTTTCGCAAAGTTTAATCTTTCCATTTTTCTTGGAAATGTATGGCTTCTTCCTCTCAGATCGTGTTTGGAAGTCGTAGACATTTTTTATTGTTTAGGAAGTAACAGATACGCCTATGTGCTTCTCAGTGATTTTTGCTAAAATGCTGTCATCAGTTCCTTCGCACGCGATTCGCCGTTCATATAAGCAGTTAACTTGCGTGGTCGGCCAGTACTTTTCTTGTTTATTGCAGCGTTTTCGGATTTAAATTATTTTATGATGAAATGAACCGTAGTTCTTCATTACTGAACGATTTCTGCTATGTTGTTTTCAGTTATTCCTTATTTATAATGATGTACTACTAAAGCTCTTACTTGAAGTTTCTTTGCCTTTACGTCCTATTTTCGCTATCACTTGTAAACGATAACCAAGAATCACAGCGACGTTCTTACCAACAACAATAAAAAGTAATAAAAAATGCATAATCACTATAAATGAAAAACAGAGCTTGTGGAATACTTCTTTTCATTGGAATTTTTGTACTTTTATTCAAAAAGATGGATGAGTGTTAAAAGATGCAATATTTTTAATATTATACTCAATACGAATATAAGCAGGTGATTGCAGGGCAACAACAATACAAAAAACAATCAATTTATTTTAACAAAGTCTATGCCATTTGTCAAAGTAAAACAAAAATAATAAAACAATAACTTATATTTATATACATACATATAAATTATATCGTAATATATATAAATTAAATATTTTCTGGAAAAAACAACTTAGCAATAAAAAGTAATAGTTTCGCATGCACTTAGTCATAAAATTTACAACACATTACGAATTTAATGTATAACTAATCTATAAAAAACGTTGTTTAATTTTTTGTATGGCATCTCCAGCAACTTGGTAGTACTTCTCCCCACATTATATATGGCAACACATTTTTCTTTCCACTACTCTGTAGAGGCGAATTCAACGATTTTTTAAAATACAGCAACAAAAATGCTTAACAGGTCTTTTTGTTTTTGTAATAACAGAATATATTTGTACATACATACATATCTACTATTTTAACGTACAGAAAATGTATTTATATACATACATACATATTTTTTTTGTGGTTATTAGATATTTTCGAGAAACAATAAGTTTGTAAACATTCATATACATGGACATTTACAAACATCCATACATATGTATGTATGTACAGTGGATCAATAAAGTTTAGGCACATCATGATTTTCAAGAGTGTTCTGTTAATAACTTTGCATCTGGTTCACTTAATAAAATAATTTTGATATCGTTTTAAAGATTGAGAGTTATATTGACCATTTAGAACAAAAAATAATTTATATCTTATTGTTTCTAATATATAACTCTTTAAAAACTAAAAAACAAGCTACATATGTCTATCTAAAAAAAGTTTAGGCACTTACTACATTAATGCCTTTTAATCCCTTGTATAACGGTAAATTTTCACTTTTTTATTTCAACTCATGTTTATGCACATGTTAAATCCTCAGTAGGCGAGAGTTTTAAATGTAAAGAATATTCTTGGTATTTAATTCGTGACGAAAACAGCAAAATGAGCAATCGTTCAGGAATTTCCGTAGATGTCCGTAAAATTATAATAAATCTTCATGCACAGAGAAAATCCTATCGCGAAATTGGTGTGATTGTACAGAGGCCCTATACCAGTGTAAGAAACATCATAAAACATTATGAAAAAACCAACAAATTAGAGCGTGAGAGGAGAAGTGGACGTCCAAAAAAATTTACATCTCGTCAGGAGCGTATCATTGTTGCTGCAGTGGCTCAAAATCCAAAGATTTCAGCTGTAGAATTGTGTCGGGAAATGAAGAAAAGTTTTGGTGAAGACCTTAATCCACAAACAATAAGAAATACGGTGCACAGAGCTGGATATCATGGAAGATTTCCCCGTCGCAAACCAATTTTCCAAACCAAAATTCTTGTTCCAACAAGATAATGACCCAAAACATTCTTCATATCTTGTACAGGAATGGCTTATATACCACTGCAAACAGTTAAAAACCCCTCCGCAATCGCCAGACACGAATCCTATAGAGCATATTTAGCACTTACTAGAGGAAAAAAATACGGAAACATCACATTACATCCAAAGAATCACTTAAAGCGGCACTTCGCTTAGAATGGGAAAAAATTACTCCTGATGAAACATCTAACCTAGTAAGAAGTGTGAGTAGACGTTTAGAAGCAATTATCCAAGCTAAAGGAGGTTCAACCAAATACTAGATATGCAAAAACCCCGAATATACCGAAAATTTTCACATGTGTGCCTAAACTTTTTTTACATAGACTTACCTTATTTTTTAGTTTAAAAGCCATTGTATATTAGAAATAATAAGATATGAATTATTTTTCGTGTGAAATGTTCAATAAACCTATCAATCTTGAAAATAGCATGAAAATAATTTTATCAAGTTATACAGATGCAAAATTACTGGCAAAACACTTTTAAAAATCATGTTGTGCCTAAACTTTATTGATCCACTGTATGTACATACATACTTACAATGTAAATATTTACATAAATTCATTTTGTGTAAAACCCTTTGTGTCAAACAAAATATTAAAACAAAAAACAAAATTTTTATTTTTTCTGAACAATTGGAAAATTTCTTAGAACATTAAATGATACAAGAAAAAGATACTGGCAGAAAAGTTTAATGTCCTGGGCCGAAGTTACCTAAAAATTTTATCATTACCAACACTATTTCTAAGAAAAATTTAACAATTTACATATGTAGATACATACATATGTACATACATACATATGTATGTATGTATGTACATATGTTGTACTTTTGGTTTTGTTTAGTTTTTTGAAGAAAATGTAAACAATATAAAAATAAACGTAAACCACAAAACAATTTAGGAATTAGGCGAATATAATTTTGACACTCGAGAAAAACCATATGATATGGAATTCTCTATTGAGTTTACCTGGCATGAATTTGCTTTGGAAAGTTTCTGGGAATATATCGTTTAAAAGTTGTGGCAGCACTGGTTAAATCATATTCCTTTTTCGTAGGAATTTACTTCAGAAATTTTTTCAGTTGCTTGTGGATCTTCGAAGTGAATAGTTAGTTGTTGGTTGTCTGTTTTTGTGAAAAAAAAAATATTTTTTAAAGAATTACCAAAGGTAGGTGGATTTATTTTATATATTTTTGTTATTTTAACTTACATATGTACATACATACATATATTTGAACCAGCACTGCATTTTTATAATAAATCAACAATTTGTTATTGCCTGTAAAATTGTTTATATGTAATCTTGTAAATAAATTTGGTTTGACGACAAAAAAAAATCATTCCCAATTGTAAATAATTTTATTGTTTACTTAAGCATTTTTTGTTTTTTCGCCGGTTTGTTTTGTTTGTATGGTTTTGCTTGATACCGTAGGGCTCATAAAGGGTCGGTATACATTGAATTTTATAAAGTGTTGATACTTTTTTCCAATAAAAGGAAAACAAGGGCAAACTTCAGCAAATCCAAAAATTATATTCTTTGTTAATAAGAAACAAAAGAATGATACTCATCATTAAAGTATACTTGAAGAACCGTTTTCATAACTTGCCTATAGTTTAAAGACTGAATGTTATCGGACACAATTTCAGCTCTTGGTTATTATAAGCGTAGGTTTAACTAATTTTTAACCCAAGTTTTATTCTATTAAATTTAGGGTACTATATTTTCGCTGAAGTCTAATTATTGCCACATGTTGCCTGTATGTAGAATTTTTTCTTCTCTCATTATCATCATAACTTTTCCGTTTAAATATTTTTTGTTTGTTTACAATTCAGTTTTTTTGTCCCTTTTTATTTCTTTCATGGTAAAATCATACAAGGTAATCTCATTAGTACAGCAACTACAACCACAGGCATTTTCTTTGTGTAAAAAACCTGGTATGTCATAAACACAAAATTAAAACCAAAAACAAAAATTTATCTTACTAGGTAGTGGCGTCTCTACAACAATACATGAACAACATGGCATTCTTTTGTTGCCTTGTAGTTTTTTTTATTGCTTTCTGCACTTCAAAATTTCTAAACGCATACATAAGTACATATGTATGTATAACTTTTGACATGTCGAACTACCTAGACTAAATCAGCTGGGCGAACGATAAATCTACCTTGCTACAAGGTAAACTCATTAGTGCAACAATTACAATCACAGTTATACGTAACTTACACCATGAAATCGTTTCATGAAATTTCTTCAATTCTCTTTTGAACTTTCTTGTTTTTCCTTGCCTCTCTACACCTCTTGCCTTCACAAAACCGGTTTCATGCAACTGATTTCATGAAAAATGTCATCGTGTAATTTAGCTATTATTTTGTTTGTGTAAAAAAACCTAATATGTCATAAACAAAATAAATAATTTTTTTTCTAAACAGTTTTAAAAATTTCTCAAACATTAATGACTGACATTAAAGACTGACAGAAAAGTTGAATGTCCTATGACCGAAGTTTTGTAAAAATTCAACAAATACAAATAGTGTATGAAATAAAATAATTTCAATTTATCAAAATATTTTTCTCATTTTTTTGTTTATTGTCAAAGTAGCATCGATGACATCAATTTATTATATCAACTAAAGTTCGGTTGCCATCCATAATGGATGGCTTCTACCACATGGTCTTCTCCACGATTCTCTCTTTGTATCATTACCCAGCGGGAAAAAATATCAATAAGAAACTAGTAAGTAAGTAATACAAAGAATGTATAATATTCTGCTTCCAATACCTACTCTTAAGACAGAGCATGTCCTAGGAAAGTAATGAATTATTTCAATGTATCCAGCGAACGAATTTTAGAATTGATTATTTCTAAAGCATACTTGCGTATACGTTTATATTCGTCATATACACATTTACAAACTAGAGAGAGGTACCCAAACATATGCAATGGGCCTCATGCATAAAAACGAGTAAAAGCGATGAGTTGAGGCAGGTGAGCAATTGCTCGTAAGTCGAGTTCAATCAAACAGCAACAGCTTTTGCTCAATTTTGTATGCATAAAAATGTGTTCAAACCAATTGCAATTACTTGAGCAAAGGGAGATCAAACGTCTAATTGTTATTGAAGTGCAAACATGTCGTCATGTGAAAGTGAAGTAGAATCAAAATTTCTTGATGTTTGTTGTTCGATATCGTTTTCTAAAAGCCATATATCAGTATTGTTGTAATCGTCATTGATAAGGATATAATCGTCTTTTAAAAATTTAGCTATGTTATGCAAAATGAAACAACTGGCTATTACGTGGGGCGATAACTCTGTCGATACCCGAATTTTGTATTGAAGTATCAAAAATCTTTGCTTCAATTGCCCAAAACACCGTTCTATAGTGACACGTTCTCTTGTAAACACTTTGTTGAATGTCTTTTCTATGTCAGTTGTTGGGTTTCGGAATGGTGTCATTAGCCATGGGCATATTCCATAGCCCTCGTCCCCGAGAAGTAATGCATCGTTCGTTGCATTTTGCATTATTCTACAGACCTCGCTGTTTCGTAAGATACGTGAGTCTTACTGAATGTCCTGTGGCCGCAGTTTTTTAAAAATTCAACAAATACAAACACAAATAGTGTACGAAATAAAATAATTTAAATTTATCAAAATATTTTTCTCATTTTTTTGTTTATTGTCAAAGTAGCATCGATAACATCAATTTATTATATCAACGAATGGATGGCTTCTATCACAGAGAAGTGCAATCGAAATGGTTGCTATGGTTTTTTGTTTTGTTTAGAAATTTAAATTTGGCTTTCTTTATAGACTGATTGAACTTCTCATTTAGTCAATTAAGTTTTAAGCATAAGAATCTGAGTTTTTATACAGAAAAATTGGGAAAAATCCACTGATGAGCTAGTTGAGCACTAGCGAAATAGCTATCTGGATAGGCTTTCCATAGTAATCAATTTCGATTATTATATTTTTTGGAAATAAATATTTTATACTCATAAAATATTTATTTAATAAATTTGCAAAGGAATCATGCGTGATTAAAAATAAATAATTAATTTATTATTTTTTAATCAAAAATAATTTTACAATTTGATATACAATTATATATAACTACGTATCTACATATCTATGTAGGTTTTGTTTACTTTTACATACATGCATGCATACATATGTACATATATAAAAGGCAAGAAAAATTGCGCCTTTTTTAAATATTGATTCACTTATTTAATACTGTGGAACAAAACGACAGTATTGAAAGCAATAAAGTACTCAATGTCATTGGAAATCTCCAAATATTTCCTACTGTTCTGGCTATTGCTATTTTTCAAATCAAACTTACCCCCCGTCTACACTAGCCATTAACATGTCTTAACAAAAGTCAAACTTCAAATATAAACATTTTTAAAACTGGTTTTAAAACATGTTGATGACTAATGTAGAAGAGGGTTATGTTCGAAAATTAGAAACATCGATATGTTTTTACGCTGCAAAATATAAAAAAAAACAAAATCCCTTGCTTAGTGTAATAAACATATTAATTTATTCACAAAATAATTTGTTTATTAACCAAACAATTTTAACAAATTATATTATTAAATTTATGAACAACACAATAAAAAATATTTGCCGGCTAATGTAGTTTTTATTAGTGATATTGTATTTAGCAACGTTACGTTACGTCATAAATAAGTATTCAGTACTAAAAAAATATTTTTAATTTTCTTTATTAATAATTGCACACATACATAAATATGTACATGACTGGATACAAAGATCTTGAAAGTATTTTTACTAAATCTGTTGGGTTATTCTAACGAGCTTAACCACTTAAACTCCTTATTTTGATTACCGGGTAAGTGTTTTCAAAGATCAAGTGAATCAGCTGTTTGTATCAAATCGCTAGTACTAAGAAAACAAACTACACATAAAATTTGAAAAAACAAAACATGTACATATTTAAAATTTGCTATATAGTATAAGTAAAATGTTAATCAGCCCAATTCTAAATGAAAATTCCTCATGATATTAACTCACTTTTTCCTTTCCTCCTGTTTTTTTGGTTTCAATAGATCTAAATCTAGTCATTGGTTGTGGTTTTTTAAAGGCAACAAAGACACTACCCAGATTTTGGCGAAACGCTGAGACTCAAACTCAAATCGATGGGGCCTCCAACTAAATGTATAGCTGAATGGAAAAATATTTAGTATAAACGCTCAGAAAAATTATGATCAAATGCACTTAAAAATATGTCCGTCCAGAGGCTGAGAAAAACCTATTTTTTATTGAAAATGTGTTTTAAAATTTTTTTTAAATTAAGAAAAAAAGGGTACATTTAATATTGTTCACCAATTCTTCAGCACTCCGTCAGTGTGCTCAATTATGTTGTGACTTTTTAAGCGAACTTCATTAACATTCATCTCTAGAGAACGAACCATCGTCAGGATATCCTGCGACTAATATTAGTGTTTTGCCATTCTTCGGTCGGAAAGGTTACCTAACAGCCAAAAGTTGGTTTCTCCTTGCAAATAATTCTGTTCAAAGTTAGCTAGTATTCCAGATAAACTAGTCGTGGTATGCACGTAACGAATTTTTAACCCATCGTCACATAACTGAAAGATTTCTAAAATTAATTGAAAAATTGACTACATACGTGTACATGCAAAATTTTTCCTTTTAGTTAGAGGTGTTCATTTTGAAACATGCGTCCTATGGATGCAGCCAACAATATCTGGAATTTGCAGCCCAATTACGAATATTCCCGCGAAATTTTTCCCTTCCCAATGTTTTGTTCTCGGGAAAAATCTCCCGAACGGTAATCTTCCTGGGAATAGCAAAAAAATGGAGTGAGAAAATCAGAAACAGCTGTTTTGTTTTTGACATTTTATTTAGAGTTTAATAATAAAAAAATTAGTTTTTGTGAATAAATTAATTTGTGTAAATCGTTTAAGCTTTTAATTTAAGTTTGCTTTAATTAAATAATGTCCATCATAGCTTTTCACATGGTTTTGGAAGAAAATCAAATCCGCTGGAATTGCACCAATCATTGTAATTACAAAATAAATTCCTGTGCTTCTAAGTACTAGATATTTTATTGGCTTAGGTTTGAAATATATTACCGTGTCAACAAACCTACTTTCTTATATCTGCTCAATGTGGTGTCTATTTGTATTTTTTGGCCCTAAGAACAAATTTAAAATCATTGTTTTATATTTATAAATTTAATATGTATGTTATCTTCATAATGCATACTTTTATTCCTCTGTAGAGAAAAGGGAAAAAATTCCCGGGAAATTGTAATTTATAATAGCAGGAATGGGAGAAGGGAACAATTTGCCCTGGAATTGTTATTCATAATTGAGCTGATTTTTATAAAATGCTATTGCATTTTTTATTTCTTCATCTGCTGATTTTACATCTTTTATCCATATCGGGCAGATATGACTTTCAGAGATGTCAACCACCTCTGCGAGCACTTTGCTGAAAGTCGATTGTGCTAACGATACTTTGTAATACTTAGCAATACCTGTTTGGTATCCTCCTCCGGCAAAGAATTGTAGATATTCACTTATCTTAACAAAAGCAAATGGCTTCTTGCCTGTCGAGTGTGTTTTGTTGAAACTTCTAATAAATAGCGATATGCCGACTTATTAACTCTGAAATACTTTTGAAAATTATAAAAATGGATAACTGATTAATTTGTTGCTGTTCTTTTAGATACGGAACCCTAAAATATTGTGTTATCATGTGTGATTTTAATTGCTAATAATACAGTTTGAAAAGCAAAAAACTCTGCCCCTGTTTGCTCTTACAAAAACTTTGTAAGAGCAAATAATTAGTTGCCAAAAAAAATAAAAATATAATTTGCAATGTCACATTGGGAACATTGTTGTTTGCCAAGAAACAGCTGTTTTGTTGTTTGCCTATCAATTTTATTTTTTGTGGTCAGACTATTGCAAACAAATATTTGACGATTTCAGGCAAATGTTTGCCTAATGTGACCGTACCTTAAGTTGTTTGTTGCTTCGGTAATTAGTTTGTTCTATTCGTCCAGAAACAACTGCTTCAGCCAGCCAGCGACAACGGTCTCCATCGGAAGGTATAACAAGAGTATTTCATTTACTAGCGGAACCGATGCAATCAACTTAATTTATGTATAATTTCATTATATTTTGCCAAATTTTCGTCACCATTTTTGTTTTTCTTTTTCAATATATCAATTCGGTTTGAATAACAGACTATTACACACTTGCAAATGTTAATAAATCAATTTTGTTGTCACACCGATGGCCTTAACTTTGAAAACTTCATTATTTTTTGTTTATAAAATTTTTGAGAATTTAAATTATTTAATATTATGCTAATTACCCATAACGTTTTATAATAAAAAATGCAATTTATTTGTTATGAAAAAAGAGCTAGTTCCTATACGTATTTCACTAATTGGTCAGGGCAGATCATCAGGAAACCTTTTTCCTAATTTTAGAGAAGCCAAAAATATTCTATAAGTAATAAAATTCCATTTGTAGCTTACAATGGGGTTCAGTTAGTTATTAACATCCTCTCTAATTGCTTTGACATATTAATTAAAAGACTAACAGATCTGTATAATTTAACTATTGAATGGTCTTTTTTCTGGTTTAGGAAACCTAATCTGCAGGAATGTACTCAAGACGTAAAATAGCATTAGAAATAAAGAGATTGCTACATTTTTTATGTGGTATGTAATTTTTCAGTGCAATATATCTGTGGCAATAAGGAAAAAGTGCTTAAGTCTGATTTTTAAGTTTTGTAGGAGAGCAATTTTAAACTTTAAAATAAATTTTTTAAAAAAATAACTTATCTTTAAACTTTACCTATGGGAGTCAAACGTATGATTTGGAAAAATATCTTATATCTACCAAAAGTACTCAGGCGTTGCAATTAATAAGTTGTGTAAAAAGTTTTTATGATTTCCAAAAATAGCTTGTAGTTTCTTAAGCTTTTTTCCAAATGCGATTCGACATTGAAAAAAGATAAGCAAAAAGTTATTTTGCTATAACTTCCTGAAAATTTTTACAAAATAATTGAAAATTTGCACATGTGTACTTTGAAATACGGAGATTTCAAAGGTGCCAGTAACTTAATTTTTGCTTAAGTCGACTTAAGCACTTATTCCTTATTGCCACAGATATACTTCAGATTGTATATATAGTGCGTTTTGTTTTTTAATCTTATATCTGCAGTTCTACTCGAAATATCGGTTAAGGTACACGCTCTCAATTTGTGAAATTATCTACACTTTTTATTTTAAAACCCGCTTTTTGAAAGTCTGCTCTGAACTGGATCAACGTATGAATCTACACACCTTTAATGACTACCTATAGACCTTCGCTACTCTTCAGCTGATATGTATATTTTTGCAGCTTTTAAACTCCTTTACTGTTTTACGATAACTACTTTCCTCAATAAATTGTATTTTTGTCTCATCTATGTTACCACGTTCAATGGGAATTACATAAAATGAATTCTCTCCAATCGTTCGAATTTTTCTCTCTTAAATATATTAGAAGCAGTTTGAACAACTTTGGTAACATTCGTTTGTTTCGCTATCTAAATTTGCTAAACGGTTTTGGAAACGTAGACCATCATTTTCCCTATCTTTAGGTACTTTTAGCATTGCTACTTCTTGAGCAGATTTTAGGCTTCGTTCTCGTTTTACTACAGTAACGTATGTATCTATCCATTCCCACTTGCGTCTTGGGTTTTTCACTATCCAGTTTGTTTTGGTTACACTGTATTCAAAAGGCGACTTATTTTGTTTATTTTTCTTATTGTTACCACTTAACAAAAGAGAGCAAGATTGGGCATGAAAAACTGGCGTATCATTTATACACACATTTTTGAAGAATTATTGTTTTTATTTTTAACAATATTTTCTACATTTCTATTACATAAATTAGAGAGGCTCATTAGCCGCTATTGTTTTTGTTTTATCTTAAAGCAATAATGCCGTTGTAAAAAAGAAAGAAAAAAGTACACACAACTTTGTTGTTGTATTAAAAGAGGTTTTTTGTTCTTGTGTATAATTATTTTATACACAATGCACTCCATAAACATCCAACACTATGTTGGATATTTATAAATTCTTGAGTGGTTTAGCCAGTGTATTATGCTGAGCTAAGGATTTTCCCATGGATATCGCATCTGCTTATGTAAATTGATTGTATGAGTGTATTTTGTAGTTGGATTTTTTAAAGTTAGAATTAAGATATACATATGTACATACAGTGGTGTTCCATAAAATGAGCCACCTTTTACTACATATTTCTAAAAAGAAAAAGTATACTAAATCTAAATAAAAAATTTTAAAGTTTTTATTTTTGTGTGACCGAACAACTGACCAACTAAAATACTATAGACCTGTTTTAATAAAAAACTTAAAATGAAATATGTGTATACGAGTTAGAGATTTCTGTTACTTAATCTCTAAAAAAAGGAAAAGAATTCATTCTCTTTATATTTTATTTATATATTTCTTTTTTATTTATTTTATAAACTCATTTCAGAGCTGAGCTAATAATTTATAATAGTTAACTAATAATTAATAACTGATTATAAGATAATTTTTACAATGCTTAAATACTATTTTAACACCAAGACTTTGGTAGTGGCGTGATTCTACAATTCTTTGGAAATTTAAAATAAAATATAAATTAATATTTTAATTCTTTGGAAAACAAATTTGGCAAAATAAAATAAATTCTTTGGAAATTTGTCTGCAAGTGCATAATTTTACAACAAATTCAAAATGTGGGTAGAAACCCAAAAAATAATAATTTTCATATCCAATTTTAAGTATGTTAAGCCTACTAAGATTGTCATATAATTTGGAATTTAAATATTCTTAAGGTTACAACAAATCTCGTTTTGTATTCTTCTTTCATCTTCCGTAATTTATATAAGCTTAGATTGGGGCACCCATAATCAACATTTGTGTGGTACAATATTACCCTTGACATTGGTGTATGTCTCCTTGACTCGTTCTTTTTGCAAATCTTTCCCTGCTATTTTAGGCTTCTCTGCCTCTTCCTTTGCATGTGGCTCTTGTAACGGAAGATTATTGTAATCTTTACCTAAATCACTGTCATCACTACTACAAAGTATGTTGTCTCATATTTCATCACTATCGGTATCGATTCAGCTAGTATGAGTAGTTTGTATGTGAGGTTTCTGGATCACGTTTTTCATACAAATCAATGCTCCAAGGGCGTGGTATATTTTGTTTCCGCCCACTTTTTGTATCAACCAACCAGGAGAGAGCAATTGACATCCATTTTCTGTATCAACTAATCAGGGGAAAGCAATTGTCATATATTATCATCAGGAGAGAGCAAATGTCATACATTTTCTGTGTTAGCCATTCAAATGAGAGTGATAATGAGAATTGTTTACAGTTTATATTTTTGTAGTTTTGAGGGTGGATTTTATATGTATGGATGTATGTATGTAAAGAGATTTTTTTGGTATAGTTTAATCCCGCTAACTTGTTGTGAACCAATTTTGCTACAGTTCGCGACAAAAGTATATATACATTCCAAAGTAGATTTGTTTTCCTTTTAATATATTTTATTTAAATTGATTAGTTTGTGTGTGTGTTTCTTAGGATGATCTATGACATCCTTATGGAGTTAAATGTGTTTAAGTATGTTATGTGGCTATGTTATGTGAAAGAGCATGAAACTAAACCAAGTGGATTTATGCTCATTAATCATTATGGATTTATAATGAATTAATAATTTCTTTGCTCCTCAATAAAACTGATTTTGATTTTGTCATGCTAAATATTTTGAATGCCAACGTTCATATTCAAAAAGATTTCAAGGAATAACTATTTACATACATATGTATGTATGTACCTACATGAGAAGTGTATGAATGAATATCAATTTGAGTTGTTAAAAATAGAACCACAAACCACTATGTTTATTTAAAATTTTAAAAGTAGGCTCTTCTTGTGTATTTGATCGCATGGATTTATGCTGATGAATCAATAATTTCTTTGATACCCAATAAAACTAACTGCCTGTCCCACGATGTCGCTCGATAACGTTCGTTAGCACAAATACATTTAAAACAAAAACAAATTCAAACATATTGTTTTTGTTTTAAATGTAATTGTGCGAACGAACGTTATCGAGCGACATTGTGGAACAGGCAGTAAAATTTGTGTGTGTGCCTGTATGTGTGAGTATGTGAATGTGTGAGTGTATGTATGTGATATAGTGAAATTAATATAAATTTATAATTTCAAAATATTGTGAAATTATTTATATATGTACAGTGAGTGTCACTTAATATCGTACATCTACATACAAGAAATTATTTTGTAAATATATAGAAAACTATAATAAAAAAAAAATAATAGTATTTTATTTATTAATATAAAACGCATTAGATTAAAGCAAAAAATTACGGACATTCAGTTTATTTCTAAAAATATGATCGTAAAAACATACGACATTTAAAATCGTACTCTTGTATTAATGTATGTCAAACAATTATTTATATATATATAAAATTTTTTAATATTTGATTGGATATCACTGGCTGTATTTAAGTGCCTAAGGCTCTTTTGGCATCGAGTTCACTGCTTTTTTCACATGTTGACAGTGATTTTACTCTATTCCTCCTAAAGTATTAGGCAGGTCATGGATGTTAACTATGGGGTATTCGTGATTTGTTTATCTAAGATTTCTATAAATACTAAGCTGACAACACCACTAGCTGACATACATCCCCAAACCATTTGCGAACCGCCACCATGCTTCACTCTAGGTCTTAAATTTTTAACGTCCATTTCCTTGTTCGGTTTTTTCCATACCGTTATTTTTCCATCCGAAGAAAATATATAAAATTTTTACTTATCTATAAAAATTACGTTATTCCAATAGTTTGTTGAAAGTTTTAACTATTCATTGGAAATGTATGTCTATTGCGTTCATTTATGTAAGGTTAATTTCATGTAATTCGAACATAATAATTGTGATTATGTGGGGTTCTATGAACAGTAGAGGCGCTAACCTCCTTTTGCAAATTAATTTTAATTTCGCTAGCTATTTTTGGGGCAGAAATTCTTGTATTGTTTTTAATTCTTTTAATTATCCAGCGCTCATCGGCAGGATTAAGCTTTTTATTAGAGCGTTTTATTATGTAATTTATAATTCTTTTTTGATTTTTATATCTTTTAATGATATGCTGGATGGTATTTCGACTTATTTCGATTTACAACCTACGATATTTTGGATAACGATTTTCCGTTTTTATAATGCAAAACTACCAACTACCAAAAGTGAAAGTGAAACACTTGTTTGTCTCATTTTAAAAGTTTTTTTACTGAAATTACATTAAATATTCAACTTTTAAAAAAAAGCACTATTACAACAGTTTTTATAAAAAGTCTTACTTTAACAATCACTTTTGGTTTTAAATTAAAAAAAACCCTTGCAAGGTATAAATGTACGATTTTGCATTGCTAACTGGGGTGCTAAGAGTGTTACCCTGTTTTTATATAATGTATAAGAGAAATCTATAATTTTGATATATTTTTAGGAAAACACAAACAAAATTAATGCAAAAACAGAACTTTAAGGAAACTTCAAAAAAGTTAAAAAAATTTTTTAAATAATTTCTAAAAAATATTTGCTGTACGATTTTAAGTGACACTCACTGTATATGCATATAAATCAATGTATGCATGTATGTACGTTGTTAATAAGAAAAAAATTATAATATTGCTTAACTTCTAGGGTTCAACGCTCTTAAATCTTAATCAATGATTATGTAAACAATATTTTCGGCAAGAGTTCATTCTTCCACTTTAAATTATTATAATTATTAATTTACATATCGCTCATTTACTTGAAGACCGTCATAAGTCAAAAAACGTGATTTTTGAGTTAGTGATGCAGAAATGTTCTTTTTATTCCGCTACATGTTGTATATTAATTTCATGATTTTATCTTGTGTACTTTTCGCGTGGGAATAGAATATGCCGTTATTTCATTTCATTTGTTTCAATTTTTTTTATTAATAATAACGACAATGTGAATGTGAAAATATTCCAGATTTTCCCTAAATAATATACAAATAACATATCATTTTATTATTTGACTTCGAAATTGAGGCATGTTCATGTTGTTTTACTTAACAGTGCAGAATAAAAAACTTAAAATGCGTTTTTTACAAAATGCCTTTTTTTGACTTATGACGGTCTTCAAGTAAATGAGCGATATGTACTTGAATATTTGAATTGTTATTGTTTCGGTAAGTGGCCAATTCTAGGAAAAAAATTAATTCTTATATGTATGCGTACATATGTGCGATTGTTTACAATGTTTGAGAAACAAACGGCCATAAACAAATTATGCTTCATGTCAATTGTTCTAGTGATGCTAACTGTAAAAAAATAAATATAACTGTAAATATGTGCGATGTTTTTAGTTGGCCAATAATTAATGTTGATTTAAAGGATTATCTTAAATTTCAGCTAATTACATCAATTATTGGGACACCCTTTAATTTATAATTTTAAATATTTATATTTATATACATACATATATACATATGTACATATTTATATACAGACATACTAGTGAACATTCTGTCTAATTTTCAAGTGTTTGTCTATAACTGTTCCAAAGATGGGAACATAATGGTCAAATTACGTCAATCATGGGGACACCCATTAATTTATAGATTTTCAAATTATTATTTTATACTTGTTATTATAGCGTACTTAGCAATACAAGTTCTTTGTAAATTTCAACTGTATGTCTATAACGGTTCAAAAGTTTAGCCATAATATATCAAATTAAACTAACCAATGGGACACCCTTTAATTCTTAAATATTTACACTTATTATAACAGACATAGTAACGAACATTCTGTGCCACTTTTAAGTGTTTGTCTATAACGGTTCAAAAGATAGGATCATAAGGGTGAAATTACGTCACCTATGGGGTCACCCTTTAATTTTATTTTATTACTTTTTGTTATTGCTATATTGGTACGTACTTTTTTAATTTTAAATTGGTGACCTATAAAGTTCATATAACACGTAAAAAACATGTATGTTGTGTCGGGACACTCTTTAATTTTTAAAATCTTCAACTTCTGTTAAATTTAAATTTTTAAAATCGGTTCAGAAATAACCGAGTTCTGAAGGCACAAACATACAAAAAAGCAACACACAGATGAATTGATAACCTCCTTCTTTTTTTTAAGTCGATTTTTCTAACATGCTAAATCGTACAATTTACAGAACACTGAATTTTAAAATTTTTATTATAACAAATCATTTTTTTAAAAATAACATAACGAAAATACTGTTCCTTTATTTTTCAGTGTTTGAAATAATATACAAAAACACTAAATGCGTAAATTTTTTCAGTATGGCATCCTTCAACTTGGTACCACTTTTTCATACGGCCAAGGCGAATTCAATGTTTAATACTTTTAGAACAAAGCAAATTCATAATGAATATGCCGTGGTTTAGAATACACAACAACAAAATGCAAAAACAACAGGGTTTTTGTTTTTGTAATAATGACGCAGTATTTTTTGTTTGGATTTCTTCCACACAAACACATGTAACTTGGCTGTTTTAACACACAGCAAACGAATAGAAAATGTCTGATATATGAATGGAACTTATTTTTCCCCTTGCATTTGGTTGGTGTTTTTTGTTATGTACATATTTCACAAGGCATAATTATATTATTAGTTGCTTATCGGTTTTCGAAGTGTCAAGTTGTGTTGTTATTTAAAAAAAATAATAATAAAGGTGGGTGATAACTGTACCTAATTTTTTTTGTTTTTTAACCCGTAATGCATATTTTACTTTTAAAAATTGCGAATTTTATTTAAATTTACTTATTGCGAATAAAAGTAATTGTATGAATTTTTTTTGTAATTGTATTTATATGAATAACAACAACTAAATATGGTTTGGTATAAAGCAAGAAGTGTGCTTAGATTTATATAATTTTGCAGTGAAGAACACCGAGTTTTTTATTTCATTTCAATGCCACGTTCTCAAATGTTGGTTAGGAATGGGAATGAGCCCAACTATAATGTTTGCTGTTTGTCCAAAAGTACTAAAAAATGAAACGGTGTGCATCTTTCAAATTATAAACAATAAAATAAATGCTCTTTCTTTTGAATTACGATTATAATTCAAAGAGTCCTTTTTTCTTATAGAAACTTTTTTAAACATTTATAGTAGAGTTGTGCCGGTCACGTACGACCTAGTTCAATTGAACGATTCTGACTCGGTCAGTGTTTTCTTTTTTATCGTTCATTGTTCGTTGCGTTTTTTTTTTTTTTTGTTCTGTACAGGTAGTTGACATTTTGCTGTATAAAATTTCATAAAAAATGATCAACTGTTCAAATGCTTTTTTTCTTATTTTTTGTCAGTGTCGTCAACTGGTAGATTTTAAAAAGCAAATCATCTCAAATTTAATTTTAAAATAATAAAGGAGAAATTATTGGTTGATATTTAATGCAACAATCCTCAATTCCACAATATATATGTATTAATTGTTTTTTAAAATTATGTATTCAGAACAATACGTATACCCTTTATATCACATTAAAATTTGTACTAAAGTTAAGGATAAATTTTTTAACTATAATTAAGAAACGTAATAAATCAGATGTAAATAAATAATAAGATAAATATCAATTATTTATGTACATGTGTATGTACTTTCTTCTTGTTTACAATTGTGAAGTGTTGCCAGAATGACCTGATGTGTTTGATAAGAATTACGTTGAGATGCTGTTGACGATGACTGTAACGAACGACCTAATTCATTAAATCTCCCTGTACGATTCAGCGAAATGAACTATTATGCACTATTCTAATTTATAGTAAATTTAGAAATAATTGGATAACCTTCGTTCTCCATTGGATTTTTTTATGAATGTAAATAGACATATATAACACAAAGCACACACAGCTGTTTCCGTACGGAATGTGCGATCGGTTTCGCACTTTGCTTAAGCATAATAAAGGTACATGTCTCACATGAGACTGTGTGAAACGTGCTGCAAAATTCTAGAAATTTTTTAAAGTTGGTATAAATAAAACCTCTAAATGTATAATTACTACAATGTATCAATACAGTATTAACACGATATTGATTAATACATTGATTGTGTTAACTACTTTTTAATACAAACATGTATACATATGTACCAGTGATGTCGTTTGGTTACATTTTTCGTAGGCCCTTCGTAACCATATAGAATTTTGTCATATTTAGTCATATTTTTGTAACTTCTGGTACCTAACATAAATAATGTAATATTTGTGAAATATTTCATATTTAAAGACAAGGGAGCACCTAGCTCCCGTAGGATAGTGTACTAGCCTATCAGCCTGGAGGTTGTGGGTTTTTTTATTCCCAACAAAGACTGTGGGTATCTAACTACAACCAGTGAAGGTCTATGGCTACTATGATAACTTCGATAATTAAGTTAGAATATAATTTGTAATTGTATTGTAAGATTTATTAAATAAATAAAGACAAGAACTACAGGGACAAGCCTTGATAGCCACTTTTTTCTTAAATTATCATATCATTTTAATTTGGATAAAATCAGTTGCATATTCGATATTAAATGTGTTTTATTGTCACATCTAGGAATAAACCATAGTCTACTGTGCCAAATGCGACCAGTATGAAAAAGAAACAACTAAAAAAGAAGAAAATCAAAAACGATTTTTACTGTTAAAGTTAATGCATTTCAAATTTATCGCAAAGTGTATCCATACAAATATTAATATATATTTAAAGCATAATTTTTATCATAAAAAAATAAATTGCATAATAAAATGAGTAAGTGAAACGAGATGTACCATTATTTGAGATGTATAAATTTATACTCAGTTACTTGTAATTTCCAGGGCAGACTACCAACAAAAGACTAACAACAATTTCAACGATAAAATTTAAAAATAACTTTTTATCAAAATATTTAACTTTTGGCAACACTGATACGTACATACTAATACTTTGCAACCCTAAAAGTAAATATAGAAATACATATATTAAATTATAATAAAGAATACTCACATCGCAGCCCACATCGCCATTGTGCTGCTTGTTGTATTTATTATGCATCTAAATCATAGGTAACCAAAACTCTCAATAAATGAAATGCGTCTGTATTGGATAAGATAATATTGCCCAGCAAACACAAAACTAAGCATTACAAAAACTTAAAAAAAAAAATAATTTTGTCATTAAAAATGCTTTTGGAAACATGAAATGCATTTTATGTTACCAAACATTTAAAACAAAGAAAACCTTTTCAATTAAAAGGCATTTTGATCTTTTTCACAAAGAAATAAATAAATTAAGAGAGTAAAAAAGGAAAATATTTTTTCTTTAGCAAAAAAACCTCTATATGCAAAAAATTAAAGAATGGGTTCTGCAAAAAATGGAGATTTCATGCCAAATAAGCTTGGAAATCGCTCAGCAAGGCAAGAATGCTAGCAAAAAATATTTTACAAAAAAACTTTTCAAACGTTAAATTATAAAACAGATTTCATAAAGTCAATTCCCTTGTCACCCCAAACTGTGGTTAGGCGTATTGCCCAAATAGGAAATTCGGTGGAGTCTTCTATTAAAGAAAAATTTATACATAAATTGTAAATTTCTTTCGTTTTGTTTAGATGAAAGTACAGATATCAATGATCTTTGTCAACTGGTTGTCTGTGTAAGATGCATTGATGAACATTTTAATGTTTTTGAATCAATGTTGACATTGGAAACCTTTTATGGACATGTATCTGGAAAGCTTTTGATGGAAGTTGTAAGTGATAAACTTTTTTCTATTGTTGATGTAAACAAAATTGTCGGTGTCTGCAAAGACGGGGCAAATGTAATGGTAGGAAAAAACACAGGTTTGATAGGTAATATAAAAAAGTGAAATGGCAATGCAAAACTTTCACTGCAGCAAGCCGCGCTGGTGTCAAAATTTTTTACTCAAGACTCTACTATGAAGACCGCAGAGCGCATTATAAATAAAATAAGAGGAGGACACAATGTCCTCACTCATCGAAAATTTGTAAAATTTGTGCATTGTTAAAATTTCTAGGGTTGCATTCACGAACACTTTAATGTATTACTACAAAGCAAAATGTATTTACCCTCCAAAGTGCTGTGGAATGACGTAATTTTTTGAGACGAGACTAAGCTAATGCTTCTGGGTCTGTTAAAATTCGAATAACTTTATTCTCCGTTATTGTTTTTTGTTGCAATCTCGAGTAGCTGCCACATTACACGTCCCTCAAATTAAGTTCATGTCGAAACTGTTTAGTGAGGTCACGTTGTGTATTTTTTTAATAACCTGGAACGTTAGACCGTGTATAATGCTATTAGTGTGTATGAAGAAAAAAATAAAAACCAAGTACTCGTTCCATAAATGTTTGCGTTGAACACGGGGCGCCGTATTGCTGCAGCTGTTTACCTTAACAAATTTAGTTTTGAAGATGTATTTTTTTGTTTGAAACAATACAAATTTTAGTTTATTTTATCAAACCTCGGAATGTCGTACGACTAAAAATGTTATTTTCATTTATTAATACGAGTTTTTATTTATCTCTTAATTTAAAAAAATGCTCTAATTAAAAAGTTATGGGAATTTAAATTTTGAAATAAAAAAAAAAACAATAACTATTAGTATGACGCTTTGAAAATCTTCGGTTAAAAACCCCGGTGCGTAAGACCTGTAACACCATTGATTAAAGTCAAATACAATTTGTCTTTATTACGAAAATAAAAATTTGCTTTCATCGGTGAAAATTACTTTTTTCTGACAAGATGAAAGGTTTCTTTTGTGCAACTCGGCCATGGTAACCTTCGACCGGTCTCATATGATTTATAGTATATCTAAATCTGAATCAAATCAATGCAAAATTCACTTTTGTTCAAAAAAAAAAAGTTTGAACAAGTTACCGTTATAATAAAATGCGCTAAAGTACCGTTATAATAAAATGCGATAAAAGCTTAAAACCATATTTAGCATTGTAGGGTTAAGAATTTTGAAAATATTTATTTATTTTTTTAAAGAAAAATAAAGTAAAAATATGCATTAATGGTTATTTATTCATTATTTATATGTTCCAAATATATTCCATTGAATTGCACCAACGTACAGGGCATTTAACATAAGACCGAAATCTAATAGAATTTATTTAAAATCTTTCACAATATCTAAATCGTTTACACGGCATTTTTTGCAGTAGCAAGATTTCATTAACAACATTTCACATTCCACAGGCGCAAGTTTTCTCGCGAATGTCTTTATTTTTTGGTAGAGAGAGAAGTGCGGACTAATTTTACTTCTCTTTTCTCTCCCAAAAAAATTCAAGCTTGCACAAGAAAACATCTCCGTTTATTTTTTCAATTTATTTAACTTTTTCACTTTATTAATATTTTCTTAAAAATTTAGTTTTTAGCAATTTTAACCCTGCACACTTTTTTCTTTTTAACTAAGTGACATTTTTTTCTTGTGCTGCGTAGTATTTTTTAGTACAATTTGTAAAAAACCATAGTTGCATAGATTTCAGACGAAGTAAATTGCGATTTGTATGGGCAAACTAGTAAATAAACAACTAGATTTTGCTTTGAAACTCTTAGAAACTAGATTTCGGTGTAATATAAGTGTCAGTATTTCTGCTACAAATTGTTCATTAATAAAGTAATACACACTTTCAACTTTAACACCAATCTGCTTAGTTATTAATTATTTGCCAACAGAAAAAAATGTATTTAAAACCGAAATTAATAATCAGTCACAATTTTCTAAATATATTAAAATTCAAATATTTAAAATTCAAATTCACACTTTAAACTTAATAAAAAATTATAAAGTAGAATGTACTTAAAATAGTTTTTAATTAGAATGTGTAAATAAATAAAAAGAATCCATAATTCCTCATAAGTTTATTATGCTTTTTTAGCTTGCTTGTTTTCAGTTTTTTGTGGTTTTGGTTTACAAAACTTAATTAGCTTTTGAAATTTTTATTTTGTCCTGTTTTTTTCTAGCTTGCTGTTTCACTAAATAAACATTTTGTGGTATTGGTTTTTCTGTTTTTGTTTTGTTTTTCATTTCATTTAACATTTAAATCTTACTTAACCTCATTTACATGTAAAACGATGTTCACGATCTACCTAAGTCGTCAAAAATACTCCAGTAATCAGAAATAAAAAGAAAAAACATTTACAGTGTGGATTATTCTTGTTCTCAATATTTATAAAAAAATAATTATTTTAATAGTGATATAATCAGCAAACATTACCCAATTAAACAAAAAAAGTTGGATTCCCCTACTATATTGGACTAAAATTAAGGATGATGGAGACGTAATTACTTATTACACACGAATAGATCGTAAAAGAATTTCTTGTTATTTAATAAAGTCTATGGAAATTGTATTTCAGTAACAGCGGAACCCCAATCTTTGCGCTGATAGCCTCCAACAAGACAAATAATGCAAATCAAACAAATATTTGGTTTAACATTATTTTTTAAAACGTTTTCTCATGAGTTTTAATTTTATTAAGAAACAACCAAATAACACCAAAACTCGTCAATCTGTATGAGGCCAAACCTTTGAACCGTTATAGACAGACAGCTGAAATTTACAAGGAACCTGTATTGCTGAGTCTGCTATAACAAGTGTACAATTTGAATTTAGAAATTAAAGGGTGTTACCATAATTGATGTAATTTGACCTATATGGGGCCCTATCTGTTGAACCGTTATAGACATACACTTGAAAATTAGGCAGAATGTCCACTTTGTCTGGAATAATAAGTATAAATATTTAGAATTATAAATTTAAGGGTGTCCCAATAGTTCATGTAATTTGATGTATATGGCCAAACTTTTGAACCGTTATATACATACATTTAAAATTTACAAAGAATATTTGTGGCCAAGTACTCTTATAACATCAGATCTTTAATTTAAAATTGTAAACTAAAGCGTGTCCTAATAGGTAATGTTATTTAATCATGAGTGTAATACTATATCCGCAATAAAACAATTTCAAGTTAAATTGAAAATAACATAGTATGTGTATGAAATTAAATGATGTCCCCATAAAAGACAGATGTTGGTGAAAACATCTTAACTTTTGAACTGTAAAAGGGAAATGCTGGAAATTCACATAGTCTTTACCTATTTTCCCGCTGATTTTGGCGCATTTTGTGTATCTTTTATTTGCTTTAAATACTAGTTCTCACAGATTACTTCTTAAATTTTTAATTTAGAATTGGTGCCTACCTAACGTTTTTAAGTCGGTTTTTTTTTTCAAGAATTATTTTTACACACACTTCTTATGGCAAACTGAAATTTAGTCGAGCTGCGTACCGGTCTTTAGATGAAAGCAAAAATTTAATAAAATTTTTCCATATTTGATGAACTCTTATTAATAGATTGGAAAATTTTAATCAAATTCAATTCTAAAAATGCATTTTGTAATAGGTTTTTTAACTTTTGATCAGTGACCACTGGGTGGCCTGGTAATAATATGCCTTCCAGAATGCAAGCAAAAAAAGGATACGAATAAAAAAACGACTCCAACTTCCTCCCTACAGAAGGGTATATTTGGCTCCGCCTTGCTAACGAAACAAGGATGGTCTATAATGGTTTGATCAAAGCGCTTAAACCTAACAAAAGGAGTCTGATACTTTCCCTTAATAAGGGGCCCTTGCTCACCTCCCCGGGTCCTTTTACCAGTTCCGCAATCATTAGGTTAGAATGGCCAAGCCAGAATTAGAAAATATTTATGTTCGCTGGGCGCTCCTAAGTAGCCCTGTATTCTGGAATAGTCTAATATGCTCGTCGTATCGAATAAAGCGTAAAAACTAGTAGAAAACGAATCCAATATTGTCCTTCTATCAAAAGAGGCACATGCAACCGCAAACCTCGGTTCCGCGTCTACGTTTTGCAAACGTTGATCCTTAAATAATTGGATCAAAGCAAACATTACCTAAAATCGCCAAGCATTCATTAAAATAGACTAAAGAAAAAAATAAAATCTTTCAAAAACAAATCCCATATTGACCCTAACGATGGGCCCATTGGTCGCCTTTCCTGCTACATTGCCTTTTAGTATGGTGTTTAATAGAAATCGAAACGAAACAACAAATAAAAATTGCCCCTCCATAGAGGCCTACTGCCTTCCCGAACTTTCGTTGGCACTCCGGTGGTCCATTGGCCGCCAACTAACGTTGAATTAGCAGTAAGTGTTCAATTACATTATGCAACTTTTGTCGCTGCAATCTTTCCCTTTTCTTTAAATTGAATTGCCGCAATTTGTATTGATGTACACATTTGTTTACATTTTAAACTTAATAACTAAAATTACGAATGAGTGCTCTCAAGTAAGAAAGAATTGCAGCGGCAAAAGTTGCAGAATGTAAAATGGGACTAAGTGAATAACTTTCAAGCAGTTTCGAATGGTATTACAACGATGTGCATTTAAGTGTTTAGCCTTCCTTTGCTAAAAAACTTGGAAATAGTTTTTTTTTGCAATCTGCTCTAAACTATGCTGTTTGCACAATCGAATCAGTTATAACGCAAACTTTCTCTTGCACTTCTCAATATGATCAATAAGTATTTGATTTCTCACATGTTTAAACCTGACAAATTATTAGTTTAGGGGGAATATCGAAGCGGATCACTTTCTTAATGGGTCTATTTCCATCCCCTTCCGTCCTCAATGGTTTTAGGCAACTGAATTGTAATTTACGATAACCTTACTTTCATTGCACCTCGATAGAGGGTTGCGAGTTCGATTCCTGCCAAAGACTGGGTGTTTTCTGCAGACAAGCAAAAAGCTTCGCAGGTTGTGTTGTCTTTAAAAAAAAAAAAGTCACGTGCTACCACCAGCCTTTACTCTTGACTTTAGTGATTTCAGCCTGCCGACTGGTAACTGTTGGCCTTCTTTCTCATCAGCTTAACTTAGCTCCCTCATGGCATCCACATTTAACAAGTTTCTGCCCTGGTCCTAAATCTTATGCTAGCCAGTGCTGGACATTCACACACAATGTGTGCTACCAACTCAGCCTTGTCTAACAACAATCTTCGAATTTCAACTTGGCACTAACGCAGTTATCCAACTTAAGGTACTTCTGATATATCTAAGCACCATTCGATCCTGTCTACAAGTATAAACGTTTCTCCACCTGTTCTGTTTAATGAGTTCACTCATTGTAGGTCATTTGCTCGCATTAGGCCATTTCACAGTGCTACTCTCGGTTCTGGTCCACAGAAATTCACTGAAGAACCCTTTTTTGCCAATTGGGCGACTGCTTCATTACCAGCTGTACCTATGTGTCCTTTAACCCACATCAACGTTACCTCATTAACCGAGACAGACCTGTTAAGTTTTAAAACTCATTCCACCACTAAATTAGAGAACACTTTCACTTGCCTCATCCGTTTTATAATCGACTGTTAATGTAATGAGAACCTTTCTTCCATGCACCCGACTTTACAGCTGGTGATCCAACGCATGCAGCAACCCAAGCAATTCTGTCTGGGTAACGGAGACGTGCTCTCCCTAACGCAGACTGCAGGCATGTTCAGCTCTTCTAAATATACACCTGCTCTTGCTCTGCCGTCCATAAGAGAACCATCACTAACAATGCTGATGTCGTTCTCCATACACTCATTGTGTTTCAGACTACTGAAATGGGTGTTTGCAGTCTTTAGACTATTTTTCTTCTACTCCTACGTTCTATCGTTATTTGATCTCCCTAACCTCATTACTAACTAGGTCCATAATACTCTTATGCCCGATGTTCAGGCCAAACCTATGCCATATAACATCTCTCTCGCTCTCTCTTGATACGCAAAGCTGTCATTGAAGCCGTTAACTACAAGGGCAGCCATATAACATCTCTTTCTCTCTCTCTTGATGCCGTAAAATTCAACGGCAGCCATCCCCACATCGCCTGAATTGCCTGTGTTCGAGCTGTATGCACCACATTACAATCCCTTAAATCCCATCCAACTTGCGGTTAATTCTACTCTGAGAGGCTTTTGGCCACCATTATTATGAGTCAGTATGCAGCCTTTCGCGATATTCCCCACTTACGACCACAAACTCGATTACATTGATGCAAAATCCTTTTTTTGCCTTCCGTATATTCATTTTAATATGTGCTGGTTCCAGGACAGTTGCTTATTCAGAGTAACGCATAGATAATTCACTTTCCTCGACATATTGAGTTTCGATCCGAAAAGAATTAAGTATTCAACCTCTATACCCTTCCTCCTTCGAGTGAAGAGCATAGCGCCGAATTTGGTAGCATTTATGGTTAGCTACTGTTCATTGCACCATGCCTCGGTCGTTATGAGAGCCTGTGTCTCATGCATCCTTGGATGATCTCGATGAGCGGCATACGCAAGCGTATGGACGCCTATTGATTCCAGTTTTCACACGCCCAGTAAGAGCATTTCTCAACTTTGAGAAAGAGATTTTGTAAAATACACCTTCAATATCCTTAAAGACGGACAATGCAACGCCAACATTGAGAATTTCTCTTTCAACTTCTCTGGCAAGTTCATGTAGAGCGATGTCAGTAGATCTACCTGCTCTATAAGCATGTTGGTATCTACTCAAGGGCCAATCTGTATAGTCTTTTTTACCCGGTTTTGAAAGTAAAACAATATTAATTTCTCTTCAAGCCACTGGGATATATCCTGTCGCTAGACTGGCTATGAATACTCCTTCTAAGCAAGATGTTTATACCAAACTGTAATAAGGTAGGGAAAATTCACTCCATGCTAGCCGCACCAGATTTTTTTTTATTTTAAAGCTTCAGATTTTTGCTAGTGTATCCACATCTTCGGGAAATTTGACTGCTAATCCTTTGCGGAGAATTTGTGGAGAATAGTTTACTTAGAAATATTTTAGACTTGTTTTTTTTAACTTTTTTCTTTTTTTTCATGCGATATTTTGTTCGATTTTGCTTTGATAGCAATCCACACTAGAGACCCTTACTTTTTTAGTGCTTTAGTTATGGTTTATGTATTTATTTTTATAAAGTTTCTCATCCCTACTAAAATAAGTAAATACATAAATCATAACTGAAGCACTTACTGACATGCATAGTTTAAGCATATCGGTTAGTGCTTCAATTGGGGTTTATGTATTTACTAAATAAAGGGTCTCATCCTTACTAAAATAACTGCGTACTTTCACTGCTTTTTCTCCACTTTATCTTGGAAATGAGATATTTTTGCTGAAAAAAGTATCCTATATTGGAACCAGGATACAAGGTACCTTCTCACAAAATTTTGTTAAAATCTATCCAGTGGTTTTTACGTGATGCGAACACAAAAAAGAAAGACGGACGGACAGACAGGAAATGAGTTACTAGTTTATTATATGTATGAATGAAGACATTTTAAAAATCATCACAGACCAAAATTATAGGCTAATGAAAACCAAAATTGGTGGAAAAGTTACTTGAAAACGTTTTACTTTACCATACGTGGTATAGGTAAAGTATAGTAATCGTGCAAAACATCGTTGTCGGGATTTCAACGGATCTATAACTTTTTAGGTCTCCCGAATCCATTTTTATGATGTCTGTGGGTACCCAACCACCCACTATGCAACTATTTTTGTGAATGCTCTATTAAAATGAAATCCTGTATGTGTCTTTGGTATATGAAGATGAATATCTGTATGGTTTTTGGTCGTAATCGGGAAGGAGTAGTTTACTTGAACCCCGAACCGTAAATAATAATTTTTTCGATTTGCTTTGACTTTAATCTTTTATTCGTAAAAAAATCTGTTTTCATGAGGTGTGGTAGAGTGTTAAGTGTAGGCCACACCTGATTTTTAGGGTTCAGTACCCAAAGGGTTAACACGTAAACCTATTGTTTCCGCTACAATGTTTGTTCGTCTTTCAGCGTCATATTACGTAGACTCTTGAAATTTTCACAGAAGGTGTAGAACTGTGGCCGCTATAGCAAAAATACTAAAAAGTATAGGGTGTTCCGAATGAGACGTGTTTATGGTTTATTTCTTGAACTTTGGGAGGCATACACTTAAAATTTACAACCAGTAAATAAATCTTTGTTCGCTATATAAACAAGTATACAAAATTAAACCTAAAAATTAAAGAGTGCTCCGATAATGACATGATTTCCATGTATATGGCCTAAGTCTTGAAATTTTCACAGAAGGTGTATTACTATGGCTACTATAGCAAGAAATATTAAATCTAATAGGATGTTCCGAAAGTGATGTGTTATTTGCGATAGAGAGGTGTTATCCACGAATATCTGCTTATTTCTTGAACTGTAGGAGGAATAAACTAAAAATATGCAAGCTGTAATTAAAACTAAGTTCGCTATATAAACATGTCTCTAAAAAATAAACCTAAAAATTAAAGGGTGTTCCGATAGTGGTGTGTTTTGTATGTACAAGGCCTAAGTTTTGAACCATAATAGGTAGACTCTTGAAATTTCCACAGAAGGTGTATAACTGTGGCCACTATAGAAAGTAAGGTGTTATTTGCCTTTATGTTTTTATTTCTTGAGCTATAGGAGGCAACCATTTAAAATTTGCAGACAGTAATTAACACTATGTTCGCTTTCTAAACAAGTATATAAAATGAAACCTTAAAAATTAGTAAGTAGACTCTTAAAGTTTTTACAGAAGATTTATTACTATTGAAACTATAACAAATCATAAAAATTAAAGGGTGTTCCGACAGTGACGTGATTCTCATGTATAAATCCTTATTTTTTGAACCGAAATAGGTAGATTCTTAAAATTGTGTACAGGAGATATGTTGCCACGGCCGATATGACAATTACTAAAAATTAAAGGGTGTTCCGACAATGACATTTTTTTCACATATAGTGACTTATTTTTTTAATCGTAATAGGTAAACTCTTTATATATTCATAGAAAAAGAATTTCCACGGCCGTTATACAAATAACAAAATTAAAGGGTGTTCCGACATAGACATGATTTTTACTTAAATAGCCTTATTTTTTTAACCGTATTAGGTAGACTCTTGATTTAGTTACAGTAGATGTTGTACTTCGGCCGCTGTAACAATAGCTAATTACTAAAGGGTGATCCATCAGTGATATGTTTTTCACGTATATTCCCTTATTTTTTGAACCGTATTAGGTAGGCCTGATATTTTTATAGAAAGTATATTACCATGGCATGAAGACATGAAAAAATTAACAACTTGAATTTATAAAGGCCTACTAAACATAGTACGGAACCCTACATGTGTGAGACTAACTCGCACTTGACTGATTTATTTATTCTAGACTGCTTATTAACACGATAATATTTTTTACTTTGTATGAGAGGTACCACCCGCATATCAATCCAGTCTGTATTTTGCTAGATTATACACATTAGTATGAGTGTTACTCGTGCAAATTTTCAAGACTCTACATATTGTTGATCTCTATGTACACAATAATTGTTTTTCAATTTGTATGGGAGCTATCACGCCTACCGTCATAATCCAGTCTATACTTTGCTAAACTATTCACATTAGTATGAGGGTTACTTGTAGATATCTATATACACATTAATAATTTTCACTTTGTATGCCACGCCCACTATTGCAATCCAGTCTAAATTTTGCTAGACTGTGTACATTATTATGAGTGTTACTTGTGTAAAGTTTTAAGATTCTACCTATTGTAGTTCTACAGGTACATGATAATAATTCTTCACTTTGTATGGGAGGTACCACGCCCACTGTCCCAATCCAGCCTTTATTTAGCTAGACTATGTATGTTAGGCTGAGCGTTACTCGTGCAAAGTTTCAGGACTCTACCTACTGCAGGTCTCCAGGTAGACGATGTTCACTTTGTATGGGAGTTACCACGCCCACTTTTTCAATTCAGTCTGTGTTTCGCTAAACTATAATACGGGTGTTACTGATGCTAAATTTCAAGGATCTACTTATCATAGTTCATAGCTACTTAAACAGTGGGCTTAAGAGTGGACGTGGTAAATTTTTCTTTGGGTAAAAACCTAAGTTGGGATAAGATGAAGATTTAAAAATAAAATTGGCCAAATCAGAACAGCCGTTATTAAGTGATGTAATTACCAACGAACGAGATTTGATTTTATTTATATAGATGAATTATTCACCCCTATCACGAATAATTATTCCCATGAAAAAATTCCCAAATTTTCTATCGTAAATGATTTCTACCGTATAATACAAGTAAATTTATTATTGGAATCATTCACGATTTAAAAGTTGGGAGTTATTTCATGGGAGTAATTATTCGCGATAGGGGTGATTTATTACTATTACTTCTGGTTTTGATGTAAAAATGAGTTAATGAGTTGCATTAAAAAATACCCTTTGGTCTATTCGAATAGACCAATAAATATACTATTAGTTTTTATTGATTTAAATAATCTTATATCTTTTTCAGTCGTGAAATGAAGGATCTAATCGAAGAAAAAATGAAATCATTAATGAAGTATGTGCCTTTTATCGATTTTGTTTTAAAAATTGATCGCCAAAAATATATTAAGTTTATAAATATTAAAAAATGGATTATGCTAAGAAAGAAGAAGTAGGTCACAAGTCAATAAATTTACAAACAGTTTTCTTAAATATTAATATATTATAATCCATATTTTTCAGATATCCCTTAAGCGACTTAAATAAAATAGAACAATCTATTATTACGCAATATAAAAATTTACTTGTTGAAAACAATGTGGTAAGTAAAACAAAATAAGAAAAGAAAATATTATATGAATTGTTAATTTTAATTAATTATTTAGGCTTAAGTTCTTTATTATAAAGAGATGAAAAAAATTAGACACCCGCAAAATGTAATGTATTTTCTGGATCGCTACATCCGTCGTCAGCATTTTTCGGATCTATTACAGGGTAGTTTCAATTAATTTTTAATTGAAATATGTATTTTGCTTTGAATGTATTCCATACCTTCAGTTCTGGTTTATGTATTTAAGTTATATAAAGGCACCCATCCCTGGATAAACTACTAAAATTAGTAAACAAAATTCTAAAAATTATTGTAAAGCACTGTAAGAGGTGTTTAAAACAATGTGATTCCATAAAGTGAAAATACAAATTTTATTCAATTGGCGCCATCTGTTTAAAATATCCCTCTTTCAAAAATAAAAGGTGCGCAACTGTGTTTAAAATATCCCAGTTTTAAACCGAAAACTTCAGTACCTTTAAACCGAAAATTTAGTATTTTCACTCTTAGTATTTTTACTCTACTTTCTTCTGGAAATAACATATTTTTGGAGAAAAAAGTATCCTATAGTAACAATTTTGTTAAAATCTGTCCAGTAGTTTTTACGTGATGCGAACACAAAAAAAGAATATGATGAAATTTTTTTAAAGGATTTTTTGCTTTCGTCTAAACATTCTAAAGCAATTTATGTTGCAGGAAAGCACTAATTTTTACAAAAAAAAAAAAAAAAAAATTAAAAAAAATACTTCAAACAATTTTTAAAATAATTTTTATTTAAAATTTTACAAAAATATTTTTACACAAAATGCTACCCAATCAATGGTGTAGGGAAATATTGATAATAAAAATTAAAAAAAAATTTTATAAAAAAGACCTTGTTTAGAAAAATATAAAAAAAAATTAAAAAAATTTTGAAAACATTTTTACTAAAAATTTTCAAAAAATTTTCCCCAAAAAAAATTGTTCAATAAAATTTTTACAAAGATTTTCTATAAATTTTTTACAAAATAGTTTCAATAAAATTTTTACAAAAAATTTTCAATAAAATTTTTCAAAAAAATTTTTACACAAAATTTTCAATAAAATTTTTACAAAAATATTTTCTATAAAGTTTACACAAAAATATTTCCTATAAAATTTTTAGAAAAATATTTTCTATAAAATTTTACAAAAATATTTTCTATAAAATGTTTACAAAAATATTTTCTATAAAATTTTTACAAAAATATTTTCTATAAAATTTTTACAAAAATATTTTCTATAAAATTTTTACAAAAATATTTTCTATAAAATTTTTACAAAAATATTTTCTATAAAATTTTTACAAAAAATTTTCAATAAAATTTTTACAAAGATTTTCTATAATTTTTTTTTTAAGATTTTCAATTAAATTTTTACAAAAAATTTTCAGAAATATTTTTACAAAAAATTTAAAAAAAAAAATTTACATAAAATTTTTTCCTATAAAATTTTTACAAAAATATTTTCTCTAAAATTTTTACAAAAATATTTTCTATAAAGTTTTTACAAAAATATTTTCTATAAAATTTTTACAAAAATATTTTCCATAAAATTTTTATAAAAATATTTTCTATAACATTTTTACATAAAAATTAAAAAAAAAAATCAGAAAAAATCTTCAAAAATTATTACAAAAAGTTTTCATAACCTATTTAAAAAAATATTTTAAAACAAAATTTTCTATAAAATTTAAAAAAAAAAAACTTTCTTTAATATTTTTACAAAAAAATTTCTATACAATTAAAAAGAAATTACAACAAAACTTTTACAAAAAATTTTATAGAAAATTTTTACATAGTTAGGCATTTCAGGTGAAATATTGGTGATTAGTGGGAAAAAAGCACAGTTCTTTTTTTAATGAGTTTGTCTCAAATTAAATCAAATTTGTACCTGTCTGTAAAAACAAAATCACCGTGGTGAAGGGCATAGAAGATACGGCACGGCCGAATATAGCACTCTTACTTGTTTGCTATTTGCTGTTCATTCAAACATCGTATATGAAGTCATATTTTTCAAATTCAGCTTAAAATGAGTTATAAATGACGCATAACTTTTAATCTAAAAATTTAGGTTAAATCCGATGTATAAAACGTGCATACGAGTTACATGTGTATGTACTTCCACCAGGGAATGTAGATGTACTTCCACATTCCTTCTATCTTGAATAAGTATTTGAATAAGAAGTACAATTTATTTTTATCATACATTTTTATATAAAACTAGCTGTGCCCGCCGCGCCGCCACTTCGTCAGCAACCTTGCAATATTTTGTTCGGTTTTACATTAAAAGCAATTCACACCAACGACCTTTACGTTTTTTTAGGTCCGCCTTAAATTATGCTGCATATCAGTTTATGTATTTACTTTATTAAAAATAAAAGAGGCATATCCGGTTTAGTTCAGTTCAGTTATGGTTAATGTATTTACTTTACTACTAAAATAACTGCATACTTTCACTGCTTTTTCTCCACTTTCTCTTGGAAATAAAATATTTTTTCGGAAAAAAAGTATCCTACATTGGAATCAGAATGCTAAGGTACCACCGCACAAAATTTCATTAAAATCTATCCAGTAGTTTTTACGAAAGAAATGCAAACAGACAGACAGACGGAAATGAGTTACTATTTTATTATATGTATAGATAAAAACATTATCAAGTTGCTATTGCTAGAACCACATACATGTTTAAAAGATCATTGAACTTAAAATCTCCCACAAGTCATATAGTATAAAAAAATCGTTAAATTGTAATTTATGAATGAAATCAAAATGCTGTGCCAGCTAAACCAAATGTGGGACAATGATATAGAATTACATACATACATACATACATACATACATACATACATACATACATACATACATACATACATACATACATACATACATATGTATTTATATTTTAAGTACATTTTGTAAATTCATTTTCTTGTTAAGCAAGCAAAGTGATAATAGAGAAAAGAAGAAAATATTTAAGAAAAATTTAATAAAAATGTAACAGGATCACTTGTGTACATGAAATATTTTTTGAAAATTTTGTTCTGTTACAGATAGTAGCAATCGATATGGAATGCAAAACACCAATTTTATTCTGGCTGTCTTTCCGGCTGTGTCTGTCTGTGTTCGCATTACATAAAAAATACTGAATGAATTTTAATAAAATTTTACGAGGAGGTACCTTAGTATATCTCATTTCCAAGGGAGTAAATATGAATAAAACAGTAAAAGCTCCGATTTAGTGGTACTGAGTACTTGGCAGCACCTTTTATTTTTGTAAACGAGGCACCTTAGTTCCTCGGTTCAAATATAGGATACATTTTTTCGTAAAAATATCTCATTTCCAAGGGAATAAATATGAATAAAACAGTAAAAGCACACAATTTTACTGATTTAGTGGTACTGAGAACTTGGCAGCACCTTTTATTTTTGTAAATGGGAAATTTTAGATACTATTTACAAAGTTTTAAAATAATAAAATCTATACATATAATAAAATAGTAATTAATTTCCTGTCTGTCTGTCCTTTTTTTCTTTGTGTTCGCATCATGTAAAAACTATTGAGTGGATTTTAACAAAATTTTGTGAGGATGTACCCAATATAGGATACTTTTTTCCCCAAAAATATCTTATTTACAGGAGAAAGTGGAGAAGAAGCAGTGAAAGTACGCAGTTATTTTAGTAGTAAAGTAAATACATTAAGCATAACTGAAGCACAAACCGGATATGTATACTTTAATACTTTTGGCAACAGATGGCGCTGTTTTATAAAGTACACAACCAACCATAATTGAAGCAGTAACCGATATGCAGTATCGAACAAAATGTTGCAAGAACGCTTACGAAGTGGCGGGCACAGCTAATTTTATATAAATTCTATGTTACAACATCCCAAGGCGAATTCATACCAGGTGTGAGCAGAAGAGCAACAACTATAACAAAACAACAAATTTGACATTAGATTAGCAGATATAAAACAATGTATTATCGACAAGACATTTGCAAAAAAACGAGAGCAAAAAACAATCAGTTGGGCTATTAACTTCACCTGGTATGAATTCGCCTTGCAACATCCTGAATAATTAACCAGAGACGGTTACTTGTATACAAAGTAAATAGTATATAAACCATACTATCTATATAGCTCTATAAAAGTAAAATCGAAAAAATATTGTCAGGACGCAGACGACATTGCGGGTTAGTCTAGTCTCTTATAGTAATGAACTTTTAAGCCTAAAAAATATATATATATATATTTTTTTTGTCTACGTGAATTTCGAAATCTAAAATTTTGGCTGGTCGTTAGTTTGAAAAGATTTTTGGTAACAAATTGTTTGCTAACTTCTCGCCATATTTTTCACTTGTGCAAAGCGATGTAAAGGTCCTTTAATTTTTTCTCTACAATTTTATATTTTTTTTTTAAACTTTTAGCAAATACCGCAGAATATTACAAATATTTTTGCTCCAATGAATTTAAAACAGTTTGTTAATTTGTGCTCAGACGATGAAGATGATGAAATTCAAAATAAAATGGATAACAAAGATTTAAACATAAAAAACACATCGAAAGAAGAAGTGGAAGAAAAGAGCACAAATTCAAGCACAAATAAAAATCTCGCGGAACCCGAGATAGGTAAATAATTAATTACTAATTAAATAATGTACAAAGAAGAAATAATAATAAATAATTTAAAAAATTATGTTTAGTTTATGATAGTGAGGATGATTTGGAAATCGTTAGTATAGATTATGTCGATAAAACGGGGATGAAAAAGAAAGAAGAACATGATGCAGCAAGCAAAAATGATATTGCTGTAGTTAGCGCCAAAGAAGAGGTGGAGGATATTGACGATATATCCAAAGAACTATTAAGTAAAATTGATAAACTAGCTGAAGATGACAAAAAAATGAAGAGTTCGATTCCTGAACCTAATAACTACACGTTTCGGGAGAATGAATGCAGTGATTTAGCAGCAGCAGAGTGCGATAAAAAAGAAATAGTTTTTGAAAAGTGTGATAGCGCATCAGATGTTTTATTTAAAAGACGTATTGATTTTAAAGATGAAGAAGTCGTAGTTACAGCCCTAGAAAACTCTGGCAATAAAAAGAGGGGAAAGTTAAAAGCCAACAAAAGTCCAATAGAAATTATTTCCTTAGACTCAGGTAGCGAAAGTGAGGCATGTAATGACGATGTACAACATTCAACGTCCAGTTTAGTTGAATTTGAAATAGTATTGGAGGACGCAAGTTCCAACAGTAATGACAGCAGTAATAAAAATAAAAAAGATCAAAGGGTTGAATTGTTATGTAATTCGATTGATTCAGTTTTGCCAGATATGAACGAGCTTTTAATTGAAATAGAAGATGTAAGAGATGATACCACTACATCAGATACATCTGGTAATAAAACGAATCCAGAGGAAGGGGGCAGTGATAAGGAGAACAGCAATCAGCCACTAAGCAAAAACAACACTAACAATACTATCAACACTATTAAACTAAATCCACAACAAGTTAGCAAAATACTGGAGGATATTTCAAGCAAAACAGAATTTGAATTAGAAACTTTATATGAAGCTTTGGAGTATGTGAGACAGTTAAATTCGTCTTCGCCAAAAAATGTAACGGAAAACAACTCCAACCTAGTAACGCCACCTAAAACACCTCCACCAGCACCTCCGCCTATTAATCAAAATGTACTATCATCTCAATCCTCATATCCACCACAACAGCAAACACAACCACAACCACAAGAAACAAATTTAGCTTCACCATCT
Source organism: Phasia obesa (assembly GCA_949628195.1). NCBI lineage: Eukaryota > Metazoa > Arthropoda > Insecta > Diptera > Tachinidae > Phasia > Phasia obesa. The sequence goes on along the minus strand of OX451218.1, from coordinate 135,783,903 downwards.
GCGACCGTGTTTAACCAAAACTCAAATTTCGTGGGGCCATTTAGGCGAAAAATAAACATAAACGACCCTCGCATAAAAAAAGAACTGCAAGCTATACAAAATTCACCTCTATTTAAATTTAACGTCTTGGATGCCAATATTGAGGAGAGTATAAGGAAAATATGCCAGGCCCAGCAGCAGCCTCAGCCACAACAGCCAACTAATACTCAAACCTCCTACGTAAATACAACCAAAATTAATATGGGTCCCAACTCTAAAAATTCTACTACTACTTTTCATAAATCATCTATAAGTTATGGTGAATACAAACGAAGGCAGCTGGAGAAAAAGTTAGAAATGGAAAAACAAAGAGAAGAGGAGCGTAACGCCAAATCTAAGGCACAGATGGAGCGGGAAAAAATAGATTTCATGAATAGTGAGGAGGGTATACGTTCCATACTATTGAATACTCTAAACCCTTGTAAAGACCAATTGACCACATTGTGGAACCAGCAAAAGAGTCCAACTGGCAACTCCTTAAAGAATACCAACAACAACAGCAACAGCAGTCAAAAGGCGACAACAACTAGTAAGAAAAATAATATCGTGGATCTAACCAAAGGCCAAGAACAAAAGAAAAAGAAGCAGCAGCCAACAAAAGCTGCTAAACCAACAAAAAACAATAATCAACGCCCTTCCACCCAAAATCAGAAAATCAACGCAGACCAAAAACTGAATCGCGTTTACAAAGAATTAAATTGTACAGTTAAAGGTTTTAATCAAATTCAGGATTACATTCCCGACATGGGAGAAAAATCTCCGGAAAATTGTTTACAAAGTGATACAAACTCTGCACAAACAACGAAAGCAGCCTTGACGCCTAAGTCTATAGGTCTTAGACGAAGATCAAGTATGCACGCTCTTTCAGCAATATCGGAACAATTAGGCCAGCAATCTGATTGCTCAGATTCTGAATTGAACGAAAAACAGATTTCAAAACGACGCCAAACATATTCATCCAATAATCCCTCCGCCGAAAATTTACAATCCCTTCCAAAACGCAGAAAAACAATTGATGAACTCATTAAGCCAACCAAAAGAACAAAAGTTTTGCGCATTACGGACGACGATACGACTTCAGTGGAATCCTTCTTCTCCGACAAGGAGGAAAACCGACGTCAAATTGCTAAAGAAATTTGTTTCACAAAAGAACCGGTGATTAAATTACGCCGTTTAACCAGTGAAACTATTAGACAACATCAACAAAGATTGAAAGAAAATACTGCCTTACAAAATCCCATGGATGACCAAAGTGTCAAGTTAAAGAAAACCAGTGAAATAGTCCAAAATCCCAAAGAACCTGGCCAAAAAATTCCAAAACTTAAGAAATACAATAATGATTGTCAAATGACAGAACGCAGTATTAACTTCTGCGTTCTGTGTCGTTCCAAACCTGCCGATTTGACAAATCATTACATAGGTAGGCATAAAACAGAATCATATGTAGCCAGATTAGATTGGGCAGAACTCGAGGAACTCACAATAAACACTCCCTTTGTTAAGTTGCAATCAAAAACTAAGAATCAACGTTTTGATCGTTACGAAGTTGAATGTCCTTTTTGCAAAGAAAAAATTGTCGATCAGTTCATCAATCTGTACAATCATTATTCCATACACACTGGAGAGTATGCTTTTCAATGTTCTCACTGTCATCTCTCGAAGCCCTATCGACCCGATATACAGTCTCATATTTTTCATTCGAAAACATGTCGCAACTCCTCCATACAAGTTATGTATCGTTATCCACCACAAGCCCAATGTATATATTTGCACTACTGTACCATTTGCAATTTCGCTCAGCTGAACGAAGCCAATGTTTTGAAGCATTTGAGAGAACACCATCCTTTGTCGAAAGCTACCGAGAGCAACATACAAAAATGTATATTGGCAGCCATGAGTGATGGACCAGAGACAAATGAAACAAATAAATCAACGTCACCTACAACAACGACACCGTTACCGTTATCGACATCGACATCGACATCAACTTCAACTCCACAAAAGGTAAATGTAAAAACCACTGCTGAGGAAATAAATCCTCCTCCTACAACTATTGAGATGAAGTTTAAAGTTGATGATGATGACATACCGGTGAGTAATGAACCTTGTTTAGAGGATGATATGGAGGAAGAGAAATATTCATTGGAGGAACAGTTAAAGCAATTGCATGAAGGGCCTGCAATTAAGACCAACAAACCAATGATAGCTCCAATGACTGTTATACACTCACCGGGAAATAGTTTAAAGGTTTCCCCAGATGCCACAGCAATACAACCAAACTTCAATTCTAATGCAGCCAAAAGACATATACCAATGATCATTAAAACAGAGACTGCTGCGGCGGATGTAGAAAACAAGCATGTGATTTCATCACCTCAAATCAATCAGCCAGTTGCGGCGGCAAGTTATTCAGTTTACGAAAAATATCGTAGCTATCCTCAAAATGTCAACTATTTGGGACTGTATAAATGCATGATAGGTGATTGTTACTATTCCACAGACTGTTCCGAGGAAATATACAAACACTTAACTGAACACTCTGCGGATGAATTAAAACCATTTGAATTGCTGCAATGTCCTTATTGTGTTATACCGATGGATACGCCAATGACTGCCCTACAACTGGTCGAACATATGCGTAGTCAACATGGACATTTGAACTACCAGTGTTCCATGTGTTGTTATCGCAGCTGTAATGCCTCCAATGTGCACATTCATCAAAAAATGCATCACAGCAATTCTCTTGACAGCTGTAAAGTATACAAATGTTTCGATGACGTGTTGCAGCATTACGATAAGCAGAAACTCTTTGTAAATGAGCAAATATCGAAAAACATTTTTAATTTTTCTTGTAAAAGTACGTACGAAATCCCTCTAGCATTTGTAATTTGAAATTTTTAATAAAAATTATTTTTCTCTTCAGTTTGCTATGCCGATTTCTATCACACACAACTTTTAATAAATCATTTAGAAAAGCTGCACCAAGTGCACGATGCCTTTGATTTGAAAATCTACTCTTGTATATACTGCCCGCTAACGACTGGAGATAAAAATGAAATAAGAATTCATTTAGCCACTAAACATCCGTGCGAACTACCGCTCATTTACGACCACAACAAGCCAACAATCAACATTGATGAGGTAAATTTTCAAAATCTAACATTTAAAATTCTGTTAATTCTAATTAATAAACAATAAAAATCTTTGCAGGATTTCAAGACTGACTTAGATGTTATTAACTTATCCGAGTCGGTGGAATGTGTTGAAATTAAGCCCAATGTTTGCGATGGCCCTAAGGAAAATGTAGCCCAGGATGTTAAGCCAGATGTTGAACAGTTGGTGCTCATGAATGAAGAAACGGCAAAAGTGCGTTTACGAAAGTTAACTGCTCGTACAGGTGTGCCACCCGATAACCTTTATCGTTGTCCCGAATCAACATGCGGAGGTTTCTTTACAATTTTCGAAATGTGGCTTAGACATATGAAAGTAAGACATCACACTTTGGAATGTCAATGTCCTCACTGCCCACCATCAGCAATGTTGCTGCCATTGGAACAATTTGAATTGCACTTTGAGCAACATCGTGGCCATACTTATATTTGTTTCCACTGTTCGACAACAAGTCCTACCGAAATATTGGCCTGCCAACATGGTGCCCAAATTCATAAAGATTTGATAGCAATGCGATTTGAAACTATACCTTATAATCTTACCTATTCGTACAACATTATGATACAAAGTGATTTATTGGAGGAGCGCGAAGCATTTATTACTGAATTGTTAGCCGTTTTGGGCAATCGTTTAAAGGATTTGGAAAACAATGAAATCAAAAACATAAAACAACAATGGCCAGTTCAGGATAATACTCCCTGGGTGGATGATTATTTGCAAATTCTGTCAAATCGTAAAGTAGCTCGACGTTGCTTAGTAAAATACTGCAATTTTCGTACTCTCAAAGAGGAGAATCTTTATCGTCACTTGAGCACCTCGCATATAATCAATGGTACCCAATTTAATTGTTCCAAATGTGATTATCATCTTGAGAAATGTAGTAATTTCGATGAGATCTTCAATCACATAAAGCTACACAACGAGTATATTTTCATATGTGCAGCTTGTTCGTTAATCTCTTCGAGTCGCTCTAAAATGACCTCTCACATAGAAGAACAACATTCGGCACGTGATGTACCGGTAATACATCTATTCAGGACGGATCAACAAATGTATGTTAAAGTATTTATAGTGTTTGCCGTCAACTGTCTGACATTTTCTACCATGAAAAATTGCTTCTGTTGTTCTGAACAGAATATGAGCGGTGATGTGTTTAGCTTACATTTGAAGCGTTATCACAAATTATTCCTTAACTACTATTGTGAAAAATGCACTCTCTTTTCATTTAAATCATTAAAGGAAGTAAGGTCACATTTTCAAGAGGTTCACAACTCCGATAGCTTTAAAATACGCTGTGAATTGGCAGCACATGTCGATTTAAATGTAAAGTCGTTGAATGATTTGCAAATACAAATCTTGACATCAGATCCAGTTCCACAGCAAACTCCTTCTTCGTTGCATATTAAAAGTGAACCTTTGGACGTGTCTGATAGAGACAATGTCATTGCGCTTGAAGATGATGATATCGTTATTCAAAATTCTCTCAAAGAAAAGCAACTAAAACCGGCTCAAGAAATACCGAAACTAAAATGTGCATCATTAAGTAAACTAATGGAACAACCCTCTGCACCAACGTCATTATCAACAATACAATCAGACCTTCATCATCATTTGGCATCATCGTCATTGTCAACAATACAATCAGACCTTCATCATCATTTGCCATCATCGTCTTTATTATTACCTCCGATTTCTTCTTATGCCGCTCAAACTCCTTATGGAGGCTATAATTTAGCTCCTGTCCTGACCAATACAAATATATCGTCAAACACTTTGCACTCCTTAGCTGCAAGCTCTGCTTCAACTAATTACTATCCACATTTAGCTTATAACAATGCGGTTATGCCAGTTGAATATTCAGGCGGTAATAATATTCCAACTTTGCCATCATATGTACAAAACAGTTTCAATATTAATCAAACTTCCCACGTACAAATGCCCGTTTTAAGTATCAATTCGGCGACAAGTAGTCATTTTTTGAGACCACAGAATAACGATTTTTTTATACCCACACAAAACGCCAAAAATAATAGTTAAGCTTCAATTGCGTGTTTTCTCGCAATAGTCCCCCCGATATCTATCTATTTATTTAGTTTTTAGTTTTAATTACCAATTTTTCAGACTAAAAGTTCTTTATTATAAAGAGGTAAAGAAAAATTAGAGACACTAGCAGAATGTAATCCATTTTCTAGATCGCTACATCCGTCTTCAGGGGTCTTATCGCCGCATTCGATATCGAGTAAAATCTCTCGTAATTGTTCATTTTGGTATCATGGCCATCGATATCGAATAAAAAGTATCGTAATTTTATTCGAAAGGAAATGTTTTCTTGTTCACTTGTTGACTTATTATTAATCTATTACAATTTGAACAAAATAACGATCCGATACATGTCGAATGGCATAATTAGCTTACTCGACTCGTATCAAATTTGTTACTTGATACAATAGTTTACTCGATATCGAATGCGGTGATTAGGCCCCACCCAGCATTCTCTTCGTATCTCTTTACAAGGTAGTCGCAGTTGGATTTGTTTTTCTATTTCAACAAACTTAACAAAGAAATAGAATATGAGAAATTTTAAATTTTTTATATTATATTTCATAGGTGATAGAACTTTTTGGCATTACATTTTGCTAGTGCCTAATGTTTCTTTATCTCTTTATCATACCTGGGACTAATTAATTAGATTGGGTAATTAATTGGCAATTTCATTGGCATTGAATTATAAATAATGGTAACCAATTTTTTTCATTACAATTGTTTCCATTAATGGTAATGCTTTTTAATGAAAAAGTTTCGCTAGTAATTATTTAAAAAACAAAATCATTACCATTAATCAATGATTAAATTATTAAAAAGCATCGTTACTTGACGTTTTTTTTAAAGAAGTCACACTTCCTACGCTGCTAATCTGTTATGTGCGTTTTTAAATATAAAGAGTAACAAATCAGAAAAAATACAGAAAATTGTGAATGTGAATCCAGCAAATTAAACTACATACTTTCGCAGCAGATGCATAATAAATTTATGTTTTATAGAAACAATGATTTTTTCATCAATTATAATTAGTAATTACACAATTTAATTACATCTTCATTAACATTGTTAAAAATAATTGGAATTAAAAATTAATCAGTAGCATTAAATGGTAGTTAACTTTTTCTTTCGTTGTAATTATTTCAATTAATGCCAATGGAAATTCAATGTCAATGAAAAAAATCCCAAATATGCTCTTTATAATAAAGAACTAAGCCTGAAAAATTATTAATTCTCACTTTTAAAATAGTTCAAATAAAATTTAATTATATAGTTTTTAGTTTTATTTTATTCTAATGTTTCAAATATGTATTTTGAAATATACTGTGTATTATTTAACGTGTTTTATTGCTTAAGTTTTTTTTTTATACCGAAAATATATGAATACTTTGAAACAATATTTTAAAAATATCTTTGCTTTAATTTTTATATCTTTATTTATTTTTATTAAAACCTTTACCTCTTTTTGCAGGAGGGATCGTAAATAACAGTTATTTATAAAAAATTCGTTTATAACAGTTATTTTGAGCATTAAAAATTTATATTATAAAAATAAAAGGTCAAATGAAACTCTAAAAAAGGGGAGCCGTCCTAAAATAAAACTCGTTTGGGGAGTTTTTTATTTTTCCCGTCAGATATGAAAACTCATTTTATGTAAATTGAATATAACATGATCATCGAAGGTCGAGAAGCAAGGCAGCTTCACCAAATATTTTTCCATCTTCGCCGTATTTTGGCGATTCATCTCGATCTTATACATTGCTTATAGGGCAGTATTTGAGCTCCGTAAATGTAGAAGAGAAACAAGAAAACGAAGAAAATGATGAGAATTAAAATAAATCAGTCAAGTGCAAGTTAGACTCACACACGTAGGGTTCCGTACTATGTTTAATACAACTTTAAAAACTCAAGTTGTTAATTTTTTAAATTTTTATTGTTTTTATAGGAGTCATAGTAATACACCATTTGAGAAAATTTTAAGAGACTATCTATTATGGTTTAAAACTTAGGTCTTATACATGCAAATCACGCCACTATCGGAACACCCTATATTTTTTAGGTTTATTTTTTATACTTGTTTATATAGCGAACTATGTTTTAATTACTGTTTGTAAATTTTTAGTGTATGCCTCCTACAGTTCAAGAAATAAACACATATTCGTAAATAACACCTTTCTATTGGAACACCCTATAAGTATTAATAATTGTTGCTATAGCGGCCAAAGTTATACACGTTCTGTGAAAATTTCAAGCGTCTACCTATTTTGGTTCAAAACTTAGGTCTTATACATGCAAATCAACCAACTATCGGAACACCCTTTAATTTTTACATTTATTTATATAGCGAACTAAGTTTTAATTACTGCTTGCACATTTTTAGTGTATTCCTCCTACCGTTCAAAAATAAGCACATGTTCTTGAATAACACATCTCTATCGGAACACCCGATAAGTTTTAGTATTTGCTACTATAGCGGCCACAGTTACACACCTTCTGTGAAAATTTCAAGCGTCTACCTATTTTGGTTCAAAACATCGGCCTTATACATGCAAATCACACCACTATCGGAACACCCTATAATTGTTAGGTTTATTTTTTTATACTTGTTTATATAGCGAACTAAGTTTTAATTACTGTTTTTAAATCTTGAGTCTATGCCTCCTACAGTTCAAGAAATAAAAACATATTCGTGAATACCACCTCTCTAACGGGACACCCTATAAGTTTTAATATTTGTTGCTATAGCGGCAACAGCTATACATCAACTGTGAAAATTTCAAGAGTCTACCTATTACAGTTCCGGAGATAAAAGGCGCTGACAGACGGACAGACATTGTAGCGAAAACAATACGGTTATGTTTTTACCCTTTGGCTACGGAACCCTAAAAAGCTTTGTTTGAAAATAATCATTTTTCTCCAAGGCCCTTATCGATTAATAAACCTTTTTTTGAGTTCTGGGAGGAAAAAAGTTGGTACAATTGTACTTTTTTTGGTGCATTTCAAACCTGAGAAGTACAATGGCTCACCAATGGCCCATTTAAAAGCTTTCCCATTTACTTTTTAGATGGTTTGGTTTGGGATATCAAGTAATTACACAAATCGTTCAACTCTCAAATGAATAATTCCAATACCTAAATTAAGGTCGGGATTCCATGTAGCCTAGAAATAAGTCAGTTTATTTTAGTTGCCTGTAGAGAAAATAGGAAAATTCTCCTTAAAACGTATCGGAATACATACATACATTCATATGTAGTTAATAAAGTGAAAAAATTAAAATAAAGACAAATTTATCGACAATACGTGCATATAGGTAAGTGCGCAAAACCTTAAAATATATTTTAACCCCAAAAATTTCTAGAATCAGTTACAATTAAATCTATTGTGATCAGACGCAGAATATATCTTTAATTATCCAACGCTTGTATCGCTATTTTAGAGGACTACCAAGGTAGCGAGATCCCAAAAAACGTTGGTAAATGAAAGATCTTTTCTCTTTTGTTTTAATTTCATTATAATCTCAAAACGCTAGTGCTAACCTAAGTTTAACACTTGCAGGCTAAGACTAATTCCATCAGTCAGGTAACTACCGGTACTGTTTCCCTATCACACAAATGAATATGATTGTCGAATAACTCGCCATCCGATAAAAGGATAAATTTAAATTCACAACTAAAAATTTTTTAGTACAAAAGTACAATTTAAAAAGCCGGTTGGTACAATTTGAAAATTTCTTTTGCCAACCCTGATACACAAATCAGATTGGCACAATAAAAAAGAAACTGGAAAAAGGAGTTTTATTATTATAGACATAGAAAAAATTTAACTCAAACCCACACACTTTGTGTGGGTCCTGACAATATTTTATTCGATTTGGCTTTGAAAGTAATCCATACCAAGTTTTAAGACTCCTACGTACTTTATACCCATCCCTAAAAAAAATATATAAAAGAAAAAAAAATATTGTAAACCTCTGTAAAAGACAGACAGGAAATGAGTTACTCATTCATTTAAAAAAGCGCCATCTGTAGCGCAACATTGCCTAAACTATACTGTTTTCAGAAATAAAAGATCCCTTAAAGTATTCAGTACTCTTAAATCGGTAAAGAAAATCGGCGTACTTTCACCGCTTATTCTCTTCACTTCTCTTAAAATTATAATTTTCAGGCTTAAAAGTCCATTATTATAAGAAGCTAGACTAACTGTGCCCGCCATGTCGTCTGCGTCCAGACAATATTTTTTTCGATCTTACTTTTATAGAGCTATAGATATGGTTTATATACAATTTACTTTGTATAGAAGGTTAATTATTCAGGATGTTGAAACATAGAATTTATATAAAACTAGCTGTGCCCACAACTTCGTGAGCGTTCCTGCAACATTTTGTTCGATTTTGCTTTGAAAGCAATACACACCAAAAACTTACTTTTTTAGTGCCGCCTTAAACTATACTTCATATCGGTTAGTGATTCAATTATGGTTGGTTATATACTTTATAAAGCAACGCCATCTGTTGCCAAAAGTATTAAAGTATAAATATCCGGTTAGTGCTTCAGTTATGGTTTATGTATTTACTTTACTACTAAAACAGTTGCGTACTTACACCGCTTATTCTCTTCACTTCTCTTGAAATAAGATATTTTTGCGGTATCTCACAAAACTTTGTTAAAATCCATCCAGTATTGTTTACGTGATGCAATCACGAAGAGAAATACAGGTAGACAGGAAATGAGTAACTGTTTTATTATATGCATAGATACATATAAGTATGTAGATGTTCCTATATTGACGTGGCTTTTCCGTATATGTCCTTATTTTTTAAACTGTAATAGGGCAGGCACTCGCTAATTAATTTTTAGAACAATTAATAAAACAAATTTAAAGGGTGTTTCAAGAAGACAATTAAATTAAAGTAATAAAATTAAAGGGTGTGCCATAAAGAGAAAAACTAAAATCTTTTAATTTTAAAGCTATATATTGAACGTAGTACGAAACCATACGAGTGCATGAGTCTAACTCGCACTTGACTGATTTATTTTAAAACCTTTAGGATTGAAATAATAAACTAATTATATTCGAATTTCCCTAAACTACTTATGAAGGACCTATAACTACCTATATATCGCACCTTTTATCCGTTATCAGGCCTATTCTGAAAATCACGCTATTTTGAATACTTAAAATAAAAGCAATCTGAATAGCCTGGGGTAACATTGTTGAGTCCAGAGGGTTTAATATGAAAGTAGTGGAACAATGGCAATTTCTATTTTTTGCCAGAATAGATGTACACTTAATCTGCTGACAGTTAAAAAGCAGCGGAAAAACAAAAATTTTTTTAAATATTACTGCAAAAGAAGAATTTTAAAAAATGTTAAATATTCTCATACTCTTCTTATAAATTACGCAATATTACTGCACAAATTAAAAAAGAACATCTCAAACTATTTATTCAAGTAGTTTTAAAATTAACAACAAATAATTCGCTAAAATAAGTGATTTGAAATCACAGACACTTTTCTTTAAAATCACGTGATTTTAAAAATGTTTGTCAGTGGAACTCCTTTTAGGTGATTTCAAATCACTTTTTTAAAAAGTGATTTTCAGAACAGACATGTATAACCTTAAAACATCTAAATTTTAAAGTTATTGAGTAAAATGTGTTGCTAAAAACCTTTTGTGTCTGTAAGCAGAAATTCAGAATTATAACCGAAATTATACACAAATAATTTTTACTCACTTATTCCATTAAGGTTAAATTTTAAAATTTTTAACAGCAACTCGATAAATTTGATTATTTTAAGATATGATTGTGGCGCATTAAAGTAGCGCTATGTAATATTCTAAAATAGATTTGGAGCAAACCCACCTTGCTGTTTTGTGCCGGTTATTATTTTAATAAACGTGGCAACAACGTTTAACAATCAGGCAACATTTTCGTTTTTAGTTGTCACCTTGGCGACGTCATATTTTTATTACGACTTTGACATCTAAAACAACTCAAGTTGGATTTTGATAAATTCCTACGGAAATGAAGTAAAAAAGTGTGTTTTTAAGGAATTTTAGTTAACTAGACAGTGAATAATAACGAATAATTAATGCAAATAACTCTTATCTCATCAGCAAAAAACTTATTTTACACAATTTGAAGAAAATTAATGTGGCAAAACTTATAATAATTTGCGTAGTGATTTGTGAAAATAATTGTATTGTTCAGAAGGGAGGAGCAGTAAACAGTAGTAATAAAGTAGTGACAAAGAACATAAAAATAAAAAAATTGTAAAAGAAATCAAAAGACTTCGAAACAAGGCGTAGCAGCGCCAAATTCTGCTTGTAAAGTTAATAATATAAAAAAGAAAAAGGTTACACTTATATGTGTAAAAGAGTAACTATTAAAATTAAAAGTTTAGCAATCCTGGCAGTGGAGCAAAAACTGTGAGACTTACACTTTGAAGGTTAAGGAAATTTTATATTTATATATCAAGAGCTGATTCATCATCGGTTGAGTCTTTGTGTGTGGTTTTTCATTATCAGCATAAACAAGAAGAACTTGTTTTCTAGCATAAGTTTCACTATTAGTTCCCTAAGTGTCCATCTTCAGTTTTTGTCTTATTTTTTGTTCAATTGCTAGTGACTGTCAAGGACACTACATACCTACAATAAAGAGACAATAAATAAAATGACATGACATAAAGCGAACAAAAGCAAACAACGTAAAGTGTATGTACGTTTATTTTTTATTATAGTTGCCATGGAAGAGAAACGTATCGCCGATTATTTTGTTGTGGCTGGCATGCCAGAGAATCCAAAACTACTGCAAGAAAGTAATTTTAAAGATTCCAGCCATTTAAGAGCTGCCAGCTCAATTGATCCCATAACAGACATTGGAGTTTTTTTTCCTCTCCTGGGTGAAGATATACCAGATGATTATACTGTTTTAGATAGTACGCCTACTGGATTACCTGCAAATTTAAATTTTGGTTCATTAAGATCGACAGAATGTTACATTTATTACAGGCGTGGCAAGGATCGTCCACCATTAGTAGATATTGGTAGGCATATTTTTGATTTAAAAAATACAAATATCTTCAAGTTTCCCATAAAAATACATTAGTACTTTTTTATAATATTGTTTTTTCAAAGGCGTGCTGTACGAAGGCCATGAACGAATTATGTCTGATGCTGAAATTGTGGCCGAAACACCAGGTGGCCGCATTGCCAATGTTAACAATTCGTCGGCCAAAACATTTTTAACTTATCGTCGTGCTCAAGCGGAAATGCCTTGCAATGAATTGGTAGTCACTGATCTTTGTGTGATTGTTAGCAGCAAAGGAGAAAAACCACCGCATGCCTTTTGTTTAATCTATAAGTCTTTGAATAAAGCCTTCACCGGTAGTGATGTTTATTTATGCTACAAAAAATCTATGTACCGTCCAAAACACATCAGTTACCAGCCGGAAATATTACTGCGCTATCCTACCGTTGATCATAATGATTTTCCACTTAATTTATGTCCTAGTGTACCATTATTTTGTCTGCCAATGGGTGCTTCTTTGGAAGCTTGGCCTCATGTAGGCCAAAATAAAAAACGTAAACCTACAGCTCCAATATTTAGTACATTTGTTTTAACCGTCAATGATGGCACATATAAAGTTTATGGTTCGGCTTTAACTTTTTATGAGGATTTTGAGTAAGTTGTGTTATTTAACAATTAAATGAAAAGAAAACTTTAAATAATATATTTTAGCAAGTCTCAGTTAACGGAGCAACAATGTGAATTACTCGGTTGGAATGAAGAAATTGCTCAAAAACATTCATTGCATATCATAAAAGCTATTTGTTTATTGTCACACTATCCCTTTGGTGACACATTCGATAAATGGTTAAAATATTTACACGTAAGTTGAAACAATATGTCTGGTAAATAATAAACTATTTTTAAATTGAGTATATTTTTTCTAATTGAAGCGCTTGGCTGTTTATGGTGTTAATTTACCCATACCGATAGAACGTTATATTACACAGCTATTGGATGAAGTACCATTTCCTGCACCCAGCATACACTTACAGGTAAAATAAGAGATGAATATTTCCAATACGAGACGATTTATTAATAAAACTTTTATAATTAAAAATTATTAATAGCTTTCTAGTGAATCAAATGATCGGATTTTGCTGACTCAACCTGAAGATTCACCTTTGCCACGCAGTGGCGCTGGTTTTTATATGCTTTTGCAAAACTTAGGTACAGAAAATTGTCTACATGTCTTACTTTTGGCCTTAACAGAACAGAAAATACTCATACATTCGTTAAGGTAAAATAAACTTTTAAAGATTTTTTTTTTAAATTTCTTAAATTCTTTTTTATAACTTAACACTTAAGGCCTGCAACATTGACTGCCGTAGCTGAAGCAATAGTATCGTTATTGTTCCCCTTTAAATGGCAATGTCCGTACATTCCATTGTGTCCTCTGGGTTTAGCAGAAGTCTTGCATGCTCCTGTTCCTTATTTAATTGGCGTGGATTCTAGATTTTTCGATTTGTATGAACCGCCCACAGACGTAACTTGCATAGACTTGGATACGAATACTATAAGTGTAAGTTTTAATTAAAATGTTCACTCCATACATTTTGCCTAAATGAAAGTTTTTTTATTTAAGCTGTGTGAATCACAAAAACATTTACTTGTTAAATTGTTGCCGAAGAGAGCTGCTCGCATTTTGAAACAAACACTTTCGGAGTTGGAGCAAACAAAACCAATTAATATAGAATGCAACAATAGCTTGGATCGAGACTTGCGACGACGTAAACGTGAGGTATATTAAACTAAGGAATTTATTTATATTTCGTATAATTAATTATTCTTTTTTCCTTCACAGCTAAATTTAGAACAACGCATACAAGAGGCGTTTTTATTATTTATGGCCTCGATTTTACGTGGTTATCGTGATTACTTGGTACCCATTTCAAAGGCCCCCTCTGTTGGTGCCACCGACCCCAGTGCCTTATTTCAACTAAAAGCTTTTCTACGTTCCCGTGATAAGGTATAAATCATTGAACTTGTTGCTTGTTATTTATTAATTATTAAATTTTCTTTGCTTGATGTTAAGGCTTATCATAAATTCTTTGAATTACTAATGAAAACTCAAATGTTTATACGTTTTATCGAGGAAAGATCATTTGTATCAGACGGTGATCATGGTTTGACCTTCTTTGACGAGTGTGCAGAAAAGGTGGGATCTTATGATGAAACCCCATCGGATGTTCGTTTGGTTGATTGGGAGACTGGCCAGAATAGTGAAAGAACAAAATATATATTTCCTCCAGACAGTATTGCACCCACCAAAGGTAAATTTGCTTGCTTTGGTTGCATAATTCTTTGAAATTGTTGTAAAGCTTTTTAAACACTCCAACCGTTTTAGATCATAACGCTCCAGAAATATATTACAATTATGAAAATTTTACTTTGAATCCCAGTCTTTTGAAATCGTCTAAAAAGACCGCTTTATCGAGCTTAATACAACAACAAATTAATGGTTCTTTAGCACCTGGCTCACCAATTGCGCGCCGTACTAAACATGAAATAAAATTGTCCCAAAAAATGGCTAGGCGCTGTCAAAGCCGTCCAGAATTGTGGTCCAAGTATTTACTAGCCACTTGTTATTCATTGTACTTCCTAATTTTGCCGTCCATGGTCTTGGATACTCGCAGAGCTGGCAAGGAGCATGATATTCTAAGAGCTGCCTACGATATGTTGGTTAAGGCCAGTAAAATAAAAATAAATTGTGATGAATTTTGCTATCGTATTATGATGCAACTCTGTGGTACATATAATATGCCAGTTTTGGCTGTACGTTTGCATTATCTTATGAAGAGGTCAGGAGTGCAACCGAACGCTTTAACATATGGTTTCTATAATCGCTGTGTTTTGGAATCGGAATGGCCAAGTGACAGTACCACTTTAAGCCAGTTACGTTGGAGTCGTATTAAAAATGTGGTATTGGGTGCTGCTCACTTTAAAAAGGCCGGCAAATTAAGGGCTTCAAAGAAACCTTTATCAGCTTCTGAGGACAATAACTTAAGCACTTTAGAAACGGTAGATGGCACATCACGTACTAGTTTAGAATCGTCTAATTCTTCACAACTGGTAGCAGGAGCTGCAGGTGATGGTTATGGAGTTGGAGTTAATATTTTGGACTTTTCAGCATTCGATAAATTACGTACAAAACTGGGCAGTATTGTAAGACAATCAATGGGATCTCAGGATGCCACAGATGATGTCATTTCAAGTGCTGGCTTATTAATTTCAGGGGATTCTAAACTTTCTTCTTCTGAAACAACAGCGCCCAATATACCACCTGCCAGTCCACAACCCACAGCAAGCGACCTGACCAAAAGACAACTTTCGAACCGTGAAAGTTTTGGCGGTGATGCTGAACTCTTGAATAAACTGCAAAGACAACATACCCTTACAGAAATGAATAATAAAAGAATTATGAATATTGGTGATGAATATGATGAAGATCTAACGAATAAAAATAATTTTAATGATTTGACCAGCTCTCAAGAGGAATTGGATGATGAAAATATACACGAAACAGAAGACGAAGAGGATGATGAACACCCCTTGTCCAAACAAATACAAAGTCCAACTAAGTACGTCGCTTAGGAGCATAAAATAAATATGTTTGTTTTCTATTAATGTCTCCAATTTATATTATAGAATTTCTCCACGAACTCCTGTTACACAAAATGATCCATTAGGCGCTTTAAATGAAGAAGAAGCTACAATTACTGCACCAAATAAAGAAGAACAGTCTGCTTGTGTCTCATCTAGTTTCAACAATAATACTTTATATTGTGACAAACCGGTACTGTTTAAGGGTCAACGCAGTGCTACATTCGATGAGTCCACCCAATTGAATAAAAATATGCAACGCTCAGAAACTATGCCGGGTTCAAGTGTAGCCTCAAGTTTGGCTAATCTCGGCTCATCGTTTAAAATAAATTTTGGGTAAGTTTATAAATATGTACGCATATGTTCATTGGAAAAGTTTGTGTTGAGTAAAAGAAAATATCGTTTTGCAAGTTGTATTAATTAGAAAACAAAAAAAATTTTAAAATTTAGTTAAAAGTTGATGGTTTCTTTTCATAGAATTTCCCCTTTTTGTTTCACAAGATCTTAATATTAGATTTAAAAGCTATTGATATATTGTTGGCATAGATGCTAGGATTAAGTCATTTTAATTTATTTTTGAAAATCAGTTAAAAAAATATAATTTTTATTTCTGATTCGTTTTTACGTGGTTTGTTTTTATTGTATTTTTTTTTTTTTTTTGCCATTTAGTAAATATCAACATTTATCAAGGAATGTTTTCGCGCACATATTTAATATCTGATACCATATCATTGGTTTTTTCTTTTTATTCAGATAAATAAGACTTGCATCTAGCGAAAAAACATTTAAATTTTTAAATTATCCTTAAATCGGTTGTTACCCAAAGTTACTGCGTGGCTCTTTTGTGGTAACAAAAATTGAAAAGTAAAGGTTTTTTAAGCTCAAAATGAATATGACTTTTCATTATAATCGTAAACGGTTAAAGAAATGTGATGAGCGTTAACTCCAAGTTTTTGGTTTTTACTAGTTGTTGTTGACACAGCTCTGCTGCTGTCCTAAGAACTTTCGTGAGAAAATTTTGTATTATTAGTATGACTTGGTAGGTGACCTGCCAGGAAGTACTGCCTGGGGGTTACTGCGTATTTCGATTCGAATGAAAACCTTTTCGAAACACAATGTGTAAATCATACAAATTCGAATGACTTTCTTTTCGATTCGAATTACACAGTAACCCCCCTGGAAATATTTTGGATGGTTTGTTAGAGTCGCCATTGGATGTCGCTTAGAAAAATGAAAAGGGGAGCGACTACTCGATTTCTATTAGTTTAAATGTTTTGTTGTTCTACGCTATCGGATTGCTTGTTTTAGAAAAATCATACAATCATTCTGGGGTCTAATCGCCGCATTCTATATCGAGTAAAATCTCTCGTAATTTTTCATTTTGGTATCATGGCACTCGATATCGAATAAAAAGTATCGTAATTTCATTCGAAAGGAAATGTTTTAAACCGTGTTTTCTCGTTCACTTGTTGACTTATTATTAATCTATTACAATTTGATCAAAATAACGATCCGATACATGTCGAATGGCATAATTAGCTTACTCGACTCGTATCGAATTTGTTACTCGATACGATAGTTTACTCGATATCGAATGCGGTGATTAGGCCCCTGCATTGTTCTAAAATCGAAAGTTTATTAATAGTTTTTTTTTTATACCAGAGTTACTTTTTAGTCCATTAAACGCAAAATAAATGCATTTTCAAAAAGGTATATAAAAAACCAATCGATTAATCGAATACTTTTTTAAGTATTATTCGAAAAATATTATGTTTTCTTACTAAAGCACTGCATGAGCACAACAAACGAAGCGCATAAGACGCTGATTATAATATTTCATTGAATTCATGTCTGTTCCATGCACACGAGTAACGATGAGTGGATAAAAATAAACAGCCAAGACAAGAGAGCTTAAGCAAGTTGAATAAGTATGAGTAAATGTTGAACACAATAACAATAAACTTGCACGAGTTCAAGCAGTTTTATGCTTTGAGTGAAACACGAACGCAATTCGAGTGTACAAAAAAAGAAACACAGAATTTTTCAACAACATTACTTACGATCAATTTTAGGTCTTTATTTCTTAAGAAATACAAAAAACACAGACACTCAGGGGTTTGAGGGCGGGCTACTGATCATAAGTTTAAATATAAAGAATAGAGTCGTTGGAGAAAAATAAATCAATCAATTTACCACCATACTGCTACTTAAGCAGGATTCACCCATTTTGTCTGGACAAATTTTTTGTTCGGACAACATTTTTTTATTTTCACATTTCTCTCAGAGAGTGAGAGAATTGATTTTGTCCAGACTACTCTCAGCTTGTTTTAGTTTAATTTTAATTTTTTTCCGGACAAAATTGGAATAAGTTGGCACTATTTTTTTTTTTAGAAAAAGCTGAATTGAGTTGCCATTATATAATGTTTGCATATTATGAACTTTTGGCATTTGTTTTGTTTGTGTTGATTATCAACAAAGAAATACTTTTCAATCAAAAATTATTTTATGAAAATGGAGTTGAATGAAGCAGTTGACACGAGCTATAACTTATATAAAAATAATCATGCAAAGCATTTAGACGATAATAGCTAATGCCATTAGAATTGAACGTAAGCAAACGTAGTGGGGTCCATGCGATGAAAATTAACAGAGGATTTTACATCATTTAAACGCATCTCGGGAACCAATGCGAGATAGTAGCCCATTGCTGTTCTTTGCTTTAATATTCTTTTACTGCAATTATTTTTTGCAGTTTTTTTTATTTTAACAGCCATTAATAGAAGCAATTTTCTTTAAACATGTTAATATAATAAAAAATATGCAATTTCACACCAAGATTTTATTTTTAAGCACTTGCTGCTTTGTTGCCACGTTGTAAAATTAATATGACTTGTTTATTTATGTACTCATATGGCAGCTTTGTTTGTCCGGGGAAATTTTTCGAAATGGGTGAATCATGCTGTAGAAAACTCTCAGACAAAAAAATAATTGTTCTCACAAAAATTTTGTCCGGATAAAATGGGTGAATCCAGCTTTAATTGAATACTCACGCGCATTATGAATATTTTACCATAATCGTAACTTTTTCAATTATTGTCTCTATTTTGATTTCCCAGTTTTAATTTATAACCACTGCATTATTTTAATTTTATATCATTAATTTCTACTCTAATTTATTATTTTTATTTCATTTTCTTAATTCATGTATAATCAATCTACTCAATTTTTATGTTGTTTTCTTCACAAATGTTAAAAAATTTTTTTTAACAAAAAACAAAATTGTAAAATGTTTTCGTAGACGTTATTCACCTGCACGCTTGTCCTTTAAGAAAGACTTGAAATTGCCCACCAATATTATTGAAAATATAAGCTACATGAGGTAAGTGTTAAGATGAATTTTAAACGAAAAATTGTGGCCATCCAAAACAAAAAAAAAAAATCTTATACATAAATATAACTTTTGGTCACAATTAAGCTTATGTTACTGTTTTAATTTTTGTTATTAAAACTTAATTAAATATCGTTGGTGAAGGTGAAAAAGGTGGTGGGTGGGTGGGTGGTAGAAAACACATTAACCTCAAAGAAAAAGAAAAAAACCAAACCGTTCTTAAATAAAGTTGTACAGTTTTCCAATAGTTTTAGGTAATGGATTATATTTTACTTTGTGTAACTAAAATTACAATGCTTTATTAATATTTTAATTTTTATTTGTTATTTATATGTACATTTTTACAACATATTCCGTATATGCATTTAATTCATTTTATTATACTTTCTTTTAACACTAAATATAAAAATTATTAACAAATAATTAAACTTTAACCTCATTTTGAATTTTATAAAGAAAATTTAAGAGTTGAAAGTGTGTATTTTAATTGTTCAATTCACAACTTCTTTGTATTGTACTGTCGTTTATATGCAATAGTGCAGGGTAACTTATGTTAGGTTGCACAGGTCGCCGGTTTTGTAACTCTAGAGTGATCCACTTCAGTTCTTATAGTCTCTTTGCGACACCTGAAAGAGGGTTCCTGCTTATAATGCAAAACCATCCCGAAGCCCAGATAAATCTTAGCCCGAAAGGTATGCAAGATCTTGCAGGTTCGATTCCCGAAAAAGACTTTGGGTGATTACAAGCAAAAAGCTATGCAGGTAGTTTTAAAAACAGATCTAGCCAATTTGTGCCCTTGTATTTAAAAGTTTGAAAACTTGTTGTTGATAATATTTGTAAAAAATGTGTATCAGATTTAATTTTACTCTACATTTTACATGCTGTAACAATACTGTAATTAATTTCAAGCTGATATGTACCTATTATACCTGGTGAATACCTTTTATTAAGAAGAAGGTTGAACAAATAAACAAAAAATTTAGAAAATTGTGAATCTCTTCTGATTTCCCCGAAGAATACTATTCTTTTAATAGTCTTCAATATCTGTCATTAAGCCAACCGATTCCCATAATGAATATGACCCCATTATCAAGCTTTCAACTTGCGATATCGTCTAAACCATCGTAAAATCGGAGCGTTTGGCTCTGAAATGTAAGGCAATGATAGATAATGTGCTTCACAGCTCAATCTCGTCCTCACACAAGCTGCAAAAATCTGGAGTGCCATTACCCCATAAAGTAATCCTTGCTCCAACCAAACAATGACTCGATATTACACCTATAACGATCCTAAGAATTTTTCTATCCAAACCTAAAAGTATATAGGTTCTCTTTAGGGCTAATCAGGTCTAACTAAACTAAACCTATTGAGTTGCCTATAATACTGTCTGATTGGTGGTTGGAAGGTTTTCTCCCATATGTTAAAGTTCATTGTAGTTCCAGTTCATTAGTGATATTATTCTCCTCATAAGCTTAAATTATACTTGTCCATAATTGCATCAAGAGCATTTTTGCACTTACCTACCAGCATTGTATTAAATGCATTAAATCAAATAATAGGTCCCAAGTACCGAGACCGAAGAGATCTTTTGTACAGCTTTTATGTTCACTCAAAAAGTTTTAGAATAAAGCCAATAATAAAGAGTCTCCTGGAAATCTTGTTCTATGAGGTTGCAAGGCAGGACACGCACAAAATTCATGTTTCGAAGTTACATCGTACAGCTCGCAGTACCTGCAAATTCTGATCTCAGTGTTTCGTACTGTAAACTGATAGTAGAAAACACCACATTATGCGGTAAGCGATCATGAAAGTAGTTTAAGACACTCTTAGAGTAATAAACTTTGTAATGTACACCGAACCGCCAACAAATCGAGCCTTTTCTGGTTGTTCCTACGGATCTATCGGAACTAAATCTTTAAAAACACCTTTGCAACAAGAGGGTCGGTTTAATGTTATCAGATGCTCTCAAGTAAGAGTCGTTCATATGCTGTTATGTGTAGTGGCGATATGTGCAGCATAGCTCCTAGAACATAGATGGGACAAGTTTTCATAGCCTTAGTATTAGAGGCACAGATTAGGCGGTAGATATTATCATATATTATCCTGGTCGTCATCTGTTTGATCTTCGTCCACCATACTAAGGCAGAGTATGTTAGAATTGGTCTTATAATGGTGTTATAAGACCAATAGATCACTCTTGACTTTAAGCTTCAAGTTTTACCAAAAGGCATATATTGCCTAATAAGTGCTTTAGGATATATGTGTGTTCCAAACCGGTCAATAACGACTCCCAAAATATTTGTCATTATCCAAGAGCTCAATAGTAACGCCGTTTAAAGTCGGCCTGATAAGCTGTAGATTTCTACATCTTTTAAATGGTACCACAGTAGAATTACATCACCTGGCAGTTAGATCGAAGGCCTGCTGTATCCTATCCCATATGGTTCCTTTCTCCCACCCTACCACAGCAATGCTGAGGTCATTAGCGTGACCATATATACAGAAACGGAGTGGGTTAAGTTGATGGTAGAAGATCTCAGATGTCCAAGGACCACAATTAATGCGATAGGACGCTACCTTGAGAAAAGCCAGATCGTTTAACCTCGAGGAATATGCAGAAACTGCACACCCCTCATACAGCAGACCAAAATCTATCTACAAGTTCCTATCCGGGAATTCTATTTGAGGTGTGTAGTCCAACAAAATTTTACTAACCTTACAAGTTGACAAAAACATATCGATATGCAGGTTCCGTCTAAGCATAAGTTTCTGTTGATCGACAATGTTGTTGAAATGCTTATAGCAAAGCAAACATGATATGCATGGTTGATCAATAGATGGCGTTCAAACTTTCATACTAAAAAACAAAATTTGATGGCCGACATCGCGAACAAAAGTTCTAACAATGATGTTTGAACAAGAACGAGATATCGACAACGATGCTCTTTACGAGAGGTTTTAATGTGAGCACATGAATTTGTTCAATGGTTGAACAAATCGAGCCATTGTCAAGACGTACAGCAATAAAATTGATATAATAAATAACTGAAAGATGTTTACATGGAGTGTTGTGAATTGAACGAATGTTAAAGTTAAAAATATTTAAAACTCTTTATAAAATTGTTAACGATGTGTTAGAGTTGTCTTCAAACTTAATATAATTTTTTAAAATTTTTGTTTTTTATCGCAGTCCTAATTTTAGTGGTAAAAAATCCAATGAAATTATCCAAGGAAGCTTAAGCAGCATTAAACACGCTGCAACTTCTATTACTCGTAAATTTGATGAAATTAAAGGTGCCATATCGGCCAATACAACACCCGTTAAATCTTCAGTATCCATACAAGGCTACAATGATAATGGTGTGACCGAAGAAGATATGATTGCCCATGAGGATGGTACTTTAAAAATACGACGCGTTTCCAGTGACTTAGAACATCCCTGGAGTCGTTTAAGTGAATCACGCAAGTCGAGTTATAATAATCTGGTGCCACTGGGTGAAAATACTTCGACAATGAATTTAAGTTCGGCCTTATTAGCTTTACCCGAAAATCTATACGCCACACCACAAGATGTAAGTGAAATTGAAAATCTTAATTTATCCAATAGAATTTTATTTTTAAAATTAATTTTTCATGTTTTCTGGTTACCAAGAATATGGACGATACAAATGATTACGATGTTTTGATACAAATGACTTCTTGCTCCCAATGCCACAACTGTTCCGTTTTGCTGTATGACGAGGAAATTATGTCCGGCTGGTCGGCTGAAGATTCCAATTTAAATACCACATGCCATGCCTGCAATAAATTAACTGTACCCTTTCTCAGTGTACGCTTTAATGTTAATGTCAACGACACAACAAAAAAAGACAATAACAAGCCACAAATGGAAAACCTTACGATACCCTATTTAAATCCGTTGGTTTTGCGCAAAGAACTCGAAAATATTTTGACACAAGAGGGCGATATGTCTCTTATAAAACCCAATTTTGTTGAAGAACATCCCATTATTTATTGGAATTTACTATGGATAATGGAACGTATAGGCAGTAAGACGCATTTGCCTGATCTCTGTTCACCCACAATCGTAAATAACAATCACATTTTTGTTTTTTTAAGTTTTTTTTAAGTTGGCAAATCATTTTTTTTCGTTTCTTTTTAGGATGATAGTGACTGCGATCCATTGAGTAAGTTGAAACATGTTAAAATTCAATGCCTGTGGGATAATCTGCAATTACATAGTGAAGCTGGTCTGCCCATGTACATTCTATATAGACAAACTCAGCCGACAAGTCCTTTACTTAAGGCTTTGCTAACCGATCAAGCACAACTCAACAAAAAGTAAGTTCGAATAATAAATTTTATTATATATAAATTATTATTTACTAGCTGTGCCCGCTACGTCGCAAAGTGCTTTGTTTCCATTTAACGATGGGACAAAAATAGAAGGTGTTGACACAGACTTTTGAAACTTTGTAGGGCAGCTAATTAACAAAAAAAATTTTAGTTTCTAAAAAAATTGAAACTCGGACACGCCTTCCGCCCATGTTCCATAAAGCAAATATTTTGTGTTTCCTATGTTATTCAAGAAAAAAAAAATTAAAACAGCTTTGTTAAACCCATCATAATCGCTCTTCAAAAAAGGACTCTGGATCCTGTCAAATGTTCTTTATAGAAAAATGCTATAACTTACAAAAATTATGCGAATTTCATAAAACTTATTTATGCCTTTTAGTACAGAAGTGCACTTGACTGTTTCGGTTCACGGTCACGCATACTTACGATGGGAAAAATTAGTACGTAACCCTACGTGTTTGAGTCTCAAGAATGACAGAAGACAAGATTACGCCATCCGGAAAATAAAATTGAAATTTTCTGAAACTAGCTTTATGAATTGTTTGTTTTAGAAATAAGTTTTTATGTACGACTAGCTGCGCCCGCCACTTCGTCAGCGACCTTGCAATATTTTGTTCGATTTTGCTTTGAAAGCAATCCACACCAAAGACCCTTACGTTTTTAGGTACGCTTTAACTATGCTGCATATCAATTTATGTATTTATTTTATTAAAAATAAAATAGTCCGGCTTAGTTCAGCTCAGTTATGGTTTATATATTTACTTTACTACTAAAATAACTGCGTACTTTTACTGCTTTTTCTCCACTTTCTCGTGCAAATAAAATATTTTTGCGGAAAAAAAGTATTCTATATTAGAATCAGGTTACTAAGGTACTTCCTCACAAAATTTTGTTAAAATCCATCCAGTAGTTTTTACGTGATGCCAACACAAAATAAAAGCAGACATACAAATATCTAACCAATCTAAAATAAAAAAAGTCTAGGAATATACCAGCAAGCAATCGCCATTTGTTTGTTTTTATTTTAGAATGAAGTTGCAAGGGTTTTTTTGCAAGAATTCGTTTGAAAGAGGAGATTGTTTTATAAGGGAGTTTTTTAATTAATATAATGGAACGTTCAGTTCACAATAATTTTCCAAAAAGTCGAAATTCGGGAAAAAAAATTGTAAATCTAATTTGCACTTGTTTGATTAATAATAAGAAAACAGTATAACGTAATGCAGCAGCTGATAAAAATAAAAAGTGATCACCTATAACTAAAGCTTTTTATAGACTGTTGGTGTTGTTGTTAATTCTCATTTAGTTAAAATACAAAAATTACGAGGTTTTAGGAGTTTTGGAAAAGAGTGATGCATAGTTCTTAAAATCAAAATCTGCCCCTATTACGGTTTACAACTCAACTCAGTTGAGTTGTCTAAAGAACTTAAAGACTGATGAGTTGTAATTTGAAACAACTGCTACTCATGAGTTGTAATTTTTTTAAACTTTTGTTAACCGAACTAACACAGGGTTGTAAACGGTGAAACTACAACAGAGTTGTACCACAATTTAAATTCAACTTAAAGGTTTTTGACAAGTTGAGTCGTAATTGATAATACCAAATTGTGAAATTTCAACTGAAGTAGAGTTGAGTTGTAAACCGTAATAGGGGCCTTCATTTTGTTATAAAATATTTTAGATTTACCAATTCTTTCAATTTATTTTTACAGCGTTATACAACAAATAGTTTCCGCCATACGATGTAATGATCTTTTAATGCCTGTCAAGAGATTAGCTAACGAACGTTACAAACTTCGAAACAGTGGCGTCGATCGTTCACATTCAATCTATCGTGATATATTATTTTTGGCAATAACTGCTATCGGTCGCTCCAATGTGGATTTGGCCACATTTCATCGTGAATATGCGTCAGTATTTGATAAACTAACAGAAAAGGAATGCAATATGTATTATCGAAATCAAGACTTACCACCATCGGCAGCCACCATATTTTGTCGAGCCTACTTTAAACCCCTGCTATTGCTACCTTGACGAGAAGAGAATCTCATGCAGCAACAATTCCATAGAGATCAAATGATAAAAAGTAATACGTAATACTACGGAAAAATGAAGATGAGAGAGATGAGAATAAAGAAGGATACTGCAGAGTAAAACAATAAATACTTGGTAAATAGAATACAAAAGAAAAGAAAAAAAAAACAAGGCAATCATCAATGATATATACTTAAATTGTAAAAGAAATTTTATATTTAGACTAGTTTATTAAGAACAAATAATTTAATTATTAATATTTTTTCTGTTAATTGATGATTATAAATAGATTTTAAGTAAACAAACGTTTTAAGAGGACAGAAACAAAAGCACATTACTAATTACTAATTAAGTATTTAACAAGTTATTTTGTTAATAACTTCTCTTTGCTTTTACTTTTCGAAAGTATAACGATAGTTTTATAGGTTTAAAAGCTTCTTAAAATTAATTTTTAGTTTATGTTTTTTTTTACATATAAATAAAAAACTTATTGAGAAAAATTTTTACAAATTTTTAGAGTTGAAGTTTAAATAAATATTTTTTTTTTTTTTTTTGGTTATCTGATTTTTGCCTCAACTGTAAATCTGAATAGCAATAGAACAGTATTTGTTTTAATTATGAATGTTATATTGGCCAATTTTACAAATTATATATATGTTTGTATATGAAAATTATGTTCATTTATATAAATCCAATTGGTGAGATTTAATGAAAATTATATGTTTTTTTTTAAACCTAAACTGGTTTAAAAATTTGATATTCTATTATTAAGTTTAAAAACGAAACGGTAAAAATTGTTACTAAAACAAATACCGTATGTCCAGAATGACTTCACACCTAAAAACATAACACTTTTTTGGCTTCTTTAGTAAGAAAATATAACTTTTTATTAAAAAAAATATATATATATTTTAATTTATTATTATAATAACTAATGTGCTGTTTATGCAACCCAATTGAACAAAACGTCTAGAAAATTTGTATAGAAATAACTCAAAAAATTGAGTGCTTTTCATACAAATTTCCAACACGATTTGTTCAATTGGGTTACATAAACAGCACATAACATTATTTACAAGGGTTTAAAACAAAAAATTTAAGTTTAATAAAAAGAACAATAAAAATTCTATATAAAATTATTACTACTCAATTTTTTTTGTTGGTGTCAGGACACTTTTCACAAATATTGATTGCTGGTTTTTATTTATTATTTCACTCAAAAAGTTAACAAAACTTTTTTAATTAGTAGCGACATAAATAATGTTACAACATTGAACATATCCATTATAATACTAGAATTAATTAAACATACCTTTTTCTTATCATATGGATAATGAAGTCTATATTATCATATGGAATGAAAATAAAACTGGAGTGGCCTACACTCAACTTTCAACCATATCCAATGGAAACAGATATTTTTATGGATATATTACATAAATAATAAAACTTCAAAGTATATTCGAATCGAAATTTTGATTATTTTTGGTTTGGGGTGTTAAGTAAACTACCCCTTCCCGATTATGCCCAAAATTTATACAGCTCTTCATCTCCATAAACCAAAGGCGCATACTGAATTTCATTTCGATATACTATCAAACGGTATGACCTATAGAGCGTTCACAAAATTTGGAAGTAAGTAAACTTCCCCTTTCCCCTTCCCGATTATGCCCAAAAACTATACAGCTCTTCATCTCCATATACCAAAGGCACATACTAAATTTAATTTCGATATGTCATACGGTATGACCTATAGAGCGTTCACAAAATTTGGGAGTAAGTAAACTACCCCTTTCCCCTTCCCGAATATGCCCAAAATTTACACAACTCTTCATCTCCATATACCAAAGGCACATACTAAATTTCGTTTTAATATGTCATACGGTATGACCAGCAGAGCGTTCACAAAATTTGGGGGTTAGAAAACTACTCCTTGCCCTCTCCCGAATATGCCCAAAAACTATACAGCTCTTCATTTCCATATACCAAAGGCACATACTAAATTTCATTTCGATATGCCAAACGGTATGACCTGTACCAACTCCACAAAAATAGTGGCATACACACCCACTCACAGACATCATCGCGAAAATAGTCAAAATGGATTCAGGAGACCTCAAAACGTATAAATCCCGATCTCGAATTTTTTTCATGATTACTATACTTTATCTTATACAACGTATGGTAAAGTAAAAAGACGATATTTTCTAAATTGAAATGCATGTTCGTCTACAAGTGCAAAAAAATGTTCGTGGGGACTGGAGATATACCCCAAGGTTCTGTGCTTGGGCTCTTGCTGTTTATTTTGTTTCTTAATGATCTTTTTTTTTTTGTGACATTATCCAGTAGTGTGTGTAAGCCATTCTCTTATGCGGATGATGTTAAGCTATTAATCAATGGTACCTTGGATTGTTCAGATGCCCTGCAAAATGGCATTAATTACACCGTTGGTTTCTTGCAAGATTGGATGTCTAACAATGGACTTATTATTAATACAATGAAGACTAATGCTATGTTTTTTGGTGCAAGTGGATCCGAGCATTTTTCTATAGTGGTAAACGATGTTCGAATTGAATTTGTTGATAAAATTAAGTGCCTAGGTCTTATTATTGATAGGAAACTTAATTTTGAAAGCCATATCAGCTCTGTTGAGACACATTGTACACGCATTACTTATGCCATTGTTTTTATATACATTGGAAGTACATATATTCAGGCACCTTAGGTTATATTTTTTAAAAGGATAAGACTGGCTTTTAATAGAGTCATCAGGTATCTCTACTCATTCAAAGTACGATAACACGTCTCATCTTATATAATGACATTTTTAGGTATGTACACTATTGGACAAAATAAAGTGCAAAAACACATTTTTTTTTCTTTTAACAGAGAATAAAGAGTCAAAATCACTTTTAACTTTTAAAAATTAATTTAATTCCTTTATTTACAAACTTCAGAATATAAAAACATAATAAAACAGACATATCAAAAGTAAAACTTTTCTACAAAAAAGCTAAAATTAAAATACTCCTTGCTCGTGGTTGGACAAAATAAAGTGCAAAAGTAAACAAATGAATGATAACAACAAAAATTTTTCGAAATAATATAACAATCAGTACTTAGTTGCTCCTCCCTTATTAGCTATGACCTCTCGAAGTCTTTTAGGCATACTTGAAGTTAAGTTTTTCAAAGTTTGTACAGGAATCTCTCTCCACTCGGCTTGCATTTTCTCCCAAAATGTTCGAGTGTTAGTTCGAGATTCCATGGGAATTTTATCGTCTAGTATGGTCCACAAGTGCTCAATGGGGTTCAGATCGGGGCTTTGAGGTGGCCATTCCAGTACTTCAATATTGTTTTGTTGGAAAAAATTCTTTGCGACTGTTGGAAGATAAAGTCCCCCAAGCCCATATCCAAAGCACTGCCGTTGAGATTTTCTTGCAAAATGCCAACGTAATGCTCACCAGTCATTTTTGTATCGATTCTGACTAGTCGACCTGCCCCCAAAGAAGAAAAGCACCCCCACACCATGAGACTTCCACCACCATGTTTTACAGTATGTGTGATATGTTTAGATTTAAGTCTTTGTGAAGGCTCACACCATACTCTTTTGGCACGTTTTGGATTTTTCAGCTCATATTTCGACTCATCTGACCAAATTACTCGATCCCAGAATGATTCTGGCATATTTATATATTTTTTAGCAAAGAGCAGACGCTTTCTTATATTTGCTGCTCGTAGTAGCGGTTTTTTCTTTGAATAAAAGTTATTTATACCTCTCTGGTTGAGCCTTCTCCGTATAGTACGAGATGAAATACTTAAATTTAATTCTTCTTTAATCTCCCGAGAAGAAGAAAATGGCTTTTTCTTGGCTAGTGTTATTATGTGATTGTCATCTCTCTTTGTTGTCTTGAGCTTTCTCCCAGACATCTTTTTTAAACTTTCATTAGATTTTCTAATCTTGAACAGCTCGTAAATTTTTTTTAGCAATTTTGTGTTTTTAAAATAAAAATTTCG
Organism: Phasia obesa; assembly: GCA_949628195.1. Taxonomy (NCBI): domain Eukaryota; kingdom Metazoa; phylum Arthropoda; class Insecta; order Diptera; family Tachinidae; genus Phasia; species Phasia obesa. The sequence continues at coordinate 135,754,192 of OX451218.1, read as the reverse complement.
ATTTATTTCGTACTTACAATAACTTTCCTATAAATTTTTTACTCTATATTTTAACAAAAACACGGGATAATATACTCACAAAAAAAACACTTTATTTTGTCCAATGCTCCAAACCACAAGACGAATTCATTTGTCTACATAAAAATACTGAAACCTTAAACTTTACTTTTGTTTTTTATAAAATAACCATAAGATGTACAGTTATAACGGTAAAGTAAAAAAATACTTTTTCGTGTGTTTTAAACTTTAAATTTAAGTGGTTGTTGTTAAGAATTGCACTTTTGCACTTTATTTTGTCCAATAGTGTATGTCTTTTGCTGATTTTTTTAAATTTAGAATTTTATTGCATTTTTATAAGACACTTAGGCTTCGTGTACCGATGTATCTAGTTGATTTATTTAAGTTTTGTAGATCGCAAAGAAATAGACAGCTGATTATTCCGCTGTTGTCTTCTATATTGGAGCGTTCGTTCTATGTAAGAGTAGCAAGAGAATTTAATAATTTTCCGACTTCTTAAAAATTGTTTTATTGCTCTGTTGGCACGTATAAAAAGAGACTTTTTGGGTTTTGTTTTTGTCCTGATAGCTTTTTGATTCATTGGCTTTATTGGATTTTGGAAAGACTGTTATCAATTTACAGACATATACATGTATCTTGAAAGAAAGAGTTATTGCAATTTTGCTAATATATTTTTTTTATTGTTTGTAATGATTTTTTTGATTAATTTTTATATGTATATTACTTTTTGAAATGAAACAGTTTTAATGTATTTTTATAATTAAATTCATGAATCGTTCCCAATGAAAATTTTGATTAAATAAATAAATAATAACGGCCTTACTGTGTTGGGGCCTTTAATCATAAATAAATAAATGAATAATAACATACATACCATGATACATACTTTAAACTTCCCACCAAACCAAATGTTTCGATTTTTTCTGAAGTCAGACTTGTCGTAAGGAATTCGTCAAGATATTTCGGTAGTTTTTTTAAAGTCAGACTTGTCGTAACGAATTGTTGCGATTTTGTACCTACATCTCGTTGCGATTTCGTACCTATATTTCGTTACGATTTCGTAACTATATATCGTTGCGAAGTCGTGTCAACCCTTTCATATAAAATTCGGTAATATTTCGGTTCCGAAATTGGAAGATTTTGTCGAATAGTCGTTACAAATTCTTTACGAAATCGAAACATTTGGTTTGGTGGGTTATTACACTTTACTTGACTTACCGGTAATTTTTGTTATCTATTTATTTTCAAAAGTATCAATAAAATTGAAATAATAAATATTTTTATTATATATTTTTTGTGTTTTACATTAAACCTGGAAAATTAATCAATAACCTGGAAAAATACACGAACCAAATCAAAAAGAAAACTATTCAAAATGAGACGCATCTGGTTTCTTTATAAAATTATAGAATCCTTTTTGGGTTTATGTTGTATGGCATATCATGCATGCGGTTTCTTAAATGTCAACTACATTCAGGATCACTACACATATGTCGCTGTTTTCGGTGGCTTCTCATTAATGTCCATGTTTGGTTGCATTAGTATTTGCCTTAAAGAGCCAGTGTCGGTATTGCGCGAGGGCGTAATGAGTTTATTTGCGGCTATATGTTTTATAGTGATTTCAATAAACAGCATGTACCATGCCGAGAAGGATTTTCATTTAATGTATCTGAGCGGACGTATAAAAGATAATATAGAAGATGAATATCGTGAAGAGGTTGATCTTTCATCGGAACCACATCCATTTTTTAAATACTCTAAAGCTCAAAGCGTGGCGGCTTTGGTTTGCGGCTGCCTGTATTTGTTGCATGCGGTTTTAGCATTCGATTTGGCAATAACCGAGAATGATGAAACTCTTCAAATGATCGAAGACGATGAGAGCATGTTGTTTGAAGAAGAAATGACATTTTATGTTTTTAGCAAGAAAGTACATAATTGGCTAAATCGATTTGATTGGTTTAGTTCTATGGCCGATACACCAGTCGTCGAAAAAGAATTAGTACAAATTCGTTTAATCGATCACTAATTCGTGTGAAAAACTTCAAGATATCACCAGATAGGTATCAATTATCAATAAATATGTATGTATGTATGTACAATGAAGAATAAAAAAGAGATTTTAAAGTAAATCGACAACACAATAAATTGAATTGATTTGAAGCAAAAAAAAAAACAAATCTCGCATATATGGTCGAAATCATTTCACGACTATCGTTATGAGTAAAAAATGCTTGCTTTTACGTTCTCACATACAGACCTGTTTTAAGAATCACGTGTTTTATTTTACCCTGTTCTGTAAATCACACACCACAGGTGGAAAAGGGTATATGTATGTATATTAGATTGTCATTCCATGTGTAATTTCTACAATAGCTCATCATTTCCGACCCCATAAAGTATATACATATGTATGTATATTCTGAATCCTTATACATAGAGATTGATTAAGCGATATCAGTCTGTCCGTCTGTGTTCGGGTTAAAATCATGATGATTTTTTACAAAAAAATTTTTACAAAAAATTTTCCAATAAATTTTCTAAACAAATTTTCAAAAAAAAAATTAAAAAAAAGAACAGCAGTTTGTTAAAAAATTAACAACAAAAAACTTGCAAAAATAAACAAGTGATTTGAATTCACAATTACTTTCCTAAGCGATTTTAAAATCACGTGATTTCAAAAATTTTTGTGAGTAGAACAACTTTTAAATGATTTCAATTTACTTTGATTAAGAAGTTATTTCCAGAACATGCCTGATAACAAATATTTTCAGCAAATTTCAATTTAAGAACTATGAATGTCTATAGCTTAAGGCCGGGGCATATAGAATCCGTCATACGTTATACGTCGTCTTTTTCAATGTACAAGAAAGTTGAAATACAGGTTTTCTAATGAGCGTTGTCACAACCAGTATCAGTCAACGCAAAGTACGAAAGTTGGGCAACTTTTGAAGTACGTTGAGAGCAGTTGAGAGCTATAAATTGGTTACTTTTTGTTTTTCCCTCTCAAAATTAAATATGTGTTAAGGGGCAGCAAGGCATATTTAACCAGGTGACAGCACAAGGCGGAGCTAATATTAAAGATAAATTTTTTAAATTTTTTTTATATGGAGTTTGACATTAATCAGGTTTTTAAGAGAGAATAATATCTATTTTACTGTCAAAATCCATATAAAAAAAAATTCAAAAAATTTTTTGCTCAAATTTCCTCTCCCTTACGCTATCACCTTGTTTAATATGCCTTGAGTGGCAGCAAAAAAAAAAACAAAATACAACAAAATAAATAAATTAAATAAAGTAAAATGGCGAAAAAAGCTTTTTAAGTGTTTTCTTGTTGAATTTAATATGCTTCAACAAAATACTCATTGTGTCAACCTCTTCCGTTGTTACTTTGATTTCAGTTGAGTTCGTTAAATTATAACGTATGACAAATTCTATGTGCCCCTTTACCCTTTATTTTTGCTCATTTCCTTTCTGTTTTCCCGTTTGATGACGTAGTTTGGCTTGCCATGTCTGTATTCAACAAATTGCTTCAAATAAGTACGTACAAACAAATAAACCTAAATAATATGCAAAAAATGTCAACCCTACAAATACTCTCTTATTTTATATTGAAACTCTCATAATTTATATTTATTCTCTTAATCAGATAGTCAATAGGAAAATAGTTTGGTGACGTCATTAGGCCGACATGCGCATAAAATTTTAATTTAAGTTTCGGAATGGCGTTATCTTATCTCCTATCATTCTTGTTTCTTATAACCACAGGATTAATGCAAAATTGATATGATCGGCTCTTTCATGAACTTAAAATCATAATTTGAAACCAAAATTTAACAAACGTTCTATTTGTGTAATTCAAGGTCAAAATACGGACAAATTCAGCCTATTAAATAATACAATGATAATTTATGTGATAATTAAATTTATTTATTTACCACCAATAAAAAATTTAATTTTTTTATACGAGTATAAGGAGTTGGACACTTTGAGCAACTGGGAAAATTAATGATCTTACCATTGCCTTGGTTTAACCCTTTACCTATATTTTAGAAATGCTGTCAGACTTGTTTACGTTTCAAAAGCGTAATAATGACGTCACCATTAACGTTAACCCATGCTACCAACTTTTCAAAAAACACGCAGCTAAATGCGATTTCTTTTCAATCTCGATTCTTCAATAAGAAGGTTGACCCATTCATACATTTTTCATAAATATGTTAAAGTATTTTATTTGAGGGAAAATATAGGTTTTTCAAACAATTATTTAAAATGTAATAAAAGATGGTGCAATTTTGTTTACATTGGCCTTCCCTTTGCCATGATTAGGTTTTCGATGTTATTTAACAAATTGTTTTTTTTTTTCTTTTGTATAACTGTGAACTTTAAAATATTTAAAATATGTTGTAACTAATATTAATAATAAACTAAAAGGGATAAATGATAATTACTTACAATACAACTTAAACATATGATTATAACATATCTAAGCACCTACATACTCATTAAATATTTGAACGAGGTGGAACGACTGCACACGACCGCTATATAAAAATTAGAATCAGATGTCAAAATCGTTCGAGAAGTAAGAAATGATATGATAAAATTGTTAGAATTGAAAACATTAATCTAATATCACTACATCATCATCTGCTACGATCGGGGAGTTTACCGCCTCTGACCTTCTTGTTGAGGTTGTTGGAGATAACGGTTTTACTTTGTTATTTTGCTGCAAAAACTGACTAATCAACTTATTTTTAGCTGGTGTGGAAATCTGTTGACCCCTGGCTACTGACATGAGTAAAGGCACTCGTTTTTTTTCTTTCGACGTGGAGGAATCATCTGATTTAGTTGCTGTACTAGATTTATCAGTACAAGATGTTTTCGTAACCCTTGGTGTGCTTTGTAGTTTTGTTGTATTTTTTTCGTTCGTTAAAACTTTAGCAAATTTTGTAATTTTAGACGTTTCGGAATTTTTTCCCTTAGCACTCTCCACCGCTGTGGTTGAAATACTTTCGCTAGTTAATATAGCTGCCGCTTCCTCTGCTTTAACCTTGTCAACCTTTACAAACTTTGGAGGCAGAGTGTATTCCCATGAATTTTTTAAATTCAAAGAAGATAAATCCATTTTATCCAACATTTCTTGTTTAACCACCCAGCACAAACGCCGTTTAACCTTTTTCTTCTTTTTGTCATTAGTTTCATCGCTGGCTGGTTCGATTTCTTGTATACTCGAAGCCGTTGCATCAACCGCTTGCCACTCCGCTAGTTCATCAATTTTATCACGCACCACCGACTTTAGAGGTTTGCGCAAACCACCATTTTTAACAGATTCTTCTGTTTTTTCGACATATGCAATATATTCGTTGATTAAGAAGTTTTTGGCATGATTATTACCATGTATGAGCCGAGTTAGATCTCTGACCATGTTTTCGGATAAACTTATTGGTTTTATTTTGTCGGCTGTTTTTTCTGTATTACCATTTGTGGCTCCAGAAGGTGAATTAGCTTCAGTAGATCTATCGGCTTCCGGTTCCTCTAATAATGGCGAAACGGTAAGAAGCATTGCCTTCTTTTCCAATGTATCCCATATAATTTTTGCACATTCCGACGGCTGATTGCCGTTTATATCAGCCCATATACAGCCAATTAGGCGAGGCTTTATCTTTTCTGTTTTCTTTTTCATTTCTTGAGCAAATTCTTGTTGTAATATTTGCAATTTAGCTTTTTGGGCTTCCCGCGTATTGTCGTCATCCAAGCCAAATTCATCTTCATTTTGTAATTCTTCGTCACTTAAGTGACCATGTGGTACAAACCATTCATTGTCTACTTCATATTCATCGTCTTCCGATTCTTTTTCTTTATCCTCATCACTGCCATCCTCCAATGATTCTCCAGGTTCTTCCTCTTCCCACTCATCGTCCGAGTCTACTTCATAATCGAAGAGTTTCTTAAATAATTAAATAATTTAGATTTTTATATTGTTAAAAATTATCTTAACTGTTTACCTTGTCCTGTGCAAAAGGTGTTCTTGGTTTAACGACCGAAGATTTTTTACGCCATGTTCCATAGTAAGGGGGTCTGCGATTATCATGGAATTTATAGAATTTAACACGCATTTCTTCACGTACATAAGCGGGAATATCTTCAACAATCTCTTGTCCAACACGCTCTAATTCATCCTCTAAGAAATTTGAAAAAAAAAATATATAAATATATATCGCTGAGGAACTACCAGACCACCAAAATATGGCAACTCAACAACAGCTGTATAAGTCGGGAGATTTTTCCCAGGTACTAAACTTTCGACAGCAGCGGAGCTGCTACAACAAGTAAAAATTGAAAACTACTTACCAACAAGAATAACATCATCTTTAGATTCGATAGAAGGCCGCCTCCATTTGCCGGGCAATATCTTACCAGAACGTAGCTCAGACAAATACAATTGAGATTTAGGCAAAGGTTTGTGTTGCACAGTTCCATCTGTTTTTACGTCATTTTCCTCCATATCACTATTATCACACCTCAGTAAATCGTCTAAGCGAGTTTTTTCCTCTGCTGTAAAATTTTTGCGGCATATAGGAGCCAATTTCATATCACCTTTAATTTGAAAGGGCCTAAATGCCAATAATTTACTTCCATCTCCAGTGTTGCTGTCCTCCTCGTTTTGAAGTTGTACGTTAGTGGGAGTTTTTGCCACGAAGAACTTTGTGAAGGCTTGAGCAGCTTTTTTCTTCTTTAGTTCAGCTTCTTCCTTTTCCTGTTCCTTACGTTTACGTTCTTCTTCCTTTTTTCGCAACTCTTCTTCCTTAGCTTCGTTCTTTTTCCTTTTCTCTTCATTTTTTGCCTCTATCTCAGCCAAACGTTTACGCTCTTTTTCTTCTCGTTCTTTGCGTTTTTGTTCATCTTTTTCTTCACGCTCCTTGCGCTTTTGTTCCTCTTTTTCCTCACGTTCGCGTTTTTTCACTAGCTCTTTTTCTTCCTTCTCTTGTTGTTTTTTCAATTTCTCTTCCTGCAGCTTTCGTTCTTTCTCTTCACGAGCCTTACGTCGTTGCTCCATTAGTTTTACTTGCTTGGCCGTTAAGTTTTTCGAAGAGGAAGTTGAGTTCGTTTTGTTCGATTGCGTTGAGTTGTTCAGCTTCGATTTCGCAGTGTTATTAGCATCAGCTGAAGTATTAACAGACTTTCCTGCTAAATTATCTGTTTCATCGTCAGCTTCATTGTCATTGTCACTTAAGACACTTTCCTCTAGGTCTTCTTTGTCACCTTTATGATTTTCATCGTCATCTGATGAATCAGAAATTTGAATATTTGGAAGCTCATCGTTTTCGGAAGTTTTATTTATTACATTGCTTTTGGAACTTGGAGAATTTCTTTTAGAACTGCATGTCGAATTAGTTTCTTTTTTACAATCACTTTTAAGTTTTCCCTTTCCAGTCAGTACCTCTGTTAATTTTTCTGTTTTGGGGGACTTATTATCTTCTTCCTCAGGTTCCGAATCTAAAGCAATAACTTCTCCTTCCTTTAAATAAAAATACAAAAATGATTACATTTATGATATTTTTGAATACAATACAGATGAAGATTAAAAAGTTTTACAAAATATCATGAAATATACATATACAGTGGCTCAAACTTATAATCGTACATACTCAACCTTAAATTCTAATATACTTTTTCGAAACGATAAATGTGTTTAATTATTTAAGACCCATTATTATAACTTGCCAATAGGTAAAGTTAGCTTCAATGTAAAGTTATGCAAGATGACACGGATTTGTACGGATTTTCCTATAGGTTTTTAAGTAGTTAACAACACTTAATTTCGTACCCAAATAAAGTTGAATAGAAAAACCGTAATTCTTGAAATTAAATCGGAGTAAAGGGACAACAGAATGCAAAAATTGCAAATTGCTATTCAATATTGAGAACTGCTCGTCTATGTATTCCTTTATCTGAGTTTGGTTGGTGAAATAGATGATGCTTACTACTTACCATTACCCTAAGTATATAGATACGAAGAGTGCTGATTACGGACTTAGCTGTCTAGAAAATGCATTCAATTCAATTCAATCAAATTTTTCTTTAATACCAAATTTGTAATTTTAATTATTTTTTCGTAGAGAGAATAAAACGAACTTAAGAATGTCTTCAAAATTTCATCTGTATGGAAGAAAAAAAGTTGACCGCATATCTGGTACTGACGGAGAAGATTACCAAGTCGCTTGTAAATTGTAATTGGATTTTTTATAAATAAATAAATTTAAATAAGAAACTATATATACATATGCATACATATGTACATTCAAAAGTCTACAGTGACTTCAAACGCGTTTCGTTTGTTATCTCAAAATGTGTATTTTGTTACAAAATTACAAATTTAAAAAATTTTGTAGGTAATAGACTTTAGTTCCAGGTTAAGCATATCTCGTAATTTTAATTAAAATATCTATATATAAATAGGCAAAGACAAAACTTTGGATCCCTTTTTCTCCTATGTTTGTCAACCGATTTAGTTTTTTTTTCACCGGTTAGTAGATATTATCGAGCTTTAGTGCACAGTCTATATTTGATTAAAATCGGTTCAGTATTTTAGGAATAAATGGCTCTTTAAATTGCTACCACTACACATGCTAAAAACACACATGTATGTGGTAGCTTCAATGCAATTTCATTTTTTTGAAAACAAAAAGAGAAGGAGTAATTATACAGTTGTTTCTCTATTTAAATGAATAAAGTTAAAAACACAACAACAGATGAGAGTTAATAAACATAATTAAATATGTATATTTGTATGTATGTCTACACATTCCTACATATGTATGTCCACATGTGCAAGAATGACGAAAACATGAAAACATCTTATTGCCTTTTAAATCAATGCTAGAAATTTGAAACAGTTATTTTTTCGATTTGCATTTGTTTTTAGTTGTTTTGTTTTTGTAAATCCATTTTTTACTCTTCTGATAAACTGAATTTTATTCTGTATGTACATATAATTTCATAATTTGCTTCTTAATCAATGCAAGAAAGTTGGAAACAGTTATTTTTTCGATTTGCTTTTGTTTGTAGGTGTTTTGTAAATGCATTATTTTTCAGCTTTATTTTATTCTTAGCTTCAAATTATTAAAGCCTTTGTTAATTAAAAGTGTGGTGGTATTTTTGTTATTATTTACCTTTTTAAAATTTTCTAAAGTGTATGTACATAATTTATAAAACGTTTTAAATCGGTTTATTATTTTTAAATATTTTTGCCTTTGAATTCAAAGTGACTGTTATCCTAATTTTGCATTTATTCTGAAAATATATTTTCTTTTTTGTTAAAGAAACTAATTTTTATATTTTTTTGAGATGCCACGGAGATGATCAATAACTGGTAGAATGGAGAGACGGCGACGAGCAATTCAATATCTTACTCAGAACAGATCTAGAAATATTAACACCGACAATCTGCGTAATGACAATGAGTTATTAAATAGTTTTAAATGTGCTTTCAATATTGTTCCAAGTAATTTTGTAAGTCATAACTGTGGTCCAATGCACTTAATATACCGTTTTTGTAGTGCTAAACATTTTGAGTCTGAAGTAACTCAAAATGATTTAACTTCTTTTACAGCATGTTGCCACAAGGGTAAAGTTTCTTTAATGCCATTGTGCTTTTTTAATTCTTTATTTAATAATTTGAATTCACAAAACAAAAAACTTTTTTGAAAATATTCGTGCTTTTAACTCAGCATTTGCAATGGTTAGTACACAGGCAAAAATTGATAGAAAAGTATGATAGTATGATATTATGATAGTATGCAAGGAATCAATCATTTTAAAATTCATTATGTGTTTTATCATCGCGTCGGTGCATTGGTGACTGAATGTGGCAGATATGAATTACGCACAATTTATTTACTTTTTTTTTTTAACCGAAATAAAATACGTCTCACTACTACGAGTATGTATAAGATTTTTGTTACAATTTTGTTTCCCATTTTGTTTAATTTAATAAATATATGAATAACATGAATTGCTATTAACGTTTGTTTCATTAAAAAAGAATGTGTACTTATGTATGTAAACTATATAAAATGTGTCAGAAATTAATTTGGTCGAATTTCGACCACGGGGCGAACTCTAGTATAAATAAATAAGCATAAAACACTCACCTGTTCCTGAACAATAGATTGTTTTTCGGTTTTGTTTGTTTCATCATATTCAGTATTTAATTTTTTACGTTTTTGGGGATTAAGTTCAAGAGCAATTTCTTCAATATCATCACTTGATAACTCCTGTTGCAAATTACTTCGTAAATTTTCGGCCGGAGAGCTCTTGTGAGGCAACTGGTTGAGATTTGATTTTCTGCGTTTCTTTTTGCCAGCACTTAAGGGTAATTTAATTTGTAATTTTGTGGCACTGCCATTTTTGTCCTTTTGTGCACTTGATGTTTGAGGTGTTCCTGCACCTTTTCGTTTATCTTTAACAGTAGCTTTGGGAGTTTTTGATTCTGAATCCCTTTTGACAGCACTACTAGCAATATTAGAATGTGCTACATTTTTATTATTATCCTTAAACACATCATTGTCGTCGTCATCGTCGTCCAGAAGTGATACAAACTCTGGAATGGTCTCATTTTTGTTGACAGCAGACAATTTCTGTTTCTTTGTTGCTGCCGTCAGTATGTCAACATTTTCTTTGCTTACATTATCGTCTTCCTTTGCAACTTCTTTGACACCATCATCTTCCGAATCATAAGACAGTTTACGCTTCCTTTCATCTTTATCTTCCTCCACTGTCGTCGGAGTAGTTTTTGAGCTAATTGGCGAAGTGCCTGGAGCAATAATTTTAAATGGTAATCGTGCTTGTCTTAATTTTTTAGCACTAAGTTTTTCTTCATTATTGGAAACATTATCATTTTGAACCGTATTTGTTTTCGGCGTACTACCGCTTGCAGAATTCCGCATTATTCGCAAATCTTTTTTTCGCTTAATATTTTTATAATTTAAAGTAAATAATAAAAAATAGAAACACCAGATTTTTAACTTTATTTTTACAAAAATAAATAAAGCATACAGCAAATAAAAAATGTTTCTGAATAATGACAGAAAAAAGCGCGAAATACCAAATTATGCTACCAGATCTACGAGAAAGAAGAAATATTTTATGTAAACATACGTTGCTGTAGGAGGGTAATTCATGAATTTCCCTTAAAATGTTGGTATCGTTTGGTTTGCCAAATTTACTTTTTTGTACCTAGACCCCTAGATCACATAAAAATTATAAGAACAAACATGAATTTCTCAGATCTTTATCGTCTGTCATAAGCTCAGGCATCGAATGTACTGAAACAGTTTTTTATTTACGATTTTAGATAAATAGGTATAAAAGCATTATTTACCTTTGTTTTTCCAATAAATCATCATGATCTCTACTTTTCTATTGCAGTAGCCTTTTGACTTTACCTTTCATAGCGATAGTATGAATATATAAATTTTAATAATTTTTTGTTTTCAGAAAACAATTTTACAATACACATTGTTGGACCAATATCTAATAAATTTGTGAACAAACATGTTTTGAGAGGATGGACAAACCAAGAAAACTGTACAATATAGTACACAAAAAGCTTGTTAGGTACAGCTGTGTAGTTAATTTCGCCCTTTAGCATTATCGTAGGGAGGACACATTTTCTAGGGGGTGGGGGTGCAAAACCACTTTAATTGAAATATATTATAAAAATAAATATATTGTACAATTTTTAAAAATTCTGGGGGCGGGGCAACACCAAGTCTGCATCCCACAGAATCGCGTTTCTACGCCAATGCCCTTTATTCTTATATTTTTCTAGTTAAGCAAAACATACCATACGAGGTATACCAAGCAATTTTAATAAAAAATTAAATATAAAATCGGAGGACATCTATATTTTGAACATAATGGGTCTATGAATATTTGTAAAGTTCTTAGAATTATTTTTATGTGACTTTTTTATCATAATTTTTAGTTTTATTTGTAATTTATACAATTTATACAAAGTAATTTATGTTACGTGGAGACAGATAGCTAGTTCCGAATGATATTTAATTATGGTAGCAAGAAAATCAAAATTCAAGTGAGTTCGTACCTGTTTGGCATCTTTATTAATAGAAATAAATACATTGCCATATTGAGGTATGTATGTACAATGTACATACATACCTCATAAGGGTGTCCCTTATTTTTGGACGTCATTTTTTTTGCGCATACCCGCTAAAAAGTTTCTAAATAATCTAAGAAGCCACCAGAAAAAATTTTACATTGATACAAGAATGGTAAACCGTGGCGACTTGCGATCGTTTACATTGCTTTCAAAAAAATAAGCTTTCATATATATTTGTTTATCTAAAAATTAATGTATTGTTTGCGGTGGCAATTTTCAATTTCAATAGTGTGTTTTATAAAGTTCGGTGCCTTAACTAATTCCTACAAAGGCAATTCCGAACTGTGTCAAGAAGCTTTTAGATCAATATACACTTTGGAAAAAGTTGCAAAAAAATTGTAAGAAAAGTCTCGATATTTATAGGACCCGTGAAAGTAATTTTGAAAGTGATCTTGATAACCTATTTGATATTGCTCATGCTGCTGCCCTTCAAATTATCAAAATAGAAGAGGATAAAGCATTTTTGAAGCTACAGAGAGAGCCGGGTAGACCGGGTTGCTTTGCTGGCATAGATAAAAACTTGGCAGACAAAGAGGAAAGATCTAGAAAACGGTTATTACTCGAAGAAACAAGAAAATTAAGGCAACAAGAATTTTCGGAAGTTGCATCGACTTCTACATCATATGCTGAATGCAGACAAGTTTTAGACGTGGAAGAAATATTAAATTCTGATACCGAAGATTCACAATATTCCCACGACGACGAAATCCAGCCAGAGGCAAGCACAAGTTTGCAGAGCGACAGTTCAAAAAGAGGAAGAAAAAATCTGATAACACCAAAGGTAGTCGCAGTTTTAGACAGGTGCCAGCTAAGTATAAGAGATTCTTTCTATATTATTCAGGCTATCCTAGAGGCATTGGATCTGAAATGCGACGATTTTGCAATAAATAAATCTTCCATTCAGCGAATTCGTACACAAATGAGAAAATCACGTGCAGAAACTAATGGGTGATTTTTTTGAGGTTAGGATTTTCATGCATTAGTATTTGACAGATCACGTGAGATTTCAGACATGGTGCCAAAGAGAAAGATGCTCAGTATGCTTTGACATTTCATCATGAATAGACTTACTAACGATCAACGCTTGCAAATCATTGAATTTTATTACCAAAATCAGTGTTCGGTTCGAAATGTTCAAATGTGACAAATTTTGTTCAGCGATGAGGCTCATTTCTGGTTGAATGGCTACGTAAATAAGCAAAATTGCCGCATTTGGAGTGAAGAGCAACCAGAAGCCGTTCAAGAACTGCCCATGCATCCCGAAAAATGCACTGTTTGGTGTGGTTTGTACGCTGGTGGAATCATTGGACCGTATTTTTTCAAAGATGCTGTTGGACGCAACGTTACGGTGAATGGCGATCGCTATCGTTCGATGCTAACAAACTTTTTGTTGCCAAAAATGGAACAACTGAACTTGGTTGACATGTGGTTTCAACAAGATGGCGCTACATGCCACACAGCTCGCGATTCTATGGCCATTTTGAGGGAAAACTTCGGAGAACAATTCATCTCAAGAAATGGACCGGTAAGTTGGCCACCAAGATCATGCGATTTGACGCCTTTAGACTATTTTTTGTGGGGCTACGTCAAGTCTAAAGTCTACAGAAATAAGCCAGCAACTATTCCAGCTTTGGAAGACAACATTTCCGAAGAAATTCGGGCTATTCCGGCCGAAATGCTCGAAAAAGTTGCCCAAAATTGGACTTTCCGAATGGACCACCTAAGACGCAGCCGCGGTCAACATTTAAATGAAATTATCTTCAAAAAGTAAATGTCATGGACCAATCTAACGTTTCAAATAAAGAACCGATGAGATTTTGCAAATTTTATGCGTTTTTTTTTAAAAAAAAGTTCTCAAGCTCTTAAAAAATCACTCGTTATAAAAAGTGACTTTAAGAACAACGTACCTGATATCATAACCGTCCATTGGGATGGCAAACTTTTACCCGGCTTAGACGTGAGAAGCTCCAAAGAGGAGAGGTTGCCAATTATAATTTCTTATAGCGACAAGGAACAACTTCTTGCAGTACCAAAATTGGAGAGTTCGTCTGGTAAACACCAAGAAACAGCTATTAGAACAGCTCTATATGACTGGAATCTCATTGACAAGGTGCAAATAATCTGTTGTGATACAACATCAACGAACATTGGCCGTTTTAATGGCGCTTGTGCTCTTTTGGAGAAAAGTTTGGGTAGAGACCTGGTGCTTTTCGCTTGTCGTCATCATATTTATGAGTTAGTGCTTAAAAGTGTATTTGAAGCCAAAATTAAGCAAAATGTTCAATCTCCAGAAATACCACTTTTTAAAAAAACTAGAGACAATTGGAAAAATATAGATTCGAATAAGATTGAACCATGCATCGATTTCGTTAGAAAGCACATTCCTGATGAACAAATTTTATCCATCTTAAGGTATTACAAAGCGGCATTGGAAAAAACTTTTATAAGAGAAGATTATCGTGAATTAGTAGAACTCTGCGTTGTGTTTTTGAATGGCGATCCAGAAAAGAAAATAAAAATCAAGCCCCCCGGAGCCTTACACCAAGCACGATGGATGGCCAGAGCCATTTATTCATTAAAAATATGTTTGCTCCAGTCCCAGATCAACATAGATGCAAATGATAAAAGTGCTCTGCAGGACATTTGCTTATTTGTTGCGATAATTTACGTAAAGCCATGGCTCGAGTGTACAGAAGCTGTAAAAGCACCTAATCAGGATTTGGGTTTTTTGAAAGCTGTCAAAGGCTATAATGAAATAGACGAAACAATTTCGAATGCTGCTCTAAGTAAGTTTTGTAAGCACTTATGGTATTTAAGTGAAGAGGCAGTCATTTTATCACTTTTTGATGACGAAGTGGATGACAAAACAAAAACAAATATGGTTGTTAACTTAAACAGGGAGGAAATATCGGATTTTAACAAACGATATATTCCAAACAGCGATGAAATGTCAGGATCGTTGTTTGGTGAGTCAAATTTATTTTTTTTTAATGTTATCTTTGTGTTAAATCATATTTTTTGAAAAATTAGTACTGAATGCTTTTATAACAACTTTTATTACAACCTTTCTTTATTTCAGCTAGAACACTTGATTGCTTTGTATCAGGTAAAAGCAAAGTATTTCTTGCAAGATTACAGATCGATGATAGTTTTCTTCGCACAAATGTGGCGTCTTGGATAAACAACGCTGCATTTCTGGAAGCCAAACGAAAAGTAAGTCTTTTACGAGTGGTAAACGATGCTGCTGAAAGAGCAGTCAAACTTGTGGAAGATTTTCACGGACTTATTACTGCTGATGAAGAGCAAAAACAGTTTTTGTTGCGCTGTGTTGAGGAACACAGAAACCTGTATCCAGACTGCAGAAAAAACACTTTAAAAAGAAGTTATCCCATATAATTTGGAATATTAAAATATTCTTAATAAAATATTCTTAATGCATCTTTTCATTTTTTCATTGTTCTCATTTACTGTATTATGTAAAACTTCTTGCCTTAGTCGCCACGGGTTACAATCATGATAGAAGAGTAAAATTTCATATTTAGGTATAATTTTCTATATATAAAAAAATTATAGGGTATGCGTTTCGAAATTCGAAAAAAAAAAAATTTTTTTGTCTTATAAGGCACACCCTAATGTACATACATATACATATTGGGCAAACCTTTTAAAACACACTTTTACACATCTGTTACATTCGAATGCATATGAAAAGATTTTGAATAAGGTAAATTTATTTTATGTAAGATTAGTAGGTGTAATTCACATCTTCATAAATCCTTTTATTTGTTATGAAATAGTAAACATAAAGGAATTAAAAATAAAATTCTAATAATATATTTTAACATTGTAAAATAGTAAAATAGTAAAGCTTTGAAAATAATTATTATTATGAGTACGAATAATTGAAACAAATAGATAATGTGTATTGATTACACAAGAACAATAGCAAACAACAAATTTGTTAATTAAAATAATTTTTTAAAAAAATTATTGTTCGGTGCTGTGTCTTTTATAGAACCCCCTTTATTTCGCAAACTATAAATTGTTTATACTTTGTTTTTGAAGGATACTTTATACTATACGTTTTGCTGAATGAGCAAATATAAAAATTAAATTTGAATTCAGAACGTTAAAAAACCAAAGGAATGACAATGGCTGTCTTCCAAAACGTATAAAACAAAGTTTTTTATATAGTTCTAATGCTTTGTTAATTTCTGTACAAAATAATAATCGTTTGACAATAAATAGTACAGCAAAAAATAATCAGCTGTAATATAAGGGCTTTATTATACTATTAAACTGAAGATATGTACATACCAGATATATACCTCTCTTTAGAGACTTTTTTCTATATACGAGTTTTTGACATTTCACTTCAAATTTATTTGTCGAGTTATTACATTTAAATGATTATTTTTATTTTAATGTCCGATTTAATTTTTCATTTCTCGAACTTCATATAAAAAAACCAGTATTAAAATAACGTTTTTTATACGAAGTATGACTTTTTTTAAGACTTGTTAATGTCTAATGGAGACATGAGTAAAAAACACGGCCTGTTACTCTTACCTAGTTTCTATACCTAACAAAAATTTGTCTTGATAAAAGTCAAACGTCATATAAAAAAAACATTATTTTTAATACTGGTTTTTGATTTGATGTTTGACTTTTATCGAAAAATTTTTGTTAGGTAACCCCTGTCTTCATTTGCTATCAACATTTCTTAACAAAAGTCAAACTTCATATTAAAAAAAACCAGTATTAAAAAAATTGTTTTTTTTTAATATGAAGTTTGACTTTTGTTAACGCATGTTAACGTCTAATGAAGACGGGGGGTATAGACTGGATTTAATACTGTAATGTAAAGTTTGTCATACGCAATGATTGTACTACAACAATAAATACTTCCTGTTTTCTTTTCAAATTAATAACCTGATTTACAAAATATTCCATAAAATCTATTGAGCATTGGAAACCTGAAAGATTTTTTTGTTGACTTTTTGAACTTTGTAGTTCAAAAATAATCCATCATTATTTCTTTTATGACATTAATGAGGTTTATCTTTGACAGCTCTGCAGTTTTGGGTTTACTTACCTTTTACTTTTGTTGATCTTGTTAAATAATGTATTAAAACGTTAAAAAATTTATTATTTTAATTTTTTGAACAATTTTTATTTACAACAAGGTATAATTAGGTTAAGCCGGCTTCACTGGCTTCACTTTTTTGGCTGTTACTTTCCTTTAGTTGACAACTAAACTGTTTCAATCAAAGACTGAAGGATACTTAAACAAACTTTTGTTTTCATAATTTTTTTCAATATGATTATGATTTTATAACGGTTTCTACATTCTTAAATTTTTAACATACAAAAAAAGAAATCTAAAAATAGTAACCAATTTCTAGAAGTGAGAGCTAACAGATCTTCTTTGGAAGAAACAATGAAATGAGGATCGATAGAAAGTCTAAGTAGGCCTGAAGTAAGAAGGCCTCTTCAGTTTTACCAATGGGAAGTTAAATATAAGTTAAACATACAAAGATCCACTATGTATGTATACAATGTACAATGAAATGTTTAAAGGGCCTTCACTACTAATCAATGTGTTTATATGTATGTTTCAATTAGTGAAATAATAAAATTAGGGGCTTGATGTTGTTTTAGCACAAAATAGAAAAATGGCACAAATAAATAATTTAATATATGCATACATACATACATACATATGGAAGTACATTTAGTACCGTGCAAAACAAAAGCAACAAACTGCACACCAAGTCCAAGTAACTATTATTATTCTTTATTTACTCCACTAACATTTAGTGACTGTAACTTACTTTAAAACTAGAGTGTTATGCGAAAAACAACAAAGGCAACTTACTATACGCTGTCCAAAATTATTAAAAATTATTTTCTCGTAAGTCCCGAGTTACATTAAGCAACTTTTATCGTTGCAATTCCTCATTAGTATGCGAGGGGGGAGAGAGGAATTGAAAAGGGTACACATATGCATGTACTCTTGAAATTCGTTTTGTACTCTCATTCGTAGTTTTAATTTTGAAGTTTAAAATGTAAACAAATGTATACAACCATAGAAATTGCTGCAATAAAAGTTGCTCGATATAAACACAAATGCAATATTAAAGAAGAAACGAGAAAGATTGCAACGACAAAAGTTGCATAATGTAATTCGGGACTAAACAGTTCAACTAATTAAATGATAAAGGTTGAATTAAATGTAAAATACAAATTATATGCAATTATAATTGTCCATGTTAATGGAAATATAATTGCCTTTCCTAATATAAGAAATATGTTATAAGTTATCGCACTGCAATACCGTAAATATTACTTTATGCAAAATCATTGTTAACACTGAATGTAAATTAGTACGGTTCTTTCCAAAACCGAAGTTTGCTAAAACATAAAAAATTAAAATTATACTTACTTGCATTTTAACCATTTTGAACTCAACATCAAATTTTATTAAATTCGAAGCTGTGAGCAGCTTCGAATTTAATAAATTTTTTCACGTTAATTTAATTTAATAATATTTTTTCACGTTATTTTTTCGGTTGTAATGATTCTCTTTTGCTTTTTTTATTAAATAAATATTAGACCACGACCAGTAGACCGCATGGAGTACATATAGATATCGGAGGACCAAAACCCCCTGCGAGGGGCGATTTTTGTTTGTTTTTAGGTTGGGAGGGGTTTTCAGCTTTGATTTGTATTAAAGGCCTTAATAGAAAGCAATACACGTAGAGGTAGCCAATAAACCCACAGGGTGCTCACTTGTAACCAGTAGCACTCAAATAACACAGGGGGGGGGGGGGGGTTGTGTGTGGTAAATTTGTTTTGCTATTATCTGATCATTCTAACGCAATTTAGATCGGAGGAGGATCCTAATTTAAAAAAAAATACAAACAATTTTTAACAATAATTTTCAAAAACAAATTTTAGAAAAAATTTATAAAAAATTTTCCAAAAAATTTTTATGACCATTTTTACTAAAAATGTTTAAATTTTCTAAATATTTGTTCAAAAAAAATGTTTAAAAATTTTTTACAAAAAAATTTACTGTTTTATTATATGTATAGATGGAGCATACTGGGTCGATCTATCAATGCATTATAATGAATCGCGATTCAAGTATCGCAATATACATATATTGTACTTGTAAGGGCCACGATTCACTATCATATTCAATCGTTCGATCTGTCAAAAATGGCATGTGTGCTCAAAAAGTCTGATAGTGTGGATTAGATGTGAATGTGTGTGACAGACTTTTTGACAATTCTGTACAAATTGCTAACTTTTTAAAAAAATTAATAAAATATATTTCTCCACGCGATCAGAAAAGGACAGAACTCTCAGATTTTTTGTGATTAAATCGTACGATTGTATAGGATAGTGAATTCAGGCCTTAACAGTGCACTTATTGTATAGGCATTTATATTTTAACATTTGCTCTTACCTAATATGGGTACAGTACAGCGAAGGGGTTGCCCCGGTAGTAGGTAGGCTAGTAGGTGATGTATTTGTCTATCAATCTCGGGTTTGTGGGTTCGATTCCCTTCACTAAAACGAGTTAAGGTCTTTGTTACTATGCTCGATAATTGTGTTATATATTGTAACATTTAATAAATAAATAACTTACCATTAATATTTACAGAAAATTAATTTTACAAAATATTTAATGTCATGACATTAAACCCAGCCTGAAAACGTTTAAACATTTTTTTGTCCAATTGCAAACAGTAAGGTTTTGATAATTTAAACGCTGTAATCAAGAAATTAAAAAGTTGGTTGTTTTTTTTTTTGTTTACATTTTACAATAAATTTATTGGCTTAAAATGGGTTAACTATGTAGTAAACAGTGTTTTGCCCTCTATAATAAATTAAGTAGTACTTTTTTTTAATTTTTAATGTATGAATTTTTTTTGTTTAGCTCGTATTTACTAAAGAGGAAATGAATGTTTAGTAGCAAAAAATATGAGATTTAATTTAAACTTGTATTAAAGAACAAAAAAACAATATTTATAGAAGAAATATGTGTGTAGTAATTTTATTGTTTATTTAATGGAATTTAACCCATTGTTGTATTTTATTTCTGTTTGATTTGTTGTGTTTTTGTGTTATAAATCATGGGGTATTGATTCCTGTTATTAAATATTCTCAAATTCTTCTCCTACTATACTCACTTATTTTTAATTCTTTTTTTTCTGTTTTAGTTTTTTATTATTTTTTTCATATAAATTAAGTTACGTTTAGTTTAATTTATTTTTTTTTTCATTTATACTTAATTTTTAATAAGGATTTTTATGCATATATAAAATTTTTTATATTTTTGTTTTATATTTTATTTTTAGAAATTAAAGTTCTTAAATACGAAATTTTTCTTTTCATTTTTATAAAGTTTAAGTGTATGATTTTTTTTTTGTTATTATTATAATTAAATATTATATTAATAAATTGTTTGGGATTTTTATAAGACTTAATAAATTAATTATTCATTGTTGTTTGTTGTTGAAGTGGTTTTGTTAGGACTTTTTTATTTAAATAAACTTGCTGTGGTTTTATAAATGCTTTATTCTTATTTTTATATTTTCTGTATTACTCTTTTTTAAATAATTTATTTCTTTTCTTTTAATAATTTTGGTTCTGTATTTAGTATGTAAGTCTCTATAAAAAAAAGAAATTTTGAAACTGATAATGATGTTTTGCTAAATTATAATTTCTTGTTATAACTGTCGCTTCTTCTATGAGGAAAATAAATAAAAATCAAATTTAATTAACTTTATGTATTTATTTTTCATATGATTTACTGTTTAATATATATTTAATAATGTATTTTAGATATACATATGTACATATACTCAGTTAAAAATCGGAAGAAAAGTTATACGAGAATTATTTGTGCTTTACTTTAAAATTTGAGATTAAAACTGTTTAAAAACGTCATACATCATTGACGATAGCCAAGGTACGTCTACAGTGTCGATTAGATGATCAAACTTGGGATGTCAGCACAGCTTTATGAGAGAAAGTCTTTTGTTATTACACTATCATGCCAAGGTTGTCAAATACCAGTATACAGTATTTATTGCTGCTTTGATAATTAATGAATTATTGAAAGACGACGGTCCAAAAAAATTGAAAGAAACTAATTTGGACAAAAGAATGATTTGCCCAGACATAAAACGATACTACACAAAATTATTGCGCGAATTGGAAACTTAGGTTTCACTTTTTAAAATTTTTCCAAATCCTTTTCGTTGCCCATTGCTTTAAACTTACTTTTTGCCATAACTCTGAAAAAAACGCGCGCTCAAGGCAAGATATCTTTAATGTTCGCTTTACACTGTGTTTGACAGAATGGCTTTTACACGCATATGATGGCAAAAAAACAAACATTTTTGAAATCCATCAAGCGCTGCTGGAAAACACGAATTTTTTCCTATTACACGAGTACACATTTACACATAAATTTGTTAGGGTAACCTTTACTTTTTATTTGCCATAATTCTGGTAAACTTCGCATAGACTTCAATGAATTCTTTTGAAAACATGGGCCCTAACCAAGATATCTTTAGTTTTCTCTTACGAAAACACAAATAAAATTTACACTTCTTTTTGACAGAATTACATGACTATGATGCAACGATGGCGAAGACAAGAGCAAAGAAAGGCGAATGACAGCTGGTACAATGTTTCAAATACCAGCAACTCTGTGCTGCGACTCTCTCTTGTTGCTGTTGTTGCTCTTTTCGACATGATGACAGCTATATAGTATTTATATGTATACATTTCAAAAAAAATAATTAACAAAATTGTGGAAACAAAAATTGCACGTCTGGAAAACATAATTCATATGTAGTGGGTAATGTAAGCACTACGAAGTCGAAATTTCTCAAGGTTATTGCCATGAAAATTCAGAGCAATATTCAATTTGACTTACAACACTTTTCACAACTCAATAGCATCCATTTTAAATTTCTCGAACGTTTGCAGAAATGGGCGGTGAGATAGTAGGGTATACAATTGTATAGATTTACTGGTACCTGGACGCAATGTAAGACTTGTGTCGCTGGAATGTTATCAAGAAACTCGCTACCGATATCACCTTTTTCATTTATTTACTGTCGATTGTCTAGTAATTCTCACTATGCATTATAGGGAGGGAGACCGCTTGTTTTAGCCAGCTCTCATCCTTTTTCAAATAATTGCTCATAAACACTACTCCCTCTATCCTCCTCCACATAACTAACATCCCTAGTGACGGCACAATGTATTACATTGGCTGCTAGTGCATTGCGGGTCGGTTAAATATATTTTATTTATAATTATAATAATTTATTATAATCGGTGAAATTATGCTGAGGAACTTTTAACGATATGAAGTTATGAAAATTTTTCCGATTCTGAAATAGTTGTACGATATAAATTTTATTTATGGTAAAACATGTTTATTGTTATATTTTTATAATTTAGTTTTAAAGTGACCATAAATACCTTCTGAATAAATTTTAGATGTACATATACCTGCCGTATGGCAGACTTACCGACATCTGGGCAATTACACTAAAAATGTACACTTGCCTTACGGGAATTTTGCTTAACAATGGCTTAAAAAGATGTTACATATAATTTTCATATGTCTGTCAGTATTTTAAAATACTGACGTTACAAGGTATAACAAATTTTATAAAACTATTTATTTTAACCCGATCTGATATTTAGCTGAGTATATACATATACTATTTGATATCTATATGTATGGGTGGGTGTAGGTTTTATATATGAATGCATTTATGTGCTTGTAATTATGCAATAATAATGGTTAGTTTCCGAGATATGGGCAAACCTATTTCTTTCTTTGTTAATTTGCTATTGTATAATATAATTTTTAATAATTATTTATATCTATTAATCTTCCTTTTTTATCATCAATTTCCTATATATTTTTTTTATTCTTTCGTTAATTTAATTTTGCTTGTTGTGATTTTAAAAATGTGTTAATTTTATTTTGCAATCTAGTGTTAGTTTTACCACTTTTTTGTTGCAATTTTTTATATTTTTAATGAAAAGTTAATTTTATATGTATGTATATGTATGTAATTTTTATATTGTGTTGTGTATATATGAATGTTTGTGTGTTGATTGCGTATGTATTTGTATACAAACAGCCGACAAGGAGATTAGATCTAGATTACTAGTAATTGGATCGAACCTCGTATGTATGGATTGAACTCATGTGCGTGTAAATTGCGCGTGTATTACATTTTTCTTTTTGTAATTTGATTTTTATTTTTGTATTTGTTTTCTTAATTCTCTTCTTACATAAATGTACAGTAGTGAGCAGAAAAAATCAAACGCTAAATCTCATAATATTTGAATGCATCAGTTTTAAAATAACGGCAACTAATTGATTTCTTATTTTTTCTCTTATTTTTTTTTGTAATTATTTATTATTGAGTGTATAAAAATAACAGTAATTTGATTTGTTTTCTGTTACAAAAAGCTTAATATTTAATATTTTTTGTAACAGTAAAAACTTTATCGAAAAAAAAAAATAAACGTTATGATTCAACATTCTATTTGAGTTCACTTAGCTCGCCGTATATTGAATCAGGCAAATTTAATCAGTTAAATCAACAAAAATAAGAGCATTGACTTTGCAAAAAAATTCAACTATAGGACAATAAACAAAGGTCTAAGGTCTGGTGGAGCGACGAAAAAAAATATCATTTATTTGGATGTGATGACAACACCGATTTTCCCCTGGATATCAGCTAACAAACACTTAAACAGCTAAATAACAGTTAAATATAGTAAAGCCTCAATTATGTTATAGCTTTAGAAGTCACTCATATTCAAGTCGGTCCAATATTTGCGCTCACTTAGCTCGCCGTAGATTGAATGATGCAAATTTTTTGCGTAAAAGACCCAGCAAGTAATTGTTTATCAGTAAAATCAACCAAAAGAAGAGCCTTGATTTTGCAAAACAATGCAAGCATTGGGCAAGGAAACAAGCGCCTAAGGTCTGGTGGTGAGGAGACAAAAGAAAATATAATTTATTTAGATGTGATGGAAAAAATTTACGAAGTAAGCAGGCCGCCAAAACATCGATTTTCCCCTAGATATCAACTAGCAACAGTTAAACATAGTAAATGTTCAATTATGTCATAGGTTAAGAAGTGACATCACAAACAATTTCTCACTTTTTTCGTCGGTCCAATATATAAAATTCAAGGGTCTATGAATGCAAATAACACACAACTTTAAGAAAAACTGGCATCTGGTAGTATTTTACAACATGATAGTGATCCCAAGCACTTAAAAACCCTCACGTCATTAGTTGATTCTCTCCAAATTACGCTCGGAAATATTGGGTGTTTTTACAGCTACATGATAATACAAGATAGAAAAAATATTGTTAAAATGGATCTTTTTTATTATATAATTTCATGACATTTATTTTTTAAATATGATTTCCGGCATATGTCCGCCGCTTCTTAAGGCCATGTAACTGCGTGGTCCAGTTGATCAGTTCAATTTTTGACTACTTTTTCCAATAAATCGGGCCCTATGGCGTCAACGGTGGCTGGAATGTTGGCTTTCAGTGCTTCCACAGCTGCTGGTTTGTCGGTGAATAAGATAAACAGCCAAAGGAAGGAGATACATTTTTGTTATCGTTATTTTTAATCGGCTCCATTAAAATATCATATGATACAGCGTTGCATTTTTTCTGCTCGCTACTGTATATGTTGTATGTAGATGTTAAATTTTGTGTTAAAAGCTAAGCTTGAGGATGCAATTCTTTTGCAATCATTTTTATGTAAAAGGTTTTCGGTTATTAAGCTACTTAAACTTATTTAGTAGAATTTCATATTACATATAAACATATAAATAATTATTTTTTCCCTTTAAGAAAGTATAAAAAATAGCACACTGTTGATAATAATGTTATGTGTTTTTGTATGAATATACTGTAATAACCTATTGTGAATTTTTTTTAACATAAGTTAATATACAGTTTAATTCCGAGGGAAATTTTTCACTTTTGCGACTTCGCAATTGTGAAATAAAATCTGAGATGGATTATTTTTCTTTTCATCTATTCTAAATACATACATACAATATAATAGTGGAAAAAAATAACGGGTAAAAATTTCCTTGTCTATACTTCTCCAAATAATACGTTTCGAAATAATTCGAATTCAAATGACAATTCGCTAGCCTGGAACTAAAGTAGTCTAAGTAACATTTTTGGCTAAGTCCACCTATGAGCATTTTAAAATATAAAGACCACAAAATAATCAAGGCAAAAGTGGTCTGTGTTATTACAAATTATGGTTATCGTTACACACTTTAGAATTTATTGCTTTTTTCACTTTTTTCAACTTCATAAGTGGTCTAACTGACTATATCTAACTCAATGTATATAAAAAACGAGATATATTTTAAATAAAAATAAACAGGCTATTAAAACATTTCAGAAGTATTGATTACTTTTGACCTAGAAAGGATAATTCCAGTTCCTCCTTTAAACTCAGTATATTACTTGAGACAACTAAACATGCTCAATTTTGGCATTAATGCTTATCAACATGATGGAGAACGAATTTAATGAAATTGTGGTACGATACTACAGGTATATATTGTAAGTCATATATTGTTTGTATTTTTACTTTAGAGCGGCCTACACACTCTCAAAATGCTGGATGTCAAAATCGTGTATATGTACTTGCTTTGATGTACACATGCTGGATGACTCGTCAAGCATTCATTTTTAATATGATTTTGTGCTGTAAACATCGAAATCATAAATGTTTGATTTTTTATCCAGTATCCTCACGCTCACAAATATATATTCAGGAATACTACTACAATGCTGGATGATTATTTTGGCCGTGTCTAGGCCGCTTAAGAACCATCTTCGTGACCACGCTACAAAGGTAAATCTATTTAGCAACTGTTGCAAGTTTACTGAAATATCATGTTTTTATGTTGTTAACCTCCCGTCTACATTAGACATCGATTTGTATTAACATAAGTCAATCTTTATATAAAACAAAACATTATTTTTAATACTGCTTTTTACCTCCCGTCTACATTACCTAGTGTCTATACCTGATAAAAATTTGTCTTGATAAAAGTCAAACTTCATATAAAAACACATAATTTTTAACACTACGTTTTTTTATGAATTTTGTCTTTTATCAAGACTAATTTTTCAGGTATAGACACTACGTTAGACATTAATATTTCTTAACAAAAGTCAAACTTGATATAACAAATTTTATTTTTAATACTGTTTTTTATATGAAGTTTGACTTTTGTTAAGACATGTTGATGGCTAATGTAGACGGAGGTTTATGATAAATGCTTTAACATTAGCGAAATATATGTTCACTACCATGTTATGTGACATACATATTTGCCAAATGATGACATTTTCTCATTCATAAGCACAGCTCAAAAAACGAAGCCATAGTTCCAAGCTAGCCAATTATAAATTTTATTAGTTCATACCTAGGCGAAATTATTTCATAGATGGTGTCAATGTCAAATTGATAAACTTCTCGTCAAAACGTTAAACTCCATGTAGGAAGGAAGTCATGGAGAATTTTCTAGGGGATTCAGTTGCAGGTAAAGAAACTCTAGTTGATGTTCAGTTGACGGAAATGTTAGAAGGTAAAACATTTATTATATCTAATGACGAAATTATAGAAAAAATGTTCGCGGAAAATAATGGCCGAACCACCAATTTAGAAGAGAAATATCGCGAAAAAGAGAAACAACAGCTTAAAGTACCTGAATTCCAACCAAGTCTTGGCCGAAAAAGTTCCGCGTTTAAGCCTTCTTTGCCACGATACATATAGACTAGACCAAAGAGAACTTTGTGACTATGTATTTGTTATTTAAGTGAGTGCTAGTACACGAAATCGGATTAAATCATAACGATATTATCATACCGTGAATGGCACATGCATTTAAGTATGAAAAGCTGCGATTTTGCATACGTTTAAAATCGTACGTAAAATAATGAAGTAAGTAGGTGATGAAATTTCCTTAGATTTAACGGGACCACAACTAGACAATTGAAAATGTGATTTGATGCGACACACTTAAGACTTTCAATAGAATTCAAAAATGTTTTACATTTTAAATTTAACGTTGTGAGGAAATGCGAATTGAAATAAAGTATAAACAAGGTAAACACTTGGATTTCTTTTGAACTCAGTGTGAGGGAATATAACCTAAAAAGATGTATAAACAAGATAAATAACTAAAATATTTATGTAGTTCAAGCATTAAACACATAGACTACAGCAGGCTACCGACTACAATCTGTTAAAACTAAAATACACACTTTTATGTGAAGACGATTATTTTAATGGAATCAAAGCTATATAACTACACGACCACTTTTGTGGCATAGACAACTTAGGCGAATTTATATTCTATTTCGTAAGCGAAAAGTTAGTTTATTATTTATTTTATTCAACAAAGAATATAAAAACATTAACAATGAAGAAATTTTGAGCAAATCAATTTATTTGAGTGTCCCGATAGACGGATTGGTAGCGAGCTAGTTTGTCGGTGTGGAGGTTGAGGGTTCGATTTCCGCCAAAGATTCCGAGTGTTTACTGCAGACAAGCAAAAAGCTTTGCAGAGGTAGTGTTGTCTTAAAAAAAGTTGTTTTGACGTGTAAAGTATTGGAAAGAAAATGTAATTTTATATATAAAAACATGTTATTATTTTATATGTAAGAAAATGTTATTTTATGAAAAAAAAAAATGTATTTCTAGAACAACATCAGACTTTAGTTGTTGCTGTCGTCTTCAATATAATTAATTAGATGTCTACCAGGCAACGACATTTGCAGTCGTGTAGCTGTAGAGCCGCTGTCGTCTACTATGTGTTTAAATCATTAATTACTAAATTAGGACGAGGTATGGATTATAATGCTATTTGTATATTATGTAATAACATATTATAAGTATATAGGTAATTTATGATTAAGAATTATTATTGAAAGAAAAATCTTTTAATACAAGACATCAATATTAAACTCATTTTAATGAAGTTTATTTATTTTTTGTATCGATGAATAAATCCAGCCAGCCATGCACACGTGTATGTTTATTTTTGTTATTTACATTGTATGCCTAATATTGGATATTATGAAAATTGAAAATTTTCTTCGTTATCTTGCAATTGCCAACTCGGTTAACTCCACTCTTTTTTTTTTTTTGTCAGTAAAATTGTGAAATTTGTGCAGTTTCTTAAATTTCTTCTGTTAGTGAATTTTATTTGAATTTACAGTGAAGTAGAATATGAAAAAAATCTACTAAATAACAGTATGGAGTTAATCAATTTGGCGAGTGATGAGACATTTAAATATCGAATTAGTTAAACAGTGATTTTTTTCTTTTACTGCCTAATCTTTGTCTGATTTAATAGTAATGTGATATTACACATAATTTTAATAAATAAACCAGCCATAACTCGAAAACGGTTTATACGATTTGGTCATATAAAAAAATCTGAAAATCTACATTGTTTTCAAGACTTACTGGTATATCACCGTCAATCAGCTCAACGGTTTTGGATATATAAATATATGTACTTAGTTTTTTTAATCTCATACGGCAGCTATCCCTAGTATACGGAATAATACGAAAATAAAAGCAGATCTGTTACAAAAAAACGAACCATGTTTGTTTTTAAATATATACACGGTTTTTAACAATTTATTTTTGGTAGGTATTTCATTTCGAAATAAACTTACAGCGGTAACACTACTGTTTTAGATTTTTGAATATCAAAATTGTGGAATATCTCTTTTTGCTTCAACTCTTTAATTGCTGAAACTCTTAATTAAGAAAAATAATAAAAAAAATATATTAGACTTGAAGACAATTTGAATACAGATTTTCGTATCTTTCAACTTACCAATTTAGAGAAACCGTTTTCGAATTCTGCTGAATTATGTGGTGCAACTTTTATCATTTTTAATATAACGGTTCATCTAGAGAATCAGAGCAATTCGAAAAATGTAACTTATACTAGATCAAAACTAGATCTTCCATATGACCTTAAAAACTCAAGTATATTTTAAAACGTCATTGTTTATTTATCGCGTAATTATAGTCAAACTTGACATCATAAAAAATTTATTAAAAAAAAAAATCAATTAAATTTTTTTTTTAATTTTAGCAAGAATCAATAATATTATTTGTTTACAAAATTAACTGATAATTTTAAATATACAAATTAAAAAATCAAATAAATAAATACATATGTATGTTCTACATTTACTCTCAAACCACGTTAGAAACCCATTGAAAATAAGTTTCTAATAAAATTTTCTAATTGAGATCAAACCGAGTTGTTTGTTGGGTTATTATTGAAGAAGACATTTTTCATGTAAATTGTTTTTTTCTTCTGATTTTACTCCACTTACTTTTTGTTTAGTTTTGCCAAATCAACCGCACATGTTCTAACAAAAAACTGTATATCGCCTAACATTTGCATTGCAAAATTCTCATAATGGGTGTTCTGTAATTTACAGTTGCAAAAATTTAGGCGATTATAAATCGCAATATTATAGTGGGTTGTATGGATGCGTTTTGCTTAACAGGGAGTCCACACCTGATGAATTTATATCATGATGAATGTCAAACTTCATATAAAAAAAAAACCAGTATTAAAAATAATGTTTTCTTATAGGAAGTTTGACATTCATCATGATATAAATCCATCAGGTGTGGACTCCAGGTAAAGTAGTGTTCATTTTAAAATTGTCGTCGAAGCGAAAGGTTACAAAATTGCTTATCTTTTTGCTTTATTTACTTATAGACCAAAGTTACCAACTGCATTATATTAGTAGGAAAACAGTAGGCATCAATAAATATTAATTTTTTTTTTTTTTGAAATCAAAGTTCTAAAATAACACCAACTGTCGTTTTGTTTGAAGAACGAGATTACTATTATTTTTAAATAGACATACAATAAGTTAAAACTAAAATTGTTTTATCGAGTTAATAAAACTTTTCTGGCAACTCTGTTTAACTTGTTGACATTTAAATTGCAAGAATTGTCATAAAATCACTTGTAGGAAAAATGTCTTGCTAATTTAGCTACAATTTCGAAAAATGTGAGTGTTAATAAAAAACTGCGAGTGTATTGTGTTTTTCGAACTTGCATGTGTAAACCCTAGGTTAATTACCCATTGTTATATTTTTTTGAACTGGCGATCTGACGCACAACCGTTTTACTTGCTCTTCAAGGAATAAGTACTTTACTTTAATTCTTAATTCAAATAACATTATTTATTTCTAATTATGCGTAATTTTTTTTATCAATAACCATTTATTGCAAAAATCTATAGATAGGTCATATGTTAATTTTTTTATTTATTTATAAGGGACCCATGTTTGATTCTGTCTTAACAAAACTTTGCCACTTGTATTAGGTGTTTACCAATGATTTCATAAGGGAAAATAAACTTCTTTGATTTTAGGATTAATGATTCAGGTCACTTTATAAATAAACGGTTTCTAGTATAATCCCCTAGTAGGAATGTTCTAATGGACTCTGTCTCTTAATTTCGGTTACTGCTAACCCACGTTACACTAAGAAATAACGATGTTTGCCTTTCGTATACAAATTCGGAAAATAACAAAATGATTGAACTGCAGAACATTGCACATCACATGTTATATGATAATCAAGTGCCACAAATACACTTGATATTTTTTTGCTTCATTTATATTTATTTTTAAAACATTTAAATCTTGTAAGACTCAGAGATGACTTATGTGGTTTTTTGAAATGTCTTAATCAATTCTAGTAATAAATTTGCAAATAAGAAAACTTTATGAAAAACGTTTCGTTTCTCTTTTTTTGTAGTTGGAAGAAAAACCGCTAAACAAAAATCATAAGAAAATGACCGACTCCAAAAACACTTTTCGAATATACAAACTACCAAGTAATTATTTCGTTTTTTATCTTTTATTTGAAATAGTGTTATTTATGTATATAAATATTAAGGAAATACTGTGTGTGTGTTGTGGCTGGTGGTCCAAAATCAAACAAAAAACTTATAATGTAATTTTTCCTTATTACATCTTTATATTTCAAGCTTACACATTAAATGAGAAATAAATGTAAAAAAAACAGAAGAAAACAAAAAACAATCATCTAATTTTTGATTTTAATAATAAAACAAGATATTGAGTATTTCTTAAGAGACAAGTTAATGTTTTTTTTTTTTGGTTTTTTGTTGTATATGTTTTAATAAGATTTGTGCAAAATTGTACGTACAAATTTCAATTGTAAAATTAAAAAAAATTATTAACTTTTTTGTATTTAATATTTTAAGTAAAAGGAATAAAGTGTTTTCGATTTAAGCTTATTAAATTTGTTTGCTTGTTTGTTTATGCTTGTTAGCAAGAAATACTCAAAACTTAAAGACTAGTGTTTATATTAAAAAATAAAAATAAGAATCTATGTTTTATATAGAAATACATATATTGATAATATAATAATATTGTTGTTTGGTTGCATCTCCCTTTAAAAAAAATCCTCAAACCTGACTTTTTTTGTGTTGTAGAGTGACCACGGCATTAATTTGTTTATACGTTTTAAACTATAGTAGTAAATAGGTTTTTCTTGTTGTTGTAGGCTTTTAATTTTGTTGTTGTGTGTTGTTGTTGTTTTTGTTAATGTTTTACTTAAACTTAAGTTGGTATTTAGTTCCATACACGCAAGAAGGAATCCCATGAGCCCGTTGCTACTGCCATACCATTTTCAGTGACACCCAGACAAGATACGCGATTATCATGACCGGCCAGTATGCCCGAACGTTCGGCCTTCATTGTGTCCCATACATTGCAGTTGAAGTCATCGTAACCAGCTAACAGCAAACGACCACTCTTTGAAAATGCCACCGATGTAATGCCGCAAATGATATTGTCGTGCGAGTACATGGCAAGCTCTTGATCGGCGCGTATATCGAACAAACGACAAGTGGCATCGTCTGAACCTGTGGCGAACGCCTGACCATTAGGGAAGAATGTAACGGCATTAATGTCAGACTCGTGGCCAGGGAAGGTCTGTTTGCAGACACCTTCTCGTATATCCCACAGTTTTGCGGAGGCATCGCAAGCACCCGACACAAATGTGTGGCAGCCGGGCGCAAGCGATAGAGCCATTACATCGCCGGTATGTCCCAGAAATGATGTTACCTGTTGGCCGGTTTCAATGTCCCACAAACCGCATGTCATGTCGCCGGAACTGGTAACGATTTGATTGTCGTCCAGAAAACGGCAGCATGACAAATAGCCACCATGACCGGGCAGTTCACGAGAGACTCGTACATTGCCCTCGCGCGTTTTCAGGTTGTAAATTGAACACATGTTGTCAAGACCGCCGCAAGCGACATAACTGCCGGAGGGCGCATACGCGCACGTCATCACCCACGACGAACGCAGTGGTATGGCATGGACCTTGTTGGTGGTGTGCGAATCCCAAACAATGAGTTTACCATCCTGAGAAGCCGATACTAAATTCCTCGAATCGTTTCCCCAGTGCATTGCGTAGATTTTCGCCAAATGGCCTCTAAGTGTACGTCTTGTGCGCATCTGTATACGCCCGATGGGTTCTAATGACGCTGCCGCCTGAACCAGACTTGTGTCGCAAGCCGCTTTACGGGCATCACGTATTGCATTCTTAAGTGTTTCGGCTTCTTGTCTCAAACTATCCAATTCGTTCATCTTTGTGTCGGTTTTTAACTAATAATTTTTGGTTTTATTTTATAGATTTATTTGTTTTGTATAAAAAAAAGAGTGGCTTTTGCTGTTTAAATTTTTTTCTACTCTTAATAGGTATTTTTGTTTTCCAATTTTTTTTTAAACTACTACTGCTGTTCTTCCGATTTTTATATGATGATGGTGAAAATCTCTATATCTTTAAAGGTGGTGGTTGGTTGGAAGAAGGCCGCATTTGTTCGATTTTGTGAGATTGAGATGATGTTCATATATTGTATTGTATCGTATTGTATATATGACGACGATGAGGTCGAACGAGGAGAGGGTGGTAAATGAGTAAAAAAAAAAAAAAAGAAATGAAAAGGTGCGGTGTTAGTTATAAAAATATTTTTCATTTCAACCAAACTTTTCATTCAAACATTTACAACACTCACCTAAATTGTATATATTTAACTTATGGCCATACACTTAAGGTTTAATTTCCATCCAAAATTGTATCTTTTCACGCTTCCAGTGATGATAAAATTTATTTTTCTAATTGCATAGGAGTTATAAATTTAATGTTTCGTTATTCTCCTGTTGAAAAAATAAAAATTGATGGTTGCTGAATAAATTTTCTCCCTTTTTTCTTCGTTCGTCGTTGGTTGACGTCCTCTTTAATTCATCAACACTTGTATTTTATGTGCTCTTTACTTTGCCTATTAAGTGTATGTATATGTATATTTTTCAGTGTTGCCACGTTTCGCCTTTCAAAATACCCAAAATCGACAAAGGTACAATACTGTCAGTTTTGACGAAATGCCGATTTATAAAAATATTTATATTAATAAATTGTATTGGTGGCTAAAGTAAAAAAGAAAATTTCTAATCTAATAAATCTTCACAAGTTATAAATGCAATAATATGCTAAATTTTGTACAACCTTTAAAAAAAAAAATGTAAAAGTGTATTTAATTACTTCACTTGTGGCAACACTGATATGTATTTTTTTCTAATGCCATTTTTCAATTGTTCTACAATTCCGTTCGAGTTCGATCGTATTTTAATGTTGAGGGTGAGAATTTTTCACTTCAATTTTTCCATTACTTGACGTTTTCACGAAACAATAAGGTTTAATTTTTGAATGATAAATACATTAGGAACGGGACATTTTCTTTGTTGCCGACAAGCAAATGTTATGTTTTATCATAAAAAGTTGTACACTATGAAATTTACAAATTAAATATTCTCACTGACTTGATTTTCTTCACTTTTGGTTTTTTGGTACACCAAAATTGCAATTTGCAACACCTCCAAAGGGGGGGGGGAACTTTTTGATTAAAACTCAACGAAAATATATTGAAACACACAACGAAACGAACGAAAAAGAGTAACAATAAATAATTAAACAAATCAAATATATATACGGTTCTTTCAGTCACACACACACACACTTAATTTAAGCTCAAACAAGAGAGAACGAGATGAAGTGTAGATAGAGCAGAAAATCAATTTAGTACTTTATTACTATTCCACACTCATAAAGTTTACACGGGTATTTTTTTTTTTTCATATCTAGTAAAATTTCTTCATATCTACGATTTTCTTGAATTTATATTTAATTTTTCACACCTTTTTGGTATATTTTTTACACTTTTCACACTTACTTTTTGTGCTAATTGTTTTTACTTGGTTCTATTACTATTCTATTTGATTTTTATTGTGAACTATGGTTTATTACAAGCTTAAAAATATTTTTGCTAACAAATTCTTCTATTTCACACACTCCGCGGACGTACAATAAGCTAAACTTTTGTTTGACAGTTTGGCCAACACCTATAATCTTTTTTAACGAAACATTTTTTAGGGTTGTATTCAAGGCATATTATGCCTTGGTTGTATTTGAAATGCACTGTGGTACAATCGTAGTAAATTGTGACAATAATAGTAAGTTGTGAGTGACCAGTTTGTACTTTAACGTTCAAACATTTTAATTATATTAGACAAATTATTTATTAACATACAAATGAGTTGTCAAGTTCGTTAAGTCTCTGTATTACTCAAGAGGGTAAAAAGATAAAAGAATGTTTTTAACAAATTACGGACAATTTTACAATGTATGATTACAAATTAACATGAACATTAATCGCAGGTTAAGTTAAATTGTATTTCACAAACTATGATTAAATTTTAATTGACACCATTTAACAAAAAAGTTTCTGTTAAATATAACCGAAGAAAATGTGCCGGTTAGTATTTTAATTAACAGATTTTATTCAATAAAATTTAAAATTATCTATAATTTATTTTTTAAAATTATTAAACTTATTAAGAAACAATTTGCTATATAAATGGGTCAAAAACACTAATATCATATTATACTAGGGTAACTGTGACACAGGCGGTAAATTGGTAACCGTCGGTTATATAGTGCCTGTTAACCACACCGACAGTTAGTTCATTTTAAATTAAAAATAAAATAATCATATATTGTGAAAAGGCTCGTTAGTGGGAAAAATTATAGACTATTACATCCTTCTTCAGCATTTATCGCATCTATCTGTTTAAGTAGTGTATAATTGTAAACATAATCTATTTAACCTACAAATTCAGATAATATAATACGAGAAATTTTATTCTTTCTTTTATTTGGGAAGGGAAGCTTTAGTAGTAGTAAACTTCGTTTTTAACCGACTTCAAAAAGAAGGAGGTTATCTATTCGTCTGAATGTTGCTTTTTTATGTATGTAACCGCAGAACTCAGCCATTTCTGAACCGATTTTAAATTTTTTTTCTTTATTTGAAAGGTTATGCTTTCAGGTTGGTCCCATTTTAAAATCAGTTCATTATATTAAAAATTAAAGGGTGTCCCCATACAACATACATGTTTTTTACGTGTATTAAGAACCGTAAAGGGCACCAAATTAAAATTTAAAAAAATTGCGTGTTGGTATAGCTCCCAACAGCAAAAATTTATAAAAAAATAAATTTAAAATTTAAAGGATGTCCCCATAGGTGACGTAATTTGACCTATCTTTTGAACCGTTATAGGCAAAACCTTGAAAATTTGACTGAATGTCGATTACTCTGACTGTTATAATAAAATGTATAAATATTCAAAATTTTAAAGGGTGCTCCAATAGTTAATTTAATTTGATGTATATGGCCATACTTTTGAACAGTTGTACACAGACCGCTGAAATTTACAAAGAACCTGTATTGCTAAGTCGCAATTTACATTAGACAGAAAAATGGGCAGACAGACGAGATTTGTAGGCAAGGGGTTGAAGAGGTAGAGTGTGTATTTCATGACTAGTGTACTGGACATTTTTTCGTTTCTCTTTTCTGCTTTTCGCTTTTTTCTTTGTTGCTTCACTTTATATTTCTCAAGTCGGCCTCATTTTAATGAGTTTATATTAAACACACAGATTTTGAAACACACAAACATGTAAAGAATATAACACAGAAAATAAAATGTGCAAAAATCTGTCTGTCTTGTTTATGTCCAATGTAAATTGTTTAAGCAAGAGCAAAAGAGAATTCAAAAAATGTCTGCCCTGTTTCTGTCCTATGTAAATTGCGACTAAGTCCGCTATAACAAAAAGTATAAAATTTGAATTTGGAAATAAAAGGGTGTCCCAATAGTTAATGTAATTCTATGTATGTGGCCAAACTTTTGAGCTGTTATAGACAGACAGCTGAAATTTACAAGCAATACAACCTGTATTGCAAAGTCCACTATAGCAAGTATACAATTTGAATTTAGTAACTAGAGGGTGTCCCCATAAATTATGTAATTTGATCGAAATGACCCTATCTTTTGAACCGTTAAACACAAACACTTGAAAATTAGGCAGAATAACTACTACTTTCTCTGGTATGATATCAAGTATAAATATTTGGAATTATAATGTAAAGGGTGTCCCAATAGTTCATGTAATTTGATAT
This sequence comes from Phasia obesa, assembly GCA_949628195.1. Taxonomy (NCBI): domain Eukaryota; kingdom Metazoa; phylum Arthropoda; class Insecta; order Diptera; family Tachinidae; genus Phasia; species Phasia obesa. Next base: position 135,717,284 of record OX451218.1, on the reverse strand, counting down.
ATATGGTAAAACTTTTTAACCGTTATATACAGATAGTTGAAATTTACACAGAATCTTTGTGGCCAAGTCCTCTATAACAACAGGTCTTTAATTTAAAATTGTAAATGAAAGGGTGTCCCAATAGGTGATGTTATTTGATATATGTGACCCTATCTTTGAAACCGTTATAGACAGAGGCATGAATGGTGTCCCCATAAAAGACGGATGCTGGTGAAAATAGCTTACATTTGAACAGTAATGCTTGACATTCACATAGTCTTTACTTTTTTCCGCTAATTTTGGAGCATCTATTTTTTGGTTTAAATCTAATTCTTAAAAATTACTTCTTACATTTTCAGTTTATAATTGCTGCCCTTCTATCTGTTTTGAAGTCGGTCTTTTTTTGCAAAAATTATTATTAACTGACTTATTCTTTCATCGTATTGAGTAGCATAGAGATTAAACGAACTTCAGCTTGACATTAGCAATCAATAATATAGTATTAAGGTAAAAAATAGTGATAACGATAACCAACAAATTACAATAAAAAATCTCAATGAAGTTAATATTGCATAAGTATAACTAAGTATATAACAAACAAACAAAAAAAAATATACACATATGTATGTATATACCAGACTTGGGGAATATCAATTACATTTTGTAACTAATTACACATGCAATTACTAATTACATGTAATTTTATTTGAAAATTTTCAATTACTAATTACAAGTAATTGTAATTGAAATAGGGACTAAAATTAATTACAATTACTTGTAATTTGCAATTGAAAAATTTCAATTACAATTACATGTAATTAGTAATTGGAAAATTAAATTACTAATTACATGTAATTGTAATTGAAATTTTTCAATTACAAATTATATGTAATTGAAAATTTTAAGTAATGAATACTTTTTTTTTGTAATTATTGTCAAAAAATATTTAATTACAAAAATGTTCAATTACATATAAATTATAAAAAATAATAACAATCCTTTTTGAATAAATAAAATTGGCGCCTTAGTGTTAAAATAAACTAGCGAACAAATATAACCTTTCAACTGGTGTTGCAGATGTTAAGGGAGTATTAGACCGTAAAAAAGCCTTTAGTATTGTAGGATGGTTTTTGAGGTAATTTAGAAACGAATTTAGACCACGCAGTAAATCTGAAGTGAAAATTTCAAACTATTTTCTTTTTCTCAATGTCAATGTCTACGGAATATTAAATGAAAAAATGTATATTTGACCGCAAAGTTTTCAAAATTTTGTAAGCGATAATTACCTTTATGAAGGTGTTCACCGTAATTGAACATGGATGCAGTTTTCGTATTGCTCGTTTGAATAATACAGTTGATCATGCAACGCAAGATAAGCTTGTAATTTTTAGGGATATAATTGAATTTCGTTCAATTGGAAGTAATGATTACTGCCTAAATACAATTACTTGTAATTTGTAATTGAACTTTTTCAATTACAATTACATGTAATTAGTAATTGGAAAATTAAATTACTAATTACAAGTAATTGTAATTGAAATTTTTCAATTACAAATTACAAGTAATTGTAATTGATTTTGTCCCTGATTTCAATTACAATTACTTGTAATTAGTAATTGGAAATTTTCAATTACAAATTACCTGTAATTGTAAAATGTAATGAAATGTAATTGAATCCCCCCATGTTTGGTATATACCTACATATGTATATCTTACTACTCTATTAAAAACAAGCAGATTTTTTCTTAATTACGCAACCCAAAGTACCACCGTATACTTCCAAAACCATACGTAATTATGGGCCCAATCAAGCCATATACATATTACAGCTGAACATAATCAGTAAATGCTTATAGTCGACACTTGGTATTATCCTCGGACGGAAAAAATTATTAAGAAATATTATGAAGAGCAAAGGTTTAGGGACTGAACCTTGAGGCACCCCACTGTATAATAAGAGCAACCCAGAAATGAATTCACCCTCTTATGTTTCTTTGTAATTTTTTTGAAATTTTTGTAAAAATATTTTTGAAATTATTTTGAACATTTTTTTTTTTGAAATTTTTTTTTATAAAAATTAGGAACTTCCTGCAATCTATATTGCGTTAGAATTGTCAGACCAAAGCAAAAAATCCTTTAAAAATATTTCCTCATTTTGACCCCCCAAAAATAAAGACATAAGTATATCATATTAAAATCACGTCATTATCGGAACACCTTTTAATTTTTAGTTTTTGTTGTTATAGCCGCCGCACAGTCGACCATTTCACGAGAAGGCGGTCAAAAATCCATAAGTTTTGATTGAATTGGAATTTTTATATGCGGTTTTTTTTGTTTTGTAGGAGAAACTTTGGTCGCTGCACAGTGGACCATTTCACGAGAAGGCGGTCAAAAATACATAACTTTTGATAGGATTGGAATTTTTATACGCGGTTTTTTCTGTTTTGTAGGTGAAACTTTGGTCTTTAAGTTTTGCTATGTAAAATGTAAAAATCGACCGATAAGAAGGAAGTTATGGAGAATTCAAATATATTTTAATTTTTATTTGAATTTGATTATGAAAGTGAAGTGATAAAACGAGCTACAAAAAGTTTTTTAGTTCTTAAATATTCAGTTACACTTATAACTAATACTTTTTAATAAGTTTTTAACTTAAATTTTGTCAGATAATTACAAACTTTGGCCCCCGCATTGTGGTACATATTTTTTTTTTATGATTAACGATTTCAAAGTTATATTACTCATTTGAAAGTAAATGCCGGAGTACCTCTATTTTAATATTATCATTGTGGGAACGCCTGAATAATATAAATTAAAAACAAGGCGTATCTAACAAGTAATTCCGATTCTACAAAAATTTTGCGGCTACTCTTACTGTCAAACACCGTATATATGTACATACAAAAACTAAAAAGGAATATTATCTAATGAGCTGAAGTGAACTTAAGAGTTAAAGTGAACTAATGATATGTAGTGAACTAATAAGCTGAAGTGAACTAAAAGCTAAGAAGCTGAAGTGAGGTAATAAGCTGACCTGAACTAAGGAGCTAAACTGAGCTAAGAAGCTGAATTGAACTAAAGAGCTAAAATGAACTAAACTTAGGAGCTGATATGAGCTCAGTATGATCAGCTAATTTAGATTAATTAAGTGATTAGTTCAACTGAACTAGGTCGTTCAAGAACTATACAACTCTGCTGTAAATATTTTGCTGAGAAGACATTCTGCTTGCTGCATGTCTTATTATACCTTTAAAAATACTCAAATAAAATTGTTTCACCACTAGTTTCTTTTCTTTAATTTTTATATATGTATAATTAATTTGTATATGAAAGTATGTAATTGTATGTACATCAAATAACTATATTTAAAGTAAAAAAAAAATATATAAATATTTTTTAAACAGACTTTTTGCATTTACGCCAGTTAGTGATGGTTGAATAGAATACACACATACATACTTGTATGTAAATATTTATTTTTTTCTTTATTAAACTTTGTAAAATCTTTATCCAAAATGTGTATAACTTCTTATCTGTTTCGATATAAAGCAGTCTGTGATTGCTTGACGTTAGATGTAAAAAATCACACCGATACCGAATAATTATTTTCCGAATAAATTTGATATGAATTATCTGAAATTAATAATAATTCATTATTAGTATATTTTAACAATAAAAACATTACATTAAAAATACTGTGTATTTTTGTATTATTGTTTGTTTAATATTTATACTAGATCTCCTTATCATCTAAATAAAAGAAACAAAATTTAACTTAAAATTTATAAATAATATTAAGTTTATTAATTTGTTAAAAAAAAACATAGTGCCAGGCCCACGATGTCGCTCGTTTGCACAAATACATTTAAAACAACAACAAAATTTTTGAATTTGTTTTTGTTTTGAATGTATTTGTGCAAACGATCGACATCGAGCGACATAGTGGGACAGGCAGATACTTTTTATTATAATTATTAAGCATGGGAGTATATCAATATGTTTTGTCTAATTGATTGGCATTATAGTTTATAAATAATTCAAATTATTTTTTTTTTCATTACTATTATTTTCAATACTGATACGGATTTAATAAAAAGACTCATTTGTAGGTTACTCCGTAATTATTTTATTAATTAGTAATTATACAATTGCATTTCATTTGCATTACCATTGGTAAGTACAATTGTAATGGAAAGTAAATCAGTAGCATTAAATGGCAGTTAACATTTTTGTCATTGAATTATATTATTCCCCATAACGCCAATGACAAAATCCCAAGTATAATAATTATTAATAATTCTTAGGGCACTGTTACACGTACAATATACTATATTGAACTCAATCCAGTATCGCGATATTTATTAAACGTTTAACATGCAATCGTATTCCATGCCGCAGAATATCCTATTAAGAAATCCGACATCCGTATCACGAATCACACGATAAATATTAAACGCACATTTCGTAATATTAATTCGCTGTATGTTTTCAAGAAATAAAAAAAAATTTATAAAAAAAACCTTTTTTTCTAAAATATTGTATATATTCGGGTATGTTCTGTAATCCGAAACCGAGGGAAATTGAAATCGAATAAATTTTTAAAGAAAAATATAACTTAGTTGCGCCTATTATTTTAAAACATTAGCAATCAAGGAAGTTTTGTGAATGGTCTTTAATCAAATGTATAAAAAATAATATCAAAATCTTGTAAGATTTAAAAGTTATGAAAATTTAAAATTTCATTCGGATTCAATATCACTCGGTTTCGGATTACAGAACATACCCGATTGTTTTTCTTGAGGCAGTTGTTTATCAATGACCCCCGCACAGCATAAAAATTATGTAAATTCTGACGCGATATATACTGAACATATAGCATACTCGCACGTTTCGTCAATACATTAAAATGGATCGCTATCCAAGCATCATAATATTTATATGGTACGTGTAATAAACAGTGCCCTTAAAGTTATGTTTTATTAAATAGTTTGCTTTTTTATATTCTCATCACTAGGGCTATAACTTTTTTTTGTTTTTAAATAGACCTGGCTAGCAGTATTATAAACCATAATAATTTATAAAAGTCAGGCTGCTTAAAATTTTTGGTTATTTACAGATCAAACACATATTTCACCTTTTTCTGTAAAGCGAATCGTTTTTAAAACGAGAGATTTTTCAAAAACGAAAATGTGTAAAAGTGTAATGGACATAGAGTAAGAAAGGAGATCTTTTAAACATGAAAAATATAAGATCTCATTAAAAAAAAAAAAAATCCAAATAAAAATATTAAAATCATCTTACTCTATACAGTTTAAGCTGAAATTAATCGTTATTATTTTTGATTCTGTATTCTGAGTTGAATCAAAACGAGTACAATTAAAAAAAAAACTCTCGAAATAAAAAAAATTCGAAACTTTTTCGAACATTCTTTATTTTTATTGTTTTCGAAATTAAAGGTGTAATTTTTGTATTGCAGGCGAACAATTCGTCTAAAAAAAAGTGCAGGGCAGTCGTTGAGACTGCCAATAGAAGTGAAAACTAAGGAACTTGTGATTACTTTTCCCACGATTTTTTTATAAAATACAAAGCAACAAGATCATTTAAGTTTTCACAGAATAATTAAAACCAAAAATCTTTTTATTATTACAGTTGACAGTTTTACTACAGTTTTCAGACCTATGTCTAGAAAAACAATGTTAGGTGACGATGGTAACGATGATGCGAGTTCAATAATTTTTCTTCAACCAAAACGAGCAGAATAATGTGTACAAACAATGTTAGGTGACGATGATGAGAGTTCAATAATTTTTCTTAAACCAAAACGAGCAGACCAATGTATAGAAACCAATGTTAGGTGACGATAAAGCGAGTTCAATAATTATTCTTCAACTAAATCGTGCAGGCCAATGTATAGAAACAATGTTAGGTGACGATGGTAACGATGATGCGACTTCAATGATTTTTCTTAAACCAAAACTAGCAGACCAATGTTAGGTGACGCGGTTACGGTTGTGATAATGGTGACGACGGTTACGGTTTTTGAGTGCAGTAAGTTTTCTTCAACCAAAAAGGGCTTCACTTCAAATATGTATAGAAATAATGGCATAAACACAACTGGGACGAATGACTAACTTCGCAAAGTACGACAAATATACGTTGTGTAAACGCATAAATAGAAATAAATCTATGGCAGAGTTCGTTACTCACGTCGAATTTCTTTGACGCTATTCTGTATTTCGATTAGAATGAAAAATAATAAAACAAGTTCGGAATTAAAAAAAATTCGTTATTTTGTCCTACACATTTCCATTTTTTTTTTTAAGAAATTTCTTTTTTGTTTTGAAACACATATTTGTTTTTGTGATATCATATATTAACAGTTTATCACCTGTTTAATTTTTGCGCTGTTAACGTTTTGTTTTTAATAGATTCGTCCGAAACGGCACGGCACAGGAAAATTAACGCCCTATACACATTTTAAATTTACTAAAACCAGATCAGCTGATTCATAACGGCATTGAAAGTAGTAGTAGTAATAGTTAAGAAATAATTATTATTTGACAAGTAAAATATAACACTTGAAAAATATTTTTTTTTAACAAAACTCAAACAAATAACAATTAATACATATTTAAATTAAATTTTTTTAATATACATTTTTTGCGGTCCCTGGTGATAGTAAACATATTTGTTTTTATTATTTTTTTATATAAAGCCCAGAATTCTGTTCATTTTTCATGCGGAATTCTGTCAAACTAAATACATGCATAAACAATTTTATCAAAATGTCATGTAAAAATGTTGTAGAAGTAGTACTTTGTTTTTACTGCGGAAAAACATTGAGATGTTTAAGGCAACATTTTATCAAAGCTGTGAAGTAAAGTAAAAAGGCATTATTTCATGTGGAATTTTTCAAACAACAATAAAATCGTAAAATTTTAAATGTCAAATTTTCCTTGTGAAATAATAAATGTTGCTCAACATTTTACACAAATTCAAAAAGAGAACTAGACTTAAAGCGAAAGAATTCTAAAAAAATTTAAAGCAACAAATAATTTAAATAAAGTTTTTCGAATTTGAATTTGAAAATAAAAACAGGGGCGAATAACGAAACAAGTACAAGTTTGTTTATTCGATTCGAAAACGAGTTAAATTATGTGAATTTGTTAAAAAAAAAAAACAAAACAGCCAAAAATATAAATTCGTTTTGAAAACGAAAATTTTACTCGAGTTCGATTTACAGAATAGAGGTGATATATGTATAATATATAACTGAACATATATTTCTTATATTTCGAACATGTTTGTTTTAAATTAATAAAAATTTAATACTTCTATTGAATATTTTTATATTTCAAAACTAAGATTTCAGCGTCAGTTTGCTGTGAAAAACGACTCGAAAACAAAAGCTAAGTTATAGCCCTAGTCAACACGAGATTGTTGAAAAACAATCAAACTTATTTTATTAATTATCGATTATAATTCTAATTTAGTTGGAAGCAATAAAAAAAAATAAAAATATTAAAAATTATAAAATAACTGTAAATTATCAGAGAGCTATGCTTTATATTTATTTGTTTGTTTTCTTTTCTTTTCCGATTATTTATCATATTAATAGAGTTTTACTAAAATTCATTTATAAATAACGAACCGGTACTATAATTCGCTATTTTCGGCAAGTTTACCACATCACGACGAAAGGATGATAAATTATGAGTGAATCTGTTAAAAAGAATATTAAAATATAGAGATTTTATAAATTGAATTGTTAAGGGTTAAGTTTGCAATTGAAAGGTTTTAATACTTTTCTTTATTTTTACTGGAAACATTTCGTTCTATGCCGCTCATTAAATCATCAAACCATTGGGCCATAATCTGTTGTTTGTCTAAGGGTTGTGCGCGCAAAATGTTATCTTTAAGAGATCTGAAACGAATTGAAAAAAATATATGAAATATTTTTTTTTTACTTTTTAGATTTTTTTCTTTTTTTATTTAATTTTTTCTGGAAATCTATCGCTAGCGATAAATTTTCTATAGATTTCTATCGATGGCGAGAAATATTTTATAGAAATCTATCGCTGGCGAAAAACTTTCTATAGAAATCTATTCGTTTAAAAAAAGAGAAATCTATCGCCAGCGAGAAATTTTCCATAGTAATTTACTGATTGCAATAAATTTTCTATAGAAATCTATCGCCAGCGAAAGAGATTTTCTGAAAAAAAGTATCGGTAGCGAAAAATTTTCTATAGAAATCTATCGCTAATGAGAAATTGTTCAAAGTAAACTACGGATAGCAAAAACTTTTTATAGAAATCTATCGCTAGTGGTTTTATTTTGTTTATCGCTGGCGAGTAATTTTCTAGATTCTATCGGTAGCGAGAAATTTTTTATAGAAATATTTTCTATAGAAATCTATTGCTGGCGTGAAATATTCTATAGAAATTTATCGCTGGCGAGAAATTTTCTATATAAATCTTTCGCTAGCGTCATATTTTCTTATTTGCGTACATATACATACGTTTTCTTACATACTTACCTAAAGTAATCCTCATACAAAAGTATTAAAACTAATAGAGGTCTTGACATTGACCATTGATTTCGACAGTCCTCGGCCATCACATTGTTTAACAAAGTTGACATCATATTTTGTAACAATTCCGAATTCATTTTAACAACCTTTAATAAAATCATTTCAATAACTTTTAATAAAACTTTAAAAATTATTAATTCACCTCTAAAAATCTAGCATTTTCTGGAGTCAAACTACGTAATTTCTTATTTGGGAATGTAGACACTGAAAAAAGATTTTTTAATATATTAATTTATTAGTGTAGAAAAAACCTGCTTATGAAAGTTTACTTTTCAACTGAAGTTGCTTAAATATATAGGATACAACGCTATCCAAAACGGAACAACAGGTTATATAAATAGTCGAATCTAAAAAAAAAAACAAAAGAATTAATGTTTAATAACTCTTACTTTAACAGCAGCAAATATTAATTTCAGTTACCCAAGGCTGTAAATCCTTTAGAAAGACTTTCTAGAATGTAAACAAATGCACCAGGCTCTAGGCCAGCCAAAAAACTTATATGATCTTGCGATAAACAATTCAACAAATTAAAATAGGATGACGACAATTTGGGATATTCCTAATACAATGAAAATGTAAAATAGATTTACAATTTATAATTTTTTATTTGGTACATAATTCTAGTAACTTGCCAGCAAATCATTTTGTTGTATTGACATGATCATTTTTGCGGCAACATTTAAAACATTATCCAATGTATCGTCACCATAAAGTTTAAAGACACCAAAATTCACATAATTTCCACCTAAGGCATTCTTTAATATGTTAAAGCATACTGAAATACCTTTCAGACGCATGGGGTATTGCTGATCACGTGGCACATCCAAATGTAATATACGATTGCCATAAATACAGATAAGTTTTGATGCTTCGCGGAATAACAAAATACCCATGGGGCTTGAAACATTACCCTGTAAACGTTGTGTACGACTATGCACTAATTCCGCGAAGAGTTTAAGGACAGGTGTTGTAACGGCAGGATCGTGGGCCCACAGCTCAACAGCTCGTATTAGCATGGGTGTGTATTCTGAGTAGTACCTAAATAAGATGCAAATAAGTTTTTTTCTAGAGTACAACCATTATAATTATGTTAATTTTAATTGGCGTCTTAGGCAGAAATTTAAAAATTTATCGCTAATTTTAAATTTCTTATTAACACATTTTCTTACTTCCAATAGATTTTTTCTATAGAAATATATTGCTAGTGAAAATTTTTTATAGAAATCTCTCGCTAGCGATAATTTTTCTATAGAGATCTATCGCTAAAGAAAAAATACTATAGAATATCGCTAGCGAAATATGGCAATATATATCTCTATAGAAATTTCTATAGAAATACATTGCTAGAGAAAAAAAATTCTATAGAAATCCCTAGCGAAAAAATTTCTGTAGAACTCTATCGCTAGCGTAAAATTTTTTATAGAAATCTTTTATTAGCGAAAATTTTTTTATAGAAATCTTTTGCTTGCGAAAAATTTTCTATAGAAATCTATCGCTAGCGAAAAATTTTCTATAGAAATCTATGGCTAGCAAAAAATTTTCTATAGAAATAAATCGCTAGCGAAAAATTTTCTTTATAAATCTATCGCTAGCGTAAAATTTTCTATAGAACTCTATCGCTAGCGAAAAATTTTTTATAGCAATCTTTTATTAGCGAAAATTTTTTTATAGAAATCTTTTGCTTGCGAAATTTTTTTTATAGAAATCTATCGTTAGCGAAAATTTTTCTATAGAAATCTATAGAAATCTATCGCTAGCGAAAAATTTTCTATAGAAATCTATCACTAGCGAAAAATTTTCTATAGTAATCTATCGCTAGCGAAAAATTTTCTATAGTAATCTATCGCTAGCGAAAAATTTTCTATAGAAATCTATTGCTAGCGAAAAATTTTCTATAGAAATCTATCGCTAGCGCAAAATTTTCTATAGAAATCTATGGCTAGCAAAAAATTTTCTATAGAAATAAATCGCTAACGAAAAATTTTCTATAGAAATCTATCGCCCGCGAAAAATTTTCTATAGAAATCTATCGCCCGCGAAAAATTTTCTATAGAAATCTATCGCTGGTGAAAAATTTTCTATATAAATCAATCGCTAGGGAATATTTTGTTATATAAATCAATCGCTAGCGAATATTTTCTTTAGAAATCTATCGCTAGCGAAAAATGTATCGCTGCCCAAAATTATTTTTCGAAATTATTTAAAATACTTACAACCACTCAAATAGCATTGTATAAGGAACACGTGATGCAAGCGATTGAGCTAGACCTCGCAAATCTCTGGCCAATCCAATAATAGCCTTTTTCGCCTCTTCATTCGGAAAACTGTTAGAGTCCATTAGAACCGGACCAAGATTTTCAAATTGATCTAGTAAAAAGAGATTAAAGAATTGTGACGTGGTTTCACATTTTCCGTTCATAACAGTTACATACTTGTTAAAGGTGTAAGAAAGCTATAAAATCTCTCCTCATCTTCACCCAAATCAAACATCAACAAACGACCCAGTGATGTATAGAACACAGTACGACAGCGCAATTCCGTTAGAGATGAGTTTGTGCCCAAAAACGGAAAGTGTTCGCTCTAAAGCCAAATTGGAATAAAATTGATGATAATTTTGAAATTTGGGAAAAAAAAAAAAGATTTCTACCGTATGATGTGTTAGCATGAACTGAACTTCCTCCAGCTTTGCCAGTTTGCGTACTGAATTGAACTGCAAGGAGAGATCGGACATCAACAGTAAAGTTTTTGTTATTATTTGCTCGGAATGGCCCCAAAATTTCAGATTTGTTATACTAACGAAATGCAAAAGAGAATTGTGTGTAATTAAATTGAATATGAATGATGGAAATTAATTTACATTTTACGATTGATAAAACTTAACAGCATTTGTTCATCGCTTATACCAAATACCTCGTTTAAACGTTTATAAACGTTTGCCTTTTGCGTTTGTTCAGTGATAAGCATTTTTCGCACCTGCTCCAGAAAACTTAAAATAGCCAATTCTAGTTTTTCACATCCCGCTTGCGGCAGACGAGCATCGGTTAATCTCATTAATTGAAAAACTCTGATAATTAGTTCTGCATCCAAGGTATCTTGATCATCGTTTGGATTCACACTCAGTCTTCCCACAATGGCCGAGCCAATGATGTACACTAACCACGTTAGTTGCAATTCATGTATGCTAACGTCCATGGGATTGGAGTTGGGTGTTTGCAGCAAGTTTTCATATTCACGGGCTTTTTGATCGAAATGTTGAACCAACAACTGACACGTTTTATCATATTCACAGCGTTCAATAACTGACAACTGATCCAACTGTTGTTGTACCATGCATAAATCGTCCAAAGGATCTTCAATATTGTCACGCACAATAACGGGAACGGCATCGAGACGCGATTCTACATAGGCTTTAATTACCTCGGGAGTATAGGTGCCCAATAAGTGCGGTTCAGCTGATTTGACATAAGGAACTGAAGCTACCATTCGTTGCCATAGGGTAAGCAAATAATGTACACTATTAGGAGCGAATTGCCACATCTAAAATAATATTGCAAAGACTCAGATACATTATAGAAAATATGTAAAAAAATATGTATTGTTAGCTCATAGTCTACCTGTAATGACTGCACCGTAAATTTAGCAATTAATGCAATAGTTTCGGGATAACAAGGCACTGCAATCAATTCACCCAATTGATAGTTGGATTTTAAGCGAGCCAATAGCCGACAAAATTCATGATAGTTGTCAGGATCACTTAAGCCCTTGAGAAATATATATGAAATATTTCAATTTAATTTTATTAAATATTTTAAGAATATTTTTGATTAAAAAGAAATGTTAACTTACATGCAAATTAACCAATATATTTTTAACGCCTTCCACCAAATGTGTAAGGAACTTTGTTCGTTCAGAATTATTGAATAAAGAACGACGTACAGATGTCATCTTAAAAGAATATTAAGTTTAATTAGGAACATGTTTGTACTGATGCATTTTATTAGAGCAGTTAAATTGTAGTTTTTGATTTTATTTCGTTCAGCCTCAATCCACAAACAAAAAACAAATCAAAAAACATTTAGAATTTATTGTTTTAAAAATTTATTTAAATTTTCTACAAGGCAGATTAACCAAGGAAAAGGCAATTAGTAGAAAAATAAATATGGATTTTATTAAAAATCCATGCCTCTAAAATATTTACACTTTTTTCTTTTTATTGATTTTCAATATATAACAAAATATGGCTCATCATGTTCGTTATATTGTATTATTTGTTATTATACACATTATTTGCCAAAAATAGTGGTTACCCATGATTCGTCAAATATTTGTCACTTCTGGGCTTAGCTTAAGTATCGTAGAAGTATAACAATTGGACCAAAATATACGTCTTACCAAATTTTATTTTAGGATAAGAAATCTACCAAATCTTTGTAAAGTTCACAGATTTAAAAGGATATAAATACCCTTGATGATCTGTTGATCTGATAATCTTTATTTTATATATTTAAGAGGGTTAACTAAACATTGCAGATTGATTTGATTGATTGGTTGTTTTCGAATACAATTATATAGCAAAAATTAATTTTTTTATAAAAATGTATATTTTAGTTTAATTAAATTTGGTGAAACTTATATAAGTTAAGACACAATCTTATTATTTCTCATCATTATTACTACTCCTCTTATTATAATTAATATCACTTATTTATGTAATTAGTATTTGCTCTCTTTATCGTTTTTTCTATTAGAATTGAGAATGTTCTTAAAAGCTATTTGAAAGGAGTTACTCTTTCTTTCATTTTTTCTTTGATAAAACTTTTGATTTTAGTCTTGTCAGAGCTATCGGCAAAAAGCAATCCTCATAGCAGGAAAGCAAGAAAAAATAATATAAAATAAAACTTATAAAAAATTATAGTTGTAATTATTCGACCTTTCAATTTTAAATAAATATGATTTTTCGAGCTCAAGGCCAGTGTTTTTTTATTAAATAAATCTTCCTTTATTTATTTCCAATATTTCGATCTTCATTGAAGATCATCATCAGGGAGTTACTTTAAATTAAATATAAGAACAATAAAAATCACAAGTAAGTATAACATTTTTATAATTTATCAACAAGTGTATAAACAATAAAAAACAATAAGTGCAAAAAAACTATTTGTATAAACAAACAACAACAACACTATTAATAACAGTAAGACAACAAATGTTTTTTAGAATTTACGTTACTTTAACACATGAACTCACAAGTGGATTTTATAACAAAAAACTTAAAAATATTGATGCTGCTTAATCGTCATTTAATATTGCACTGAGCTTAAAAATAGTTATTGCACTCTACTGATCCCCCTTGTTCACCAAATGTAAGTAGCTGCTAGAACAAGAACTCTCTATGTCGCTCTTAAAGTTGATTCTGTTTTTTGTTGTTATTTTTATGATGTTCAACATCTCCATCATAAATCGTCGTTTATAATTTTGTTCAGTTTGTAAAACACTAACATTGTTGAAGTCAGGCGTGTGATGATTTTTAACACAGTGGTTAACTAATGCGGTTTTTGGGGTAAATCTACTAAGTTTAAGTTTCTGATCCGATTTATGGCCTGCTATTCTTGTTTTAAGTTTGTTTTTTGTAGTTCCTACATACACCATGTCACATAAGTCATTTGCTTTACCACTACAGGGTATTTTGTAGATAACATTCGATTTGTCCATAATATCAATTTTATCCTTGGTTTTACTAAATATTCGTGACAGGTTATTATCCGTTTTGTGCGCCATTTGGAAGTTGTCAGTATTAAATAATTTTGATTTTTCGAATCTTTCCGAGATTTCCGGAACATACGTTAGTGATTTGTATATTTTGGGTTCACAATTGATTTTTAAATTTGTTTCTTTTTTGTTTTCATATTCATGGATAAGTTTGTTTGCAAGTTTTGGAGGAAAGTTGTTGTCAAGTAGTATATTTCTAATTTTTCTTATATTATTCTTATGGAAATCCAAGTCACTAAGGTTTAATACTCTCCTAATGAAGTTGTTCGCGGTATTAATTATGATTCTTTTTGGGTGTTTTGAAAAGAAATTTATTATTCGTCCTGATGATGTCGGTTTTTGATACCAATCAATTTTTAACGTATTGCCATCTCTAATTACGGTGGTGTCAAGGTAAGGTATTTTGAAATTGCACTCTCTTTCTACAGTAAACTTAATTCTATGGTGAAAATTATTTAAATTAGTCAGTATCTCTTCAATTGCACTTTCCCGAACTATACTAAAGATGTCATCCACATACTTCGTCAAGATTTTTGGTTTTGTCGTTACGTTATTCAACACCGTCTCCAATAATTTCTCCATTACAATATCTGCAACTATCGGAGATGCTGGAGAACCCATTGGAAGGCCCCTTTTTTGTGTAAATATTTTTCCATCATATTTAAAGTAACGATTGTCTTTTATACAAAACTTCACAATACGTAGAAATAATCCCTTCTCCATCTGAGTGTACTCTGCGATTTCGTCCCATTTTTCTTCTATGATAACTAATGCTAAGTCGACAGGAATACTGGGGAACAACGAGACAACATCAAACGAAAGATTAGTTTCGTTTGATGTTGTCTCGTTGTTCCCCAGTATTCCTGTCGACTTAGCATTAGTTATCATAGAAGAAAAATGGGACGAAATCGCAGAGTACACTCAGATGGAGAAGGGATTATTTCTACGTATTGTGAAGTTTTGTATAAAAGACAATCGTTACTTTAAATATGATGGAAAAATATTTACACAAAAAAGGGGCCTTCCAATGGGTTCTCCAGCATCTCCGATAGTTGCAGATATTGTAATGGAGAAATTATTGGAGACGGTGTTGAATAACGTAACGACAAAACCAAAAATCTTGACGAAGTATGTGGATGACATCTTTAGTATAGTTCGGGAAAGTGCAATTGAAGAGATACTGACTAATTTAAATAATTTTCACCATAGAATTAAGTTTACTGTAGAAAGAGAGTGCAATTTCAAAATACCTTACCTTGACACCACCGTAATTAGAGATGGCAATACGTTAAAAATTGATTGGTATCAAAAACCGACATCATCAGGACGAATAATAAATTTCTTTTCAAAACACCCAAAAAGAATCATAATTAATACCGCGAACAACTTCATTAGGAGAGTATTAAACCTTAGTGACTTGGATTTCCATAAGAATAATATAAGAAAAATTAGAAATATACTACTTGACAACAACTTTCCTCCAAAACTTGCAAACAAACTTATCCATGAATATGAAAACAAAAAAGAAACAAATTTAAAAATCAATTGTGAACCCAAAATATACAAATCACTAACGTATGTTCCGGAAATCTCGGAAAGATTCGAAAAATCAAAATTATTTAATACTGACAACTTCCAAATGGCGCACAAAACGGATAATAACCTGTCACGAATATTTAGTAAAACCAAGGATAAAATTGATATTATGGACAAATCGAATGTTATCTACAAAATACCCTGTAGTGGTAAAGCAAATGACTTATGTGACATGGTGTATGTAGGAACTACAAAAAACAAACTTAAAACAAGAATAGCAGGCCATAAATCGGATCAGAAACTTAAACTTAGTAGATTTACCCCAAAAACCGCATTAGTTAACCACTGTGTTAAAAATCATCACACGCCTGACTTCAACAATGTTAGTGTTTTACAAACTGAACAAAATTATAAACGACGATTTATGATGGAGATGTTGAACATCATAAAAATAACAACAAAAAACAGAATCAACTTTAAGAGCGACATAGAGAGTTCTTGTTCTAGCAGCTACTTACATTTGGTGAACAAGGGGGATCAGTAGAGTGCAATAACTATTTTTAAGCTCAGTGCAATATTAAATGACGATTAAGCAGCATCAATATTTTTAAGTTTTTTGTTATAAAATCCACTTGTGAGTTCATGTGTTAAAGTAACGTAAATTCTAAAAAACATTTGTTGTCTTACTGTTATTAATAGTGTTGTTGTTGTTTGTTTATACAAATAGTTTTTTTGCACTTATTGTTTTTTATTGTTTATACACTTGTTGATAAATTATAAAAATGTTATACTTACTTGTGATTTTTATTGTTCTTATATTTAATTTAAAGTAACTCCCTGATGATGATCTTCAATGAAGATCGAAATATTGGAAATAAATAAAGGAAGATTTATTTAATAAAAAAACACTGGCCTTGAGCTCGAAAAATCATATTTATTTAAAATTGAAAGGTCGAATAATTACAACTATAATTAACGTAAACGGAGAGCACGCCGTAATAACATCCACAATGGTTTACAACAAATTGAAGAAGAACAATAACATCAACAGAAATATAAATAAGTATAAAACAACAAGGGACAAGCACCTAAAATTAAAAGCTTCAATAACGTTTTTAGTAAGGTGTAGAAATACAGGTATTATTCCATCATTTATCTTTAATTCTACAAAGAATATATATAATATTTTCGATACCAAAATTAATACGAAATCTACTACACGACAAACACTTTCAAAATACATACAGAATTTTCATAATAAACTTATAAACTTATTACTTAAACAAAAACATGAACTTTTAAAACATAATGAAAAGGAAATGCAAAATATAAAATTATCGATTGAGGATCATTTGACAGAACAAGAGGCTATTATCCTATGGAACAGCGAAGACATCTTAGCAAAATCAATAAATGAAAAACTAAAAAAGACGCATAGGGAAAAATTTGAAAAACTAAAAGAAGCACAAAAAAGAGAATTAGAAATAAAATTTAATAAAAAATGGTTTAATAATTTAACCAAAATTGATATCCCAGATGATATACAGTGGATCCTTTCACTAGGGCAGAAACACGCACTTCCAGTAACGAGAAAAGAGTTTCCTATGTTAAAGTTCATAACTGATGGAGAGGACTTTATACAGACAATACAGGAAAAAGAAGAACAAGAAATAGCAAGAACAAAATTTACATATATTATTGACAATCACTTAAATAAACTAAAAATAAATAACAGGGATAAATTTACGCTGAACATTATGGAAAAGGCCAAGAAGTTTTTAAAAAGAAACAAAAATATATTAATTTTAAACGCCGATAAAGGAAATGTTACGGTAGCCATGGAAAAAGACGAATACGATATAAGGATGAAAGTTATTATTGGAGACATGATGACTTACCAAAGGATAAAAATAGATCCAACAAGCGGACTCCAGAAGACAAACAATGATTTTGCTGAAGAATTGTTCAATAAAAAGTTAATATCCGAATTTGAGAAGAGGAGACTAAAAACTGAAGTAGCTACAGCACCAAGGATATACGGACTTCCAAAAACACATAAAGAAGACTATCCATTAAGACCAATATGTTCCTCCATCAATTCTCCAGCGAGCGAATTGTCCAAATATATAACTGTGATACTAAGGAAAATTACCGAAAAATCTGAATATAATGTTAAGGATTCTGTGCAATTTAGGAATAAGATTAAAGACTTGACTATACATGACGATGAAAGATTAGTTTCGTTTGATGTTGTCTCGTTGTTCCCCAGTATTCCTGTCGACTTAGCATTAGTTATCATAGAAGAAAAATGGGACGAAATCGCAGAGTACACTCAGATGGAGAAGGGATTATTTCTACGTATTGTGAAGTTTTGTATAAAAGACAATCGTTACTTTAAATATGATGGAAAAATATTTACACAAAAAAGGGGCCTTCCAATGGGTTCTCCAGCATCTCCGATAGTTGCAGATATTGTAATGGAGAAATTATTGGAGACGGTGTTGAATAACGTAACGACAAAACCAAAAATCTTGACGAAGTATGTGGATGACATCTTTAGTATAGTTCGGGAAAGTGCAATTGAAGAGATACTGACTAATTTAAATAATTTTCACCATAGAATTAAGTTTACTGTAGAAAGAGAGTGCAATTTCAAAATACCTTACCTTGACACCACCGTAATTAGAGATGGCAATACGTTAAAAATTGATTGGTATCAAAAACCGACATCATCAGGACGAATAATAAATTTCTTTTCAAAACACCCAAAAAGAATCATAATTAATACCGCGAACAACTTCATTAGGAGAGTATTAAACCTTAGTGACTTGGATTTCCATAAGAATAATATAAGAAAAATTAGAAATATACTACTTGACAACAACTTTCCTCCAAAACTTGCAAACAAACTTATCCATGAATATGAAAACAAAAAAGAAACAAATTTAAAAATCAATTGTGAACCCAAAATATACAAATCACTAACGTATGTTCCGGAAATCTCGGAAAGATTCGAAAAATCAAAATTATTTAATACTGACAACTTCCAAATGGCGCACAAAACGGATAATAACCTGTCACGAATATTTAGTAAAACCAAGGATAAAATTGATATTATGGACAAATCGAATGTTATCTACAAAATACCCTGTAGTGGTAAAGCAAATGACTTATGTGACATGGTGTATGTAGGAACTACAAAAAACAAACTTAAAACAAGAATAGCAGGCCATAAATCGGATCAGAAACTTAAACTTAGTAGATTTACCCCAAAAACCGCATTAGTTAACCACTGTGTTAAAAATCATCACACGCCTGACTTCAACAATGTTAGTGTTTTACAAACTGAACAAAATTATAAACGACGATTTATGATGGAGATGTTGAACATCATAAAAATAACAACAAAAAACAGAATCAACTTTAAGAGCGACATAGAGAGTTCTTGTTCTAGCAGCTACTTACATTTGGTGAACAAGGGGGATCAGTAGAGTGCAATAACTATTTTTAAGCTCAGTGCAATATTAAATGACGATTAAGCAGCATCAATATTTTTAAGTTTTTTGTTATAAAATCCACTTGTGAGTTCATGTGTTAAAGTAACGTAAATTCTAAAAAACATTTGTTGTCTTACTGTTATTAATAGTGTTGTTGTTGTTTGTTTATACAAATAGTTTTTTTGCACTTATTGTTTTTTATTGTTTATACACTTGTTGATAAATTATAAAAATGTTATACTTACTTGTGATTTTTATTGTTCTTATATTTAATTTAAAGTAACTCCCTGATGATGATCTTCAATGAAGATCGAAATATTGGAAATAAATAAAGGAAGATTTATTTAATAAAAAAACACTGGCCTTGAGCTCGAAAAATCATATTTACTTATAAAAAATAAATAAAACTAATTGAAATATAAATCCCCAAATATTGTGGTTTTACTTTGCACGGATTCCTCCCAACTAATAAATAATACCCTGAGAGGTTTAACTGGCGCCCAACGTGGGGCCGTGCAAAGTTTATTGAATTATAAAAGTTAAATTTTATGTGTGACGAACTTATCAAAGAACGTGAACAAAAAAAAAAAAATACAATTAAAAAACGTGGAAATATATTTCTTTCTAATAAAGCAACGGTGACTTGTAAAACTTAAAAAAGAACTTATTGAAAAGTTTAGTAATTATATGACTGAAAAATTTTCTACAATATGTTAAACAATTTTTTTTGCCAAATAGAAATTATAATATAAAAAAGTCAATAATATTAAACTATAAGCATTATTAATATCGATAGCCAGTTTCATAAATTGATCAAAAACAGTTACATTCTTAAGAATGCGTGCGATAATAAAAGAAACATAATTAAAAGACTCTGAAGATAATACAAAAATAATTCTGATGGTGTAAAACAACGTACAAAAGAAGAAGAAGCGAAACAAATCAACCTTTTTAACTAATTACTACGAAATTTTAACGGCAAAAACTTGAAAGTAAAACAAAAATTTTTTCGAAGAAAAAATAGGAGAAATAGAGTGATTAAACTTTAATTGCTATGACTGCTACTCATTTTGAATATTTTGTTGCTGACTGTGTGTTGATGAAAAAAAGTTGCTGAGAAATGTTGCTGAGATAAAATGTTACTGCTAAATATAATTTAAGCTAAGTACTACCGTTTGTAATTATCATATAGCTAAGTATAAGTAAAATAGATTAATACTTAAAAATATTAGGTTTAAAAGTAAAAAGCGAATTAATCACTTAATTTAAAGAATATCTACAGTGACGGACTAAACTATTCACACAGCATGTACTTCTATTTAAAAGCTTTTATATTTTTGAAATGAAAGGAGTTAGCCGAATACAATATTTAGCCAATTTATTTATTATCTTTTTCAATATTAAAATTTAAAGAAACAGTAATTCTAAGTAGTTTATATAATTAAAAAATAACAAAAAAGTAATTCAGGTCGCAAATTTAAGGGCACAAAAGTATTCACACAGTTATTTAAACTTTACAAAAAGATAAAATACGTATAACTAATACTTTGTGGAGAAGCCATTTCTTTTTACAACTTCTTTTAGTCTTCTTGGCATTGAATAAACCAGATTCTTAGTAACATCAGATCCAATATTTTGCCATTCTTGCTGAAGAATTTCTTTCAGTTGAGCCTTACTACAAATATGATGTTTTCCGATACGTCTACCCAATTCATCCCAAAGATGTTCAATCGGATTCATATCCGGGGATTGTGGTGGAGTGGGAAGTATGTGGGGAACGTGGTGAATTATCCACATTCGAACGTCATAGGCCGTGTGTTTAGGGTCGTTGTCCTGCTGAAAGTAAAAGTTGCACCCAAGACCTAACTTCTCTACGCTTTGCAACAGGTTTTCTTTCAAGATGTTTAGGTACACATTTTTGTCCATTTTTTCGTCGATAAAAACTAAGTTACCAACGCCTGCTGCAGCCATACATCCCCACACCATGACCCCTCCACCACCATGCTTGACTGTACTCACAACATTGTTTTTTTCCAACTCTGTATTTGGCTTTCTCCAAACACGCGCTCTACCGTCAGACTGAAAAATATTGAATTTACTCTCGTCGGAGAATAATACGCCTTCCCAGAAGTTTTCATCCTTATTTTTATATTCTTTTGCAAAACTTAAACGTTTTGATTTATTCGCCTTGCTTATGAGAGGTTTTTTTCTTGCTATACGTGAGCTATAACCGGCACGGTGTAGAGTTCTGCGCACAGTTTTTGGGTGGATTTCTTTGCCCATCTCTTCTAAACATTCTGCAGCTATTTCAGTAGATGTTGTTTTTGGATTCTTTTTTATTTTTCTGACGATTTGGGCTTCTTCTCTTGGGCTCAGCTTAAGCGGCCGACCAGTGCGATGAGAACTTTTAAGATCCAAACACTCTTTAAATCTTTTAATGATGCTGGCTACAGTGAATCGGCTTCTTTTAATTATATTTCCGATTTCTGCATACGATTTATTTTGTTTATGCATTTCTAATACAATTTTTCTTTCAGCTTCCGTTGTTTCCTTTTGTTTACGACCCATTTTAAGAAATTTCAATCTTCAAAAACACTTTATTTTAGATTAAAACAAAACTAATTATTTATAACGGCACTTTCAACATTCCAGCAAGTGTTGCCATATAAAAACTTATAAATTTGTTTAGTTAAAATACCAAAAACTGCAACTGTGTGAATACTTATGTCCCCCCAGAAATATCATTTCAAATACTTAATTACTTTCTTCTAGTAATGTACCATACTTAGAATTATTATTTTAGTATATTCAAATAATTAATAAGTGAATAAAACATTTTGCTAAATATTGTGTTAGGCTAATTCTTTTCATTTCAAAAATATAAAAGATTTTAAATAAAAGTACATGGTGTGTGAATAGTTTAGTCCGTCACTGTAAAACGAAAAAAAATAAGATAAAAAAAAACTTCTTTTGAATTAAGAAAAATTTTGTTAAAAAATTTAAGTTTGTTAATTCAAATAAATCTCTGTTAAATATTATTTTTAATCATATCAATTATAAATAATTGTAAAGAAGAATATAATTAACGAAAAACATAGTTCTATAACTAATAATAAAAAAAAAAAATTTCTATGAGCGTGGATGATTTAATTTTAAGCTTAGAACACTTAAATATAAAATCTTCTGTAGAAAAGAACACAATGGACGCTGAAACAGTTCAAACTTTATTAACAACTGCTATTTCCCAAGCTACTGAGCAAACCCGAAAAAGTTTTCAGAGTAGTATTGATAATTTAACCAATAGATTATCGCTTTTAGAAACACCAATTCGTGTAACGGAATATGAACCAATCGAAATAGTATCAGACATAGTTTGCTATGAATCGCTTGATATCGTAAAATCAATGCATGAATTTGATGGAAATACCACAAAATATGTTTCTTGGCGCCAAGCTGCCGTGACTGCCCATAAGATATATGAAGGTTACGAAGGTAGCTCAAAGTATTACCAAGCAGTGGCAATAATAAGAAACAAGATAGTAGGCGCTGCAGATACTGTTTTAAGTTCGTATAACACTGTACTGAACTTTAACGCTATACTAGCGAGACTTGATTTTTCGTACGGTGATAAAAAAAGTATTTTTACGTTAGAACAGGAACTTTCAACGCTTAGGCAAGGCTCTAATACTATTACACATTTTTATGATGAAGTAGAACAAAAGTTAACCGCAATACTTAATAAAGTTTTAATGTCAAATGAAGGAAATCAGGTTTTAATAAAATCGCTTAGTCAAAAATACAGAGAAAATGCCCTTCGTGTCTTCATTTCCGGTCTGCGTCGACCTATGTGCGACATATTATTTTCTAGTAAGCCTATCGACTTGCCCTCTGCTCTCGCTTTGGCACAAGAGCTAGAAACTAACAATTTACGTTACAATTTCGCGACAACCTTTTGGAATCATTCTAGAGGAAACATATTTAATAATTCACCGCATTACCAGCCAAACCGGTCTCTAGGAACACAAAATCGCTATCAGAATGTCTTCCAAAACCATGCAAGTAACGTTCCAAGATATGGAATATCACAGCAAGGACAATTTCATCCCAACAGAAACAGTTTCCGAAACCCCCAAGTCTTATCCAATCCTTCAAGACAATATCAACCTATGGAAATTGACCCAAGTACTCGTTTCAATTTTCCCATGCAAAATGCACAAAATTTCCAACAACCAATTGCTTCCAAAAGACCTTTCGAATCCGTCCGTCAAAATCAGAACAAATTTCAGAGAATAAATCACTTCTGCCAACAAAATAATCTTAAAAAAACGCAGTCTGAATATTCCTATAACCAACATTTAAATTATGCTCAGGACGAATATCAAAAACTTCCTATGGACAACATATCTCGTATTGATCCTTCTGAAATTTGCTTTGAGGATGAGATAAATTTTTTAGACCTGGGTCCCTCCTTTCATACATCGAAAGAACAATAGGAGGAAGGACATTAAAACTGCTGATAGACACTGGTACTTCCAAAAATTATATAAAAAATTTTGAAAATCTAAAAGCTATTAAGCTGATAGAAACACCCTTTGTTGTCAAATCACTTCACGGAAATTCTAAAATAGTTTCAAAATGCCTAGTAAATTTGCTAAATCATACATCCTGCTTTTTTATATTGCCCGAACTTTCAACTTTTGACGGAATAATCGGTTTTGATTTCCTCAAACATATCAATGCCCAGATTGACTGTAACCAAGGACTATTGAGACATAAACATGGAGAGGAGCAACTCTTATTTCACTATTGTCGTGAAGTTAATAAAATCATTATTGATCCCAATAATTGCTGTATTTCACAACCTATTTTTCAAAAGCTTATGATGGTTTTAGAAAAAAATAAGGGAGTTTTTGCAGATCCAAATGAAGCCCTACCCTTTCACACAGACATAATAGCCAAAATTCGTACTGAAAACAACGAACCTATTTATTCTAAGTCGTATCCATATCCTCTAACACTTAGAGAATTTGTTAATAATGAGATCGAAAATTTGCTGGAGAACGGAATCATAAGACAATCTAGATCACCATATAATAATCCTATATGGATCGTAGATAAAAAAGGTTTTGACGAAACCGGAAAGCAAAAGAAAAGGCTTGTGATAGATTTTAGGAAACTAAATTCTAAAACGACAAGCGAACGTTATCCGATACCCGATACCACCGTAATTTTGTCCAATTTAGGAAACGGCTGCTTCTTTACAACATTAGATCTCAAGTCCGGATTCCACCAAATAAGCTTAGCTGAAGCAGATAGGAAAAAAACAGCCTTTAGTATTAATAACGGTAAATTTGAGTTTTGTAGGCTTCCTTTCGGGCTAAAAAACGCACCTGGGTTTTTCCAAAAAGTAATCGATGACGTGTTGCGAGACGAAATAGGTAAAACCTGTCATGTTTATATTGATGATATCATCATTTTCTCTCCTAGTGCCGAAAAACATCTACAGGATATTGACAATATTTTAAAAAAACTTTTTTTGGCAAACATGCGCGTGTCATGCGAAAAATCAAGATTTTTCCAAGGATCTGTAGAGTACTTAGGATTTACTGTGTGTAAAAACGGAATTAAAACTTGCCCAGAAAAAGTAAAAGACATTTTAGA
Source organism: Phasia obesa (assembly GCA_949628195.1). Taxonomy (NCBI): domain Eukaryota; kingdom Metazoa; phylum Arthropoda; class Insecta; order Diptera; family Tachinidae; genus Phasia; species Phasia obesa. The sequence goes on along the minus strand of OX451218.1, from coordinate 135,692,252 downwards.
TTTCCAAGTTCCTCAAACTATTAAAGGCCTCCGATCATTTCTGGGATTAGCTGGTTACTATCGGCGATTTGTTAGAAACTACGCTCAAATCACTAAACCGCTTACACAATACTTACGGGGTGAAAACGGCAACGTCAGCAGCAAACAATCAAAAAATATAGCGGTTAAACTAAGTGACGAAGCGCTCAGAGCATTTAAAAAAGTAAAAGATATTCTTGCTTCAGAAGATGTGCTATTGTTGCATCCTGATTACGGCAAACCATTCGAGCTTACTACTGACGCTTCTTCATCAGCAATAGGAGCGGTTCTTTCCCAGAACGGTCAACCGATTACGATGATTTCGAGAACGTTATCACAAACTGAAGAGAATTACGCAACCAATGAGCGAGAAATGCTGGCAATCGTTTGGGCTTTGCAGAAATTGCGTAATTATCTGTATGGTGCGAAAAATCTAAATATTTACACCGATCACCAGCCGCTGTCTTTTTCCATTTCTGAAAAAAATCCTAATCCGAAAATTAGACGATGGCGCGCTTTTATTGAGGAATACTCACCCAAATTCTTCTATAAACCTGGGAAAGATAATGTTGTGGCCGACGCATTATCTCGGCAATATATCAATCATGTAGAAGATGAATCCGACGATAACTCAGTGGACGCAACGGTTGGTTCGGAAGCACATTTGGCTACAATGCAATCAGATACCGAAATGGCTTCGGAAAATTCCGAGTCTGGAGATTCAACAAATCACAGTGAAGAATCTTTGTCGGAAATTATAAAAACAGTGTCAAACCCAGTAAACTGTTTTAAAAACCAAATTCTGTTGAATAAATCTAATATGTCCAGTATGTCATCTAAAACTATTTTTAAAAACCAAAACAGGCATTTAATAAATTATGTTACTGTTAAAGATATTTTAAAATTTTTAAAAAAGGTCGTAAATTGTCATGTTGTAAATTGTCTTCATTGTGATATTCATATTTTAGGTTTGATTCAAAATAAAATAGTTCATCTTTTTCCATCAGTAAAATTCGTTTATTCAGACAAACTCGTAATAGATATTCATAACCAGGACGATGCAGGTGAAATCGCTGTAGCTGAACATAATAGAGCTCATCGTAATGTGCGTGAGAACCTAAACCAAATATTGCAGCACTATTATTTCCCTAACATCAGAAAAAAACTTAAGACAATTGCTTCGAACTGTAAAACATGCCATGAGTCAAAATATAATAGGCACCCACGGAAGGTACTGATCGGTCAAACACCTATTCCTGATTATCCTGGTGAAATTCTGCATATAGATATTCTTACAACTGACAAAACTAACTTTTTAACTTGTATTGATAAATTTTCTAAATTTGCACTTGCTTTTTTCATTGAATCGCGTTCGATTATTGATATCAAAGCTCCTTTATTATCAATTTTAAATTGTTTTCCTAAAGCTCGTACCATCGTGTGCGATAATGAAAAATCCTTTAATTCGCATACTATAAAGTCTCTTCTTTTAAATCAATTTGGTGTCCAAATTTTTCCTGTTCCGCCAGCGCATAGCACCAGCAACGGGCAAGTGGAAAGGCTTCACAGCACAATAGGGGAAATATCGAGATGTTTAAAATCCGAAGGGCATTACAGCGACACAAAGGAACTTATTCTCATTGCAATCGCAAAATATAATAGTACCATCCATTCAATAACTGGTATTAGACCGATAGATATTTTTAACTCTGTTACAGAAGAGCTAAGAATCAATATAAAAGAAAAACTGTTGAAAGCACAAAATTGTGAACTTAATTATCACAATAGAAATAGGCAGAATAAAATTTATAAACCCGGTGGTAAAGTGTTTGTTAAAGTTAACAGGCGGCTGGGAAACAAATTTAGCAAATTGTATGTTGAAAAGGTTGTTGAAAAAGATTTGGGCCACTCAGTTTTAATTGATAATAGACTGGTCCATAAAGATAATTTAAAGTAATATTAATATTAATGGTAAAATTTCGCTCACGCTTTTTAATAAAAAAGGTTTGTTTTAAAGAATAATTATAAACTAAATATTATTTTGTTAAATAGAAATTATAATATTGTTTTAAACAAGATACTGTTGAATTAACCCTTTGATATGCTAAAAATTTTGTTATTTGTCGGAATATCTTTAATTACTGAAGAAATTTGTAAACAGTCGGGACGACTGTTTTTCGAGGGAGGAGGTAGTTAAGACACAATCTTATTATTTCTCATCATTATTACTACTCCTCTTATTATAATTAATATCACTTATTTATGTAATTAGTATTTGCTCTCTTTATCGTTTTTTCTATTAGAATTGAGAATGTTCTTAAAAGCTATTTGAAAGGAGTTACTCTTTCTTTCATTTTTTCTTTGATAAAACTTTTGATTTTAGTCTTGTCAGAGCTATCGGCAAAAAGCAATCCTCATAGCAGGAAAGCAAGAAAAAATAATATAAAATAAAACTTATAAAAAATAAATAAAACTAATTGAAATATAAATCCCCAAATATTGTGGTTTTACTTTGCACGGATTCCTCCCAACTAATAAATAATACCCTGAGAGGTTTAACTTATATTTTAGTGAACTTTTAATAATTATTTAATCTTGATTTTTTTTTTGTGAATTTTAGTTTAAAGGTATTTTTTGATGACAAAGATTTTTTGCTTAATTTTGATTTGTTTGTAATTTAATTTTTTTTCTCAAAATGTTGGTTTATGGTGGTAACTTAATTTTTAATTTTTATTATTATTACTTTTTTTATTTTTTAGTTTTTTATTATTAATTTTTTTAATATTTTTTTAAAATTATTTTATTAATTTTTTAACTTTGTTTTTGCAAATATTGAATTTTTTATTATTTTTTTTTTTTATGATAAGGTTATTTTTTGGTTTCCATACAACTTTTGTTTGGTTTCCAGTGAAATTTTAATTTGTTAATAAATTTTATTTATTTTTATTAATTTTGACTTGTTTGTATTTTTTTGAAAGGTTTCGGGTTATTACGTATTTCGATTAGAAAGAAATCTTTTTCGAAACACAATGTTAAAGTCATACAAATTCGAATGATTTCCGTTTCGAATCGAAATACGTAATAACCCCCGTTGTTTATGATGGAAATTTTGAAATGTATTTTTTATTATTTATTTTATAAATTTTATAACTGATTTTTTTTTTTGTAAATTTCGATTTTTTTTTATATTTCTATTTTTGGTAAAAAAGTTTTTTATGGTTTTTAGTAAATTTTTGATTGGTTTTTAGTGAACTTTTTTTGATTTGTTTGTAAATTTTAGTTTTTATACCCTTCACCACTGGTAGAGGATCTTCTGGATCCTTTTACATATAAAAGTTGATTAAGCGATGTGCGTCCCACCAATCTGCCAGGCATAGTTTTGAAAATTATGGGATTGTAATTCAGCAACACATCAGACCATTCCTTTGGAGGCTGCGGGCAAAAAACTACGCCTACCTATATTTTCTCACATTTTTTTCGGTTTTAATGATTACTTTTTTCCTGTTTTTATTTGTTAAGTAAATATTAGACCGCGACAGGTAGATCGCAAGGAGTGCATACAGATCTCGGGGGATCAATATGTTTTGATTTGTATTAAAGGCCTTTATAGAAAGCAATACATATAGAGATAGCCAATAGACCCCCACAGGGTGCCCACTAGTAGCCAGGAGCAATCAAGAGGCCCATTATGAGGGGTTAATTTGAGGAAATTTAGTTTAAGGATTTTTTTGCTTTTGTCTGACCATACTAACGCAATATAGATTGCAGGAAGTTTCTAATTTTTACAAAAAAAACTTACAATAAATTTAAAAAAAAAAATTGTAACAATTTTTAAAAATAGTAAAAAAAAATTTTCAACAAAATTTAAAAAACAAATAAAAAAATTTTAAACAAATTTTTACAAAAACATTCTCAAAAATTAAAAAAAAAAATCTCAGATTTTTTTAATTTCGATTTTTGGTACAGTTTCGATTTTTAGTGAAATTTTGTGTAAACTTCGCTTTTTATAGAATTTTAGAATTTGTTGAAATTACGATTCTTTCGTTATATTTCAATTTCTGGGTGTTATTTGGTTGAAAATGTGATATTTTGGTCAAATTAAACATTTTTAGTAAACTTTTGATTTGTTGGTAATTTTCAGTTAAAAAACTTTCGCTTTTTGGTGAATTTTAAAATTTGTTGATATTACGATTTTTGGTTATATTTCACTTTCTGGGTGATATTTGTAGTGAACTGTTTTTTGAAAATTTTTTGTTTTTTTATTTTTGGTGAAGTTCAAATTTTTTGTGAAATTTTGTTTTGTTGCAACTTTTTATTTTTGTTTTTCCCCATTTTCGCTTTATTTGAATTTCGATTTTTGGATAAAATTGCTATTTTTCATTATATTTACAATTTTTGGTAAAATTTAATTAGTTAATTAATTTTATATATATTTTTTTTTTCATTTTTCGATTAATGGTGATTTTTTTTAATTTTCAATCAAATTCGGTGGAAATGTATAGATATGTATTTGGTGAAATTTTTATTCGTTAAAAGTTTTACCTTTGTGTCGTTAAATTTAAGGTTTTTAAAATACAAAGCAAAAACCAACACTTTATGGAAAAATTGTAAAACAAAAGCTCTTTTCGACCAAATTTTCGTCTGATCAAGTATTCGAAAATTAAAAATATACGAACTATCCTACTAAATATTACTCCAAGACGGTTTGAATTGTTCAATTAAGTTTCATAAAAAACTTCAAGGCAGTAGTAAAAAATGTGCCAATCGTGATTCTGTTTCTGTTCTACATACCCACCAACTAAAACAACTTGAGATGGATAGCATAAATGAGTACAATAATGCAGAATTTTAAATTTTATATAAAACAAAAATTGTCACAATTTTCAACTAATGTTCGCATGGAATAAGTTAAAGAAAGCAGTTACTCGTAAAAGTCTTAACTCCAATGGCAGGAACTAAATTATGAAAAACATTATTCAGATTGTTTATAGTAAAACTTTTTTTTTTACATTTAAAATATAAAGTTTTGGTTGTATCACAAATGTATAAGATTGAAGCGCATCTATACAATTTCAAAAAGATAACGTAATTTTATTTACCTGTACCAAACAAGCTAAGGAATAGCTAGCCAAACCATTGGGTAATATTTGATACAAATCAAAAAATAATTTCAATGTATTTGCATCTAAAAATGCTGGACGCCATGATGTAGGTATTTGAACGCTATTCATATCATCGGATGATTCATCTGTAGAACTTCCAATAAAATCGAAACTCAAACAGTTCTTAGTTAGTTGCAACACATGAGATACCAGACTATAAGATAAAAGAAAAGGTAGATGTAAAACAGACCAAATATGAAAAGAAAATTTTTTTTTTATTTACTTGACATAAGCTTGCTGCGATTCATCCATAAAATTTAACGTTTTACTATTATCACGTGCTGTTACCAAAAGATTGCAGGATAACAGAAATATGTCAAAGAGTTGTTGGTCTCGGAATGATGTGGCGATTTTGCGATTTTTAGCAAATGATATATTGGCATCAACCTCTACGATTGAGTTCATCTCTAAAATTAATTGTGATAAAATTTGCACTCCAATAGTGCAGTGTTCCACTGAACCCTGAAAAAGGATTTTAAGTTTTCATACTTATTATATTATAGCTATTACTAAATTTCTCATTTTTTCAAAATATTTGAAAAAAAAAGTTTTCTTTTTTTAAACTTATCATTTATTACACAGATTTTACTAAAAAAATTCGGTAAAATCACCTTTTTCTTGCGGGGTATCCGCGCCACAACTAATCTATATATTATCCAAAAGACTAGCTTAAAATATAATATTAAGATTTAAATGCATGCAATACAGAAATACACTTAATACATAAAAAAATTCTTAATAATACTTTGGGAATCTTACTGCAAACAAAGCAAATAGGTATTTTATTATTCACCTGTAAAAATGTTTTAACATCTTGCAATAGATTTTGAAATATAAGTTCATTTTTAAATGTGTCGAACCAGCCATATTTGGTTATTTTAGCTAATAGTGTTACCAGCGACTGCACCACAAAGTGTTGCAAATTTGGTCTATTAGCCAAATAGTTCAGAATATAACTCCTTTAGAAAAAAAAAAGATAAATAAAAATGACTATTCCTTGGTTTATCGAGAATGCTTTTAACCTGATGTCAATGCGTTGTTCTAAATTTAATCCTTGTATGAGCTTTGTTAAGGTGTTAGCTGCTATCATCTGAGCATAACTGGAATCAGCACGATCCAATAACATCTGGCATTTAGGCAGTGCATCCTGGCTGCTAACAAATTGCACCAATGTTTTTTCGGCGTTCGATTGCAGAACAGAATCCGTGGCCTCATATAGCTGTTTACACAATATCTCCAACTGTTGGATTTCCTAATAAACATAATAATGACAAAATTACAATTGTATTAATAAGAATAAACAAGACAATAAAAAATGATTGTAGGCATAACCTCTAAAAATTATATTTTGTAAAAACAAATAACCGGTGTATTATATTTCGGTTTTCTTGATATTTACTAGGAGAATATTAATATTTTATGTACTTAATTGATTTAGTTACTATATCATACCATTTTCCTCTATTATTTATGTATATATCGTAGAAAAAAATCAAGATATCCTAAAGTGATAGATTCCTGCAATTGAACAATTATTTGTTGTTGTTGAAATGTTGAGGATTTTCCAAATTCGCTTTTATTTCTACTTAAAAACAAATGTATGAAGAAAATCGTTCTTTATTTATATTTAATACAATTATATTTTCTATTTTTAATTAATTATTTTTATACTAGGAGTTAAAATCTTTCCAAACAAAATATTTGCAAACAAGCTTCTCTGTAAATTTTGTTGCAATTTCGCAACTCTTCTTTTTTTGTTTGTGTTAATGACGAGCATTCACAGCGGAAAGATGACACAGTACAGTAAGTGATGATTAAATAGGACTAGTCAAGGCGAATTCATAACAGGTAAACTCGAGAGCTCAGCTGACTATTTGTTGTCACCATCTTACAGTGTCAAAATGTACTAACATTTTTTATTTTGACAGCCAAAAATGATTTATACAACAACAAAATGTACGTATTTTTATTACAGAGTTGTACTCTTTTTTCGCCGCGAGTCTACCTTGTTTGTTGTGCCATGGGACTAGTATTATAACTAAAACATCAAAGTTCCAGAACTTCTTATAGTGAATGAATTAATTTTATAAATTCCGGTATTTATAAATAGTTGGATTCGATCGTCCACCATAATACAAAATTAAATTTTAAATCAATAATAGCAACATCAGTTATTAATGGTTGTAGAGACGATATTCCGTAGTAAAATAAATCCAACTACCTTTGTCAATATTGAAAGCTAAATATCGCTGTAATGAGCAAGAAATGCTCAGATAGAGTCAACCGGCATTGTACATAGGCAACAAGAGATGGCAGTAAAATTCTCATATACTTAGCTAGAAAAACATCAAGAAATTCTAACGAAAAGAAACATTGAAAAATAAATGGAGAGACTTTATGGAAGCTTTGTGCTCTCAAGAGGATTCAAAATTATACATAATTTACTTTGAAAATATTTATTGCTCCCAAAGTCACTACTAGCATTCATTGGAACAACCAATCAATAAAGTTGTACAGGTAGCCGGTTTGTAAATTAAAAAATCGACTCACTTGGATCCTTTTGGCGAATAAATGGTAAATAAATTGCTATTGGCTAATTCCTTTTAATTTATAACTACTTCGCAATATTTTTGGCGATCATTTTTTTAAGAATCATTTTCAAATAATATTAAGAATTGCGAATGGGTAAACAAACTTCCATTTATAAATTGATAACAATATTTTGATAATTTGAATAATTTTGATAAAAGGATGCTATCGTGTCTTTCCAATTCAAAGAAATGAATGTGCTTTGCCCACAAGTAATATTGATGTCAAAAAGTTTTTTTTCGTTTTTATTTCAAAGCTGTCTGAAATAAAAGAAAATTGACAAGGCGCATCACTTTTGTTGGAAAAATGGCAAACAAATCCTACAGCTAGGAGCAAGGTATATTTATTTTACTAGGTAGTGTCGTCCGCCCAGCTGATCTCGTAGTCAAAAGTTGTGTGTTTAGACATTTTATAGTGCAGAAGTGAGAAAGCAATAAAACACACACACGCCTTCTCAATTTTCTTCTATTTTTTTGACATTTCGACCTACAAAGCAACAAAAAAATGCCATGTTGTTCTTGTATTGTTGTATTTGTTGTAGGGACGCCACTACCCAGTAAGATAAATATACCTTGGTTAGGAGAATTCATTTATTAAATGGTGTCAATGTTGAATTAATTTTCATACATGTGTGTGATATGATCTCAAGCTATGTTGTTATTTTGGCCCTGTTTGGACTTTATCAAGGCGCATTTAACCAGGTGGCATCACTACGGCAGCTGTCTCTTTTTTGCTAGAATTATATTTGCGCCTGAGAATGTCAAAAACTTGTTTATACAGTGAAACTTCTCTTTAGTGAACTTCTATAATTTGAAGCCCCTATTATGAATTCATTTAAAAAATACAGCTTTTTCAGTTAGTGTATTTACATTTGTTAATAGTTAATTTCCATACAAAATGCGGACATACACGTCGTTTTTTCTTGGTCATGTACGAGTCAAACTACAGGTGTGTGGCCAAAAACCGTCCTTCTTGCACGCATAAACAAATATCTATTGCTTCTTGATTTTAACCGTCGGTTTTCAAATGTGTTCGTTCAAAACTGCTCGAGTGTGTGATTACGCAGTTAAAAAGGACGGGTTTTGTGAGTTTTGCTGTCAAATTTTAATTGTTTTGTTTACGGAAATAAATTGAAATAGTTTACAATTTGAGTTGCACCTTTGTAAAAGAAATACGTGTGGAACTGAATTAAAAGACCTGTAGTGTACGTGTATGGCAGCCTTAAAAGAAACCACAAAATACAAAGAAAGACTGCTTCGTTTCCTACACTACCTGTGAAGAATATGTACCTTGATTCGAATAGACATATAAGAAAAGGTTGGCAACAGTACCGGTATAGAATGTTTACAAATTTTGTTGCAGCTGAGATAAATCTCTGTGGCTGAGATAAAGCATCGTTTTTGCCGGTAGGCTGTGTTGAAGCAAAAAAATTTAATCAGGAAAAAAAATTGAAAACAGTTTACAATAATGGATTACTATTACTATGACCAAGTAGCCGATAATGAACTTGAGGGAACTGAAGACTATGATTATGACTCGTTAATACCGTCTGATGATGAATCTTTTATGGATGTCTATGAACGTTGCGTTAAATCATCTACTCAACAAGTGAAACAATATATAATAGTACTTTTAGGATGCGGTTTTCTGCAACGTGTTGCCTGGGAACTATTAAGACGTACAGTGGGCAATAAACAGCAGTACTTATACCATTTAATCTCTCTAATTTGCGGCCTTATAAGTTTATGGTTTTATGTTGGTGTCAGAAGCAGTTTATTTGTTTGCCTGCACGTTTTAAACTTGCTATTGTTTCTTAAGGTGACAACTAAGCTGAGATCGAAATATATAGGAGCTTTGCTTTGCTGTTACACTATAATGTGCCAATTATTTTTTGAATTTTTATGGAAAGCAGAACAATATGAAACTATAAGAGGACCACAAATGGTGGTTGGAATGAAATTAATATCAGTGGCCTTCGAAGTACAAGATGAAAAAGAGAAATTTCAGTTTATAACATTCTTGGGTTACCTTGTAAGTCCGGCTTCGTTGATATTGGGACCTTGGATTTCCCTGAAGGATTATATGCCGGATTATAATATCAAGTTTAAGTTAAAACAACATTTAGGGAAAATATTTTTAAATATTTTGTTCGCTATAACATTTGTAAACCTTTCGAATTGTATTTTACCATGGCTAAAGCAGTTGTGGGATGGCGGTGTGTGGTGGGCTACATATTTAGACGCTCTCTCCGTACGTTGTAGTCATTATTTTGTCTGTTTTCTCTCTCAGGCTACCCTTATGTCAGCCACAAAATATTCTTTGTCATTTTCCTCCTCGTCCGTGTCCCCTACTCAGTTCATTGTCAATCCGTGGGCCATAGAGTTTCCCCGTTCACTATCTGATGTTATACGTAGCTGGAATATACCCATGCATTTGTGGTTAAAACAAAATATATTCAATCGTCTACGTTCCACCAAATATCCTTATTTTATAGCCATACTTCTTACCTACGTAGTGTCGTGTTTAGTGCATGGTTTAAACTTTAAGGTCCATTTGGTTTTAATATCGTTGAGTTGCTTTAGTTATTTTGAAAATCTATTGCGACGCTGTTTAGCTCAAGTATTCGATGCCTGCATAGAGTCCAAGGCTTGCAAACTGAATTGTAAATATTCAAATTGTCCACGTAGGGAGGGAAATTCATGGACCACTGCTTTGCTGTTGGTACGTTTAGCAAATTTTTTATTCAGTTTAATAGTCATTGTGCAATTAGCCTATTTAGGAGTAATGTTAAATACCTCACCTACCAATACGACTTTGGAAACCATTTTACAGACCTGGTCTAATATGAGTTATATGGGACATGTATTGGCTATGGTTATGTTTGTGTTTTACAAATGTATCTAAAACTGAAAAGTAATTAGGGAACAAATGTACTTAATGTTGTTTAGAGTGTCCACTTGAAAACAAACATATCTTTATATAAGATTAAGTTGTTTAAGTTTATAAATAAATGTGTTTTTGGATTTATGTATATGCAAGTTTTTAAATATTATTAATCTTTTTTAATGCCTATGTATTTGTATACAAAATAAAAAATAAAACTGGTTATATATTTTTTTCTAAAACAACACAATTTTTTACTAAGTTTAACTAGGAATGAAAGTTATAGGAGAAGGTAAAAAAACATATTAATTTCATAATTCTTTCCAAAACTTTTTAGAGGATTTATTAATAACAACTTTTCTTTACATCAAAGATCCTTAAGTTTTCTTTTATATGACCAGCACAGTTTTATTAGATCTGTATTTTCGTACGACCAAACTGCTAAAACAACTGCGACGCTTGTAATACCCAAAGCTAGATGGCTTAAAATAGATATTTTAAACTGAAAAGATTACAAAATTTATTTTGAACAATTTATTTCATAACTGAGAAATTGAGTGCATAAATTTGTTTACTAACCATGAAATAGTTGCACAGTAGTCCCATCAAAAACAAAGTTAGTAAAAATAGCTTCTTTGGCATCAAACCCAAAATGGGATTACAACCCAATGGCTTATATTGAAGCCAAATAAAACGAGTACTAAAATAAATATTAAACAATAGAAATTAAAATATTTTTAGGTTTCCAACTCCAACAATTACCTAAAACATATGCGAGAAAACATATTAATACAATTTGCAAATATAAAACCGACTGGACCAAAAATACTCGTCAAGACGTATGATAACACCAGAAAGCTAATGGAAAATATAGCCATTAAATAGTTATATTTATCTATATCTTGGCTGGTATTGGTGGCAAACATGTATCCCTCAGTGATGCCGTTAACCGCCAAGAAAAATATTGCCAAACAATGCCATTGCAATAATATCACTGGCAAACTATCGGCAACAAAATCTGCACCACCATACAATAGCAGTACTGTGTGTGAATAACTCTGACCAAATACCAATGCAAGTAGACCTATTGATGATACAACCAAAGAAAGGTGACTCAGAACTTGGCAAGCTTCTTGTACTTTTGACTTGAAAAGGCAAATTTTTTATTTGTGTTTATTAGTTTAGTTTAATTTGATAGAATTTTAATTAATTTTTACCTTATCTTGTTTCTGTAGAGCCACATCTCTAGATATAGTCTGTGTAAAATAAAAGTAACTACTTTCCTCTATAGGGCGAAATATGAATCGTGCTGCTAGGCTGCCCAAATTATTGACAATATCATATGTGGCCTGTTCGCTGAAACTTAGGACTGGACTCATCGACATAACATATTTTTCTCCTTCCGTTAGAATTTGTTTAAGGACACCTTGCTTAACAAAGCTTAGTGTTAAAATTTGAAGTTCCGAATTAAAAAAACGTTCCTAAATATTACAATTCATCTTTAATTAGACAAAAATACAAATTTAAATTTTGAATAAGTTAAATATTAATGGCTTGGAATATGCTCGAATTATATAAAAGAACATCAAATTATTTTTCTTTATAATTATTTTTGGCTGGGGAGCCAATGATTCTAATTCGTTTAATAATCTATTGAATTTATTATATAAAATCTAATTATATAAAAATCTAATCTGTATATAGAATTCAATATATGTATCTATTTTTTTCTTACCTTGCTAATCATATTCCCAGGTAGAAACTGCTTCAAATTTGTAAATGGAAAATCATGCATATTATTGAAAATTGATTCATTTATCAATGGTACTCGAAGCTTCCATTTCTTTACAATAGCTTTATCTGATATTTTATATTCTTCAAATAATCGTATGTAAAAGGCGAAGAATCCATAATGTGATACAAGTATCGTTATAGCACTAACCAATTGAGCAATGGCAAATGCAAAAATGGCAACATTACCATTTCCTAAGACAATCCAAAGAAATACAATAGAACGAACAAATATATGAAGCGTATTCAAAATAACTTTAAGTTTAACAAAACAAAAGACTTGTATAATAAAAACTGGAGCTTCGGCACACAGTTCAATGATGCAAGACAAGGCGACAGCATAACAAGCAAATCTATATTGAGCCTCAAATACAGAATCAACAGCAGATAACCAATTGAGCCATATATACACGCAAGGTATGCTTATAGTTATGCAGATGGGAACTCTGGAAATGGGAAGAGGTACAGGAGGACAAGAAGAAAACAACCGGCAAGTTACAACACATATTGTTTATTAATTACACACGACGTTTTCGTGTCATTTAAAAAGTCTACTTACGTTAGCCACTGTTGATTTATTAATTGAGCCCATGAGCATTTTTCCCGTTGTAGTGAAGTGGCGCTAAGTGCTGCTCGATTTATAGCTTCTCGAGATAGGAACAGTATAGTGCTCTCCAACAACAGCAACCGTACATTCATAATGCCCAATACATCGCGTCCAACGTTGCGTACTATGAACGCATTTATACCAAAGGTAACAATGCGACATAATAACTAGTTGTTATGAAATTAAGCAGCACCAGAATTGTTATTTTTTTGTAAATTAAATTTTGAACGTTTTTCAACACAAAGTCAAATTACCCACCTGAAAAATAATACTTAATCCGGCGTTGAGCAAACTGCTTTGCAAGACATTACGTGACATCTTTTAAATAAATTTTTAGACCTGGGCATTAAAATCTTATCATACCTGTCCACACATTATTGTCTGTCTGTCTTTCCTTCTTGTGCGTATTGTATTGTTCCTATTTTTTTGGTCTACTAATTTAGATTAGGATGTGTAATGTTTTTATTGGTATTTGTTTTGATTCCGGGGGTAAGAAGTAACAATGTTGTTAATTAAGTGATCTTTCTGTTAAATTTTGTGATTTTTATACTGTATGACAAATTCACTCGTATCGTATCGTGACGTTACATGTAATTCGAAAATTTGTGTGTCAAACGAATTCGGATTTTGGTAAAGTTTAGTTTCACTTTAATAAACATAAGATTAAATACAAAAAATTATATTTGGAATCGTGTTATATACATTATTTATTTTTAGTCACGCATGATTCCTTTGTAAATTTATTAAATAAATATTAATTAAATATTTTATGTAAATAGTGGATTTTTCCACTGATGAGCTAGTTGAGCACTAGCGAAATAGCTATCTGGATAGGCTTTCCCCATAGTAATCAATTTCGATTATTATATTTTTTGGAAATAAATATTTTATAATCATAAAATATTTATTTAATAAATTTACAAAGGAATCATGCGTGACTAAAAATAAATAATGTACATAAGATTAAATGTTATTCGACACACAGAAATTTGCGTTTTCTAATTTGACAGAAACCAAAAATAGCTAAAATATTTGGGAACAAGTCTTGTTCCGTGAAGCAATACCAATTAAAAAAAAAAAATTATAAATAAAAAAATTGGCGGTCACGCTTATTTTCTGAGTTATGGGCCTCTGAACTTTTCATATGAAACTGTGATATTGACATAATTTGTTCAAAAATGTAGTGTGCAATCACAGTTTAATATGAAAAGTTCAGAGGCCCATAACTCGGAAAGTAAGGGCGACCGCCAATTTTTTTATTTTACATTTTCTTATTATTTTTTAATTCTCTATCAATTGGTGCTGCTTCACGGAACTAGACTTAAGCCAAAGTGTTTTACATAAGATTAAATGTTATTCGACACACAGAAATTTGAGTTTTCTGATTTGAAAAAAACCAAAAATAGCTAAAAAATTTGCAATTTGCTGTTGGTGCCATGTGAGGATTTGGATATTTATTTTTAATATTTTTGTTAGGATCACAATACGACTACACACTATGTGAATATTTATGATCTTTTAAATGGGACTAATCTATGAATCTGCAAAAATCTTCTTTTTATAATTCTTCCAAAAAAAAAAAACCGACTACAAAACAAATATATGTGCATCAATTCTGAACTAAAAATTTAAAAGAAAGTAATGTGTAAGAAATAGTACTCAAATCAAATACTTTTATACTTGTTGCTCTAACGGACATAGTAATATACGTTCTGTACATTCAAATGTCTATCCGTAACGGTTAAGCAGATAAAGCCATATACGACAAATTACGTCAGATATGATGACACCCTTTATTTTTTTACACTTATTATTACTGACACAGTAATAAAAAGTAACGGTTCCAAAGATATGGCCATATAGCTTAAACAATATCACCTAGGGGACACCCTTTAATGTGCAATTTTAAATTAAACACTTGTTTTAAAGGACAGAAATTTTGTAAATTTCTAATGTCTGTCTAAAAAGGCTCAAAAGTTTGGCCATATGCATCAATTTACATCTACTATTGAGACACCCTTTAAAATTTTAAATATTTATTAATGCTATTATACGGGACATAGTAGTGGAGATTCTGTCTAATTTTCAAGTGTTTGTCTATAACGGTTCAAAAGATAGGGCTAGATTAGCTAGTAAAATTATATCAATTATGGGGACACCCTTTAGTTTCCAAATTTAAATTATATACTTGATGTTATAAAGGACTTAGATATACAGGTTCTTTGAATATTTCAACCGTCTCTCTGTTACGGTTCAAAAGTTTTGCAATATACATCAAATTATATCAACTATTGGGACACCCTTTAACTTCTAATTATAAATATTTAATTTCTGATTATAAATATTGGACATTCTGTCAAATTTTCAAGTGATTGTCTACAATGGTTCATATATTTAAATTGACGTCACATATGGGGACACCCTTTAATTTTTATGTTTATTTTTTTATTAATTTCTGTTATAGGCAGCTATAGTAATAAGCAGTTTTTTAAAATTTTAAAAGGGTGGCCTTTACGGTTCATAATACACGTAAAAAACACGTATATTGTATGGGGACACCCTTTAATTTTCAAAATTCTGAACTTCTTTTAAAATGGGACCAATCTGTAAGCATTTCCTTTCTAATAAAGAAAAAATTTTTAAAATCGGTTCGGAAATGACTGAGTTCTGCGGGCACAAACATAAAAAAGCAACATTCAGACGAATTGACAACCTCCTTCTTTTTTTTAAGTGGGTTAAAAAGGGATAACCTGGGATAAACCGTCAAAACGCTATTTAAATCGTCAAATTTACAATAACTAAAAAGGGATAACCTGGGATAAACCGTCAAAACGCTATTTAAATCGTCAAATTTACAATAACAAGTCAAATCTGGCAACAACGACTCAATAAAGTATTTCGTTTTTAAAAACTCGTCAGTATTAACGGCAAATTTGCTCAGTAATTTGCTTAAAAATACAGTTTTTTTTAATTTGTTTGTTTATTAGTGCAAGCGGTGTTGTGATTTTATAAATAAAAAATTATAAAGTGTTTAGTTTTACTTATGATACCTATTAATAAATAACAACAATACGTGTTAGAGTCTTTAGCGAAATACATTTAAATCACCGTAAATATGTATGTATGTATGTTAAAATAAAAATACAACAACATTGCTTAAAATGCTCATGGGAATACGTTGAAGCTTTAAAAAAGTGCGTTCATTAAGCTTTTCGAATAAAATTTGTAATTTACATTGTATACCTGTTTGGATTAATGTTAAGAAAAAGTAATTATTATTATGTTCTACAATAAAACAAAATTCTCTACAGTGGGTAAGTTTGATTTTGGTTAAAAAATATTTTTTTTTGTATTTAAAAAACGCCTGATTTAAAATAAAAAATATTGTATATACAAAACCGAATTGGTTTTATGGCAACGTTATTAAAACCTAATACCATAACGAAATACTTTAAAAAATATGCACAGGTTTCAAATACACTGCGTCACAATATTATAGCCACTTGATCCTACATTATCCCCCGTCTACATTAGCCATCGTGGCTTAACAAAAGTTAAATTTTATATAAAAAAACAGTATTAAAAATAAAATTTTTTTATATGTATATAGTTTGACTAATGTTAAGACAAACTATGCATAACTCCCTTCTCCATTAGCAACAAAAGTCAAATTTCATATAAAAAACAGTATTAAAAGTAATGTATTTTTTATATGAAGTTTGACTTTTGTTAAGCCATGTTAATGACTAATGTAGACGAGGTTAACAAATTTCAAACTACATATAAAATAAATCAGTCAGAGTGTATTACCTCTCTATAAAAATATCAGGCCTACCTATTGCGGTTCAAAACATAAGGTAATATAGGTGAAAAACATGTCTCTGATGGATCACCCTTTAGTAATTAGTAATTGTTACAGCGGCCGAAGTACAACATCTGCTGTAAACAATTATAGAGTCTACCTATTACGGTTCAAAAAATAAGGCTATTTAAGTAAAAATCGTGTCTTTAGGTTTATACACCCTTTAATTTTGTTTTTTGTTATAACGGCCATAGAAATCCTTTTTCTATGAATACATCAAGAGTTTACCTATTACGATTAAAAAAATAAGTCACTATACGTGAAAAACATGGCATTGTCGGAACACCCTTTAATTTTTAGTAATTGTCATATCGGCCGTGGCAACATATCTCCTGTAGAAGAATCTATCTATTACGGTTCAAGAAATAAAGCGTTATACATGAAAATAACGTCACTGTCGGAACACCCTTTAAATTTTATTATCTGTTAAAGTTTTCTTAGTAATAAACCTCCTGTAAAAACTTCAAGAGTCTACTTATCATCGTTCAAAACTTAGACCATATACACGCAAAGCACTTCACTCTCGGAACACCCTTTAATTTTAAGGTTTAATTTTATAAACTTGTTTAGAAAGCGAACATAGTGTCTGCAAATTTTAAGTGGTAGCCTCCTATAGCTCAAGAAATAAAGACATAAAGGCAAATAACACCTCTCTTTCGGAACACCCAATAAGTTTTAGTATTCATTGCTATAGTGGCCACAGTTATACACCTTCTGTGAAAATTTGAAGCGTCTACCTACTATGGTTCAAAACTTAGGCCTTATACATGCAAATCACACCACTATCGGAACACCCTTTAATTTTTAGGTTTATTTTTTTAGACTTGTTTATATAGCGAACTAAGTTTTAATTACTGTTTTTCAATCTTGAGTCTATGCCTCCTACAGTTCAAGAAATAAACACATATTCGTGAATAACACCTCTCTATCGGAACACCCTATAATTTTTTGTATTTGTTACTATAGCGGCAACAGCTATACATCATCTGTGAAAATTTCAAGAGTCTACCTATTACGGTTCCAGACATTCTAGCGAAAACAATAGGGTTTCGTTTTTACCCTTTGGGTACGGAACCCTAAAACCGGTATTAAAAATAATGTTTTAATATGAAGTTTGACTTTTGATAAGGCGGGGGTAATGACTAATGTAATCGGGGGTTAATGTAGAGCTGGCCATTAGAGAATATTTGTTGTCAATGTTTTGCTAAATTATACTTTTTTGGTAAATTTAAAAACTGAAAAGTACACTAATGAAAAGTACACTAATGTGTTCGCATCACGTAAAATATGATAAATTTTCCCCTAAAAATATCCCATTTCTAAGAGAAAATAAAGATAAAACCCCGAATTTACACAATTTTACCGGTATAAATGACTTGGCCGGACCCTTTTTTGTTGTAAACTGGAAGTTTCAAATAAAGGGTGTTTTTTATAGAGGTATAGAACTTTAAGTTGGCATTACTTTTCAAGATGGCGACCGATTTAACAGCGTTTCAAGTGATTTATTCTCAGTTTGGTTTGGCAATTCATCATGAATAGACCCACTCCTGAACAGTAAGGCGTAGATTCGTCGAATAGGCCCAAAACGAGATTACCGTTGTTCCCGATTTTCATAAGCGAATTTTGTTTAGCGATGAAGCGCACTGAATGGTTACGTCAACAAACAAAACTGCCGCATTTGGAGTGAAGGTAATCCTCAAGTGTATGTCGAAACACCGTTACATCCAAAAAAATTAGATGCGCTTTATGGGCTGGTGGAATCATTGGTCCGTACTTTTTCAAAAACGATGGTGGCCAGAACGTTACAGTCAATGGTGATCGGTATAGAGCCATGATTACTAACTTTTTCATTCCTGAATTGAATAACCATGATGTCCAGATGTGGTTACAACAAGACGGCGCAACATGTCACACAGCTCGTGCCACAATAGATTTATTGAAAGACACGTTTGGTGACCGCCTAATTTCACGTTTTGGACCTGTGAGTTGGCCTCCAAGATCTTGTGATTTAACATCGCTAGACTTTTTTCTGTGGGGCATGTAAAGTCATTGGTCTATGCGGATAAGCCACAAACGCTTGTCCGTGTTATTGCCGATATACGGCTACAAATGTTGGAAAAATTCATCGAAAATTGGACGTCCAGATTGGACTACATCCGCGCCAGCCGTGGGGTTATATGCCAGAAATCATATTTAAAATGTAATTCCACAAGATTATTTTTCGGATAAATAAAATTCATGTCAATCGAATAATCCATCGTTGTTTTATTGCAACTTAAAGTTCTATACCTCTATGAAAAACATCCTTTATTTATGCGAAGTTAATATATCGAGTGATTTTTTAAGAGCTTGAGAACTTTTTTTAAAAAAAAAACGCATAAAATTTGCAAAATCTCATCGGTTCTTTATTTGAAACGTTAGATTGGTCCATGACATTTACTTTTTGAAGATAATTTCATTTAAATGTTGACCGCGGCTGCGTCTTAGGTGGTCCATTCGGAAAGTCCAATTTTGGGCAACTTTTTCGAACATTTCGGCCGGAATAGCCCGAATTTCTTCGGAAATGTTGTCTTCCAAAGCTGGAATAGTTGCTGGCTTATTTCTGTAGACTTTAGACTTGACGTAGCCCCACAAAAAATAGTCTAAAGGCGTCAAATCGCATGATCTTGGTGGCCAACTTACCGGTCCATTTCTTGAGATGAATTGTTCTCCGAAGTTTTCCCTCAAAATGGCCATAGAATCGCGAGCTGTGTGGCATGTAGCGCCATCTTGTTGAAACCACATGTCAACCAAGTTCAGTTGTTCCATTTTTGGCAACAAAAAGTTTGTTAGCATCGAACGATAGCGATCGCCATTCACCGTAACGTTGCGTCCAACAGCATCTTTGAAAAAATACGGTCCAATGATTCCACCAGCGTACAAACCACACCAAACAGTGCATTTTTCGGGATGCATGGGCAGTTCTTGAACGGCTTCTGGTTGCTCTTCACTCCAAATGCGGCAATTTTGCTTATTTACGTAGCCATTCAACCAGAAATGAGCCTCATCGCTGAACAAAATTTGTCACATTTGAACATTTCGAACCGAACACTGATTTTGGTAATAAAATTCAATGATTTGCAAGCGTTGCTCGTTAGTAAGTCTATTCATGATGAAATGTCAAAGCATACTGAGCATCTTTCTCTTTGGCACCATGTCTGAAATCTCACGTGATCTGTCAAATACTAATGCATGAAAATCCTAACCTCAAAAAAATCACCCATTATAAGACATATCTGCAGCATTATAAAAGTTGGGGTCTACTTTAGTGGCTTACTTTTAAAACGGAAGACAAATTCGAACACTAACAACGTTTCGTTCATTGCTAGTTATAGAATAAATGTGAAAATGTTCAAACGACCAAATGAAAAACAATTCAATACTGAACTTAAGGTTAGGTTAAGAATTAGCCGAGAAGTATAGGATTTTATATTTGTTAACTAAGTCTTGTTAACATAATTTAGTGGTTACGTCTCTTTGGTCAAATATTACGCATATCTGAAATACCTTTAGGTTCACATATCGGTCGCTTTGTTTTACGAGTAGGAGAAAATGGTTAAGAGCTTTAAAATGTTCAGAAATCTTAGCCCATAAATTCTTTAGTTGCTTCCGTTAAAATCTCGAATAATTTCCGACTAGAAACAAGTTCTTTAAGTCCCTACTCGTCAGAAGTTGAGAAAAGTTGCTGAGCTCTCAAACTGCTGCTCCCAGAACACCCGCATGAAAAATTCGAAGATACACAGTAATGAAGTATTTTACGCCCCGATACTAGGAATAGGTACTTTAAACTTTTTCTTCTTTTGAGAAGTTATGTATTTAGAACAATCTTAGTTACATTCTAAATATTGTGCACATAGCTATCCGAATCCTCTCCTGAGTCAATACGATGCCGGCGACTAACCGCAGCTATTCGATGTGCTCTGGTTACTTGGTTGACTAGGTACATTAGTTTCCATATAGATAAATGCTACGTGTTTCGTTAATCTTATTAGAAATATGTTTGAAAACTAAATGAGAATTGTAAGCGCAGGACTTACCAACAAAGCAATGTTATCTACTGTAAAACTGCAAAAGAGATACTTATGTCTTATTTTTCATAAACTTAATGAGAATTAGAAAACCTTATAAGAAATATGTTTGAAAACTAAATAAGAATTGTGAGTGTAATTTTTGACATCGCATTGGAAATTTAAAAAGAAGCAGGTGGAATGTGCAATGCCATATCAAGCTATTGTACAATGTAATTTTTGAAGGCCATCCTACAGCCAGTGTAGATGAAAAATGCATCCTATTGATTCTTGAATTTTCGATCGTCAAATAATTTTTTTTGGTAGTTGTTTTATTTATTAAATCTTCAAATATAATTGAAATAACAATATTATACTTAATGATATCCAGCCAATGCTGGGCAAAAATTTATTTTCACGGTTGGTGTCATCATTTTGGATTCATCTCTCCAGGGCCCCCTCTTGGTCGTTTAGGATGTTACAGGCCAGCGGGATTTCTGCTGCATTGAGATGTTTGTGGATGTTCGAAATGTTCAAAATTATATTTTGGCACCTTTGAATTTTTTCTAAGTTTGAAGCCCCATAACTGAATTCCATAATACCATATCGTTTTGAGGATCGAATTGTACAGCAAAAGCTTGCAATCTAAGCTGATGATAGAGTTTCTACCAATAAGCCAGTTAAGTTGGACTGCTTTTAATTTTATTTGTGTTAACTTTGATTCTAAATAGCGTTTCCAAGTAAGAAGCCGATCAAGAGGATCAACAATGTATTTGATTTCAGAAGCTTGAAGTATCATTTGATTGTTTATGCGAATACGGGGGTAGGAATCTCTTAGCAGTATGAATGTTATAAGAGTGCATTTTTGATAATTCCCTTTTATTTTCCATTTCTTCAACCACTTTTCCAGATTGAATATGTGGTCTTGTAGATATCGTAATGCTGATTAGGGACTTTTGTGAATGCTTAGAAAATATGAGTCATCAGCAAGTGCCGATGTGTAGATTCGGTTGCTAGTTGACATGTCTGAAGTATACAACAAATATAAAATGGGTCCCAATATACCACCTTTGGGAACTATGGCATCAGTTGGCTGAGGTGAACTGAAAAAGTCTCCTTATTTCAGTGTAGTGTTTCGAGTAATTAAATAAATTTCTAACTGGTTATAGATGTTTTTGGGGAAATTTCGCTTTAATTTATATATGAAGCCTTTATGTCACATTTTATCGCTTGAGACAAGTCTTTGAAAAGGGCTGAAAAATATGTGTTTCCCAAAGGTCCTTTTCAGTACTTTTTTCCTGAATCCGAATTGATGGTTCGGAATACATCCTATCTCGCTTAGAATTGGGTTTAAATTAAAAATTAAAATCTTATGGGCTTATGAGTCTGTATTATTCTTTTTGTGTGTGATCTACTCCTGGTTTAGGAATCATAGTCATAAATCAAAGAAATCTTCTAATTTGGAAGAAATCACTCAAGACGTAAAATGCCATTAAATATAAAAATTATTATTTTCCATGTTATACGAGGCAGCTCAATTAGCATCTTATTGCTGGTTTTATCAAAACTAGGCGCTTCCTTGGTGTTTAAATCACTTCTTGACCTTTCAATATAACGAAGCTCAAACTTTAGGGTAACTGCCGGACTAACATCGGGAGGTGGCTGCTTAGCTACATATATCAGTCAAGATATTTGGAGTAACACCATTTTCCAAATGACCAACAAATAGATTGCTGTTATTGGTATCATTTATTGCCCAACATTTCACGAAGTTCGCAAGGGAGGTTTTTATAAGTTTCTACACGCCCGAATTTTTTAGGCATGTTATTCCGTGGCATTCCAGCAGTGTTCCGCAGTATTCTTTTCGTATGTTTTTAAGTTGGTGGGGAGATCTTTTCTCAGTCTGTAGCCATTCAACATCCGCAGAATAAATTGGGTTGTACCTAGTTTGTTGTCGGGTTATTGTTGCATGTTAGTCAGCTAACTTGAGGTTTTTTTCGTCAAAATCAGAAAGACGTTCTAGGTCATCTGGTGTTCTTAGCGGTACATTCTCCAAACAATGAGAACTGTTATGTTTTCTATAATATAATTAATTTATGCAAGTGTTTGTCGTCGGTGATGCAATAGTGGGTGAATGATCTGAAGATAATTCTAGTGATGATGAAATACCATTAATCACGTCAAAATCAATAACAGCAGGCCAAGTAAGTCCTCTCGAAATCACAGTCAGGCCCATTTTTGAAATTGCTTCCAACAATACACGACCTTTTGGAGTAATAACCCTTGTTTTGTAGAATGTATGTTCAGCGTTGTAGGCACCAGATAGATGCCTATTGATTTGTTAAAATCGCTGTATACTCTGATATAATAAATCTAGAAGGTTAATAAGTCGAAGAAATTACTAAGTTTCGTTGAAATTCTTTAAGGCAGATATTTGTTGTTTGAAGGTAGTCCTCGCAAAAATCGCACAATAAATAGTGTTTGATTCGGGACTTTATCAATTTTAGAGATCCATTACACGCTCTACAACGGGGGTCCTTAGTATCATATAATATATAGCCACTGATTTTAAAGAGACTATCTGTTGTTAAGTGAGTCTCTGAATTAAGCATGACATCAATTTGTTAATGTATTCGAGTTCATTTTTGTGTTGTTTTTGTTAAATCCAAGAAAGAAGTAAAATTAATGCGGAATACCCTAAAAAAAAACAAACGAATTGTGTTTTTTGTTTCTTATTTTATTTTTAAAATTATTATAAAATTTATTTATGCATGTATGTATGTTAGTATGTAGGTATATTTTTATTTATTCAATAAATGTTTTTTTTTCGAAATTCTGTTTCAATAATACTTAACATAGTGACCAGGCCAGATATCAATTTATTTAGACAAAAGTCACACTTAATATAAATTAAACAGTATTATTAAAAATGTTTTGTAAATATGAAGTTTTAGTTTTGTCTTAACAAATTTATGTCAGCTCTAGACACTAAGTAATGTAGAGTCTAGACCTGACAACAATTTTTCTTGCCAATACTCAAACTTCATTTAGAACACCCAGTATTAAAAACTATGTTTCTTAAATGAAGTTTGACCTTTGTCTAGATTTGTCTGGTCTAGACGCTAGGTAAAGAAACAACTGAACGAAATTATTATAACAAATTCAAACATACAACATAAAATTTATATTATTTATATTATTATGAATGTAGATATATTGGCATTTATTTAAAATCTAAATGAGGAGATCCATTCACATCACAGTCATCGATTTAATTTCTATCTTATTTAAATTTTTGTTTTTATCTAATTTGTGTATTTTTGTTTTGTTAATTACTTAATTCTTCTTCTTGTTAACGAAATAACAGTGTATTTATGTATGCAATTTTCCAATTTATCGCATATTGTAAATGCATGAGTTAATTTCTTTATTATTAATTTTGTTTAATTTTATCTGAATTTTGTTTGTGTAGGATAATATGGAGGGGTGTTTTAATGCACAATGTGTATGGCATAAATTGCGGATGGCAATATCACTTGATCAACAAATTCGTCACTACTTATTTTCTAAACATTTTTATGCTAATAGTTTGTTAGTATGAGAACGAGTATTTTTTTTTAAGTGTAGGGGATTTGAAATTTGTGAGTCTAAAAATCAAGAATAGAAAACAAGATTACGACATGCCCATGTTTTCCCGTTAGATGACGTAGTTCGGACAATGTAAACCCCCGTCTTTATTTGCTGTCAACATGTCTTAACAAAAGTCAAACTTCATACAAAAAAACCAGTATTAAAAATAATGTTTTTTTTACATAGAAGTTTGACTTTTGTTAACGCATGTTAACCTAGTGTCTATACCTGATAAAAATTTCTCTTGATAAAAGTAAAACTTCATATTAAAAAAAACATTATTATTTTTTTATCAGGTATAGACGGTAAGTAGTGTCTAATGGAGAAGGGGATAAGGTTGCCATGTCTATAGTCGCCAATTTGTTTCAAATAAGTACGTCTCAAAAAAATTAAATAAGAGGCAAAAATTGGCAACCCTGCCATACTCTCTAAATTTACATGTATTTAAAGGCTCATGATTTTTAGTTATGCTCTCAATCGGAATTATTACACAATAAGATCGATATGCGCAGAAAATTTATATTATACATATTTTTGGGGAGACGTAATCTTGTCTTCTATCATTCTTGCTATTTACTACTTATGGCCCGTCTCAACGCAGTCATTTTTATGTTATACTATGTCTCCACTAACGTTTTGAGTAAAACGCTAAGCCGAAGTGTTTTAGAATATTAGTATTTTCTTTATAGGCGTCCATTCTGTTGCGTATACCGACGATCTGGTTGCTGAAAAATTCATCAAGACCTTTCCTTTATAACAACCAAAACATGGTGCAATGAACATGGACTAACCATAAATGCTAGCAAATCCGACGATATGCTCTTGCCTAGAAGGATAAATTGAATAAAGGTTCGACCCTTAATGCTTTTCGGGTCGGAAATCAGTTTGTCAAGGAAAGTGCCATTAAGCGTAAGTTGAATGGGGTTCAAAAAATGCTTGTATGAGTAAATTTGGTGTAATGCGCGCGGAAATTGAGCAATGTTGGGATTGTTACTGTTGGACTTATTCATTAGATCGCATAGGCCGCGATACCATTGCTTTTGGCCGAACATGGACCTAGTTAGTAAGCAGATTAGGGAAGCTCAAATGCCAATGGAAAGGAAAAATATTCGAAAGATAGCATCGGTCAACTTATTGCGAAAGGCGTTATACACAATGAGTTTATGGAAAACGACATTAGTTTTTTTGTTGATGGATATCTTATGGACGGTAGAGAAGATGTATACTCAGCTGAGCTGAACTTGTCTTCTACTCTGCATTTGTGGAAGTACGTCTCCGTTTACCAGCCAGAATAGCCTAGAATAGCGTTAGATCGCCTTAACAACCAGTCGGTTATAAAACGCATGAGGTAAACTAGTGCTGGTATATGTATTAAAAATTAACAGATGTGAATCGATTGATGAGGAAACCTTGGTTGGAACGAAGAAGCAGACCAACTAGCAAAAAAGGGATCTGCTGTGCATTTCTGTTGACCAGAACCCAGATTTGTACTGAAAAATGGCTCAATGCGAGTGAAGGTTCTACAACGGGTGAACTCATTGAACCTGAAAAGGAGGAGGCAGGCCACTACATCTCGACATGCTCGAATGCAGGAGGGCCAGTAAGGGTCTCAGATATAATAGATGTACCTTAAACTGGATAACTGCGCTAGTGATAGGTCATGGCAACTTCAAGTATCATCTAGCCAAAATGAAAATCGAAGAAGATGATATTAGTAGACTGGAAGTGAATGTCCAGTTCTGGCTAGCATAAGACTTACGACCACGAAACACGTTAAATGTGGATGTCTTAGTGGATATAAGACTTGGAAAATTGCTAGGAATTACTAGAGACTCCATGACGAAAAATAAAACGAATAGTTACCAGTCGACAGATTAAAATCACTTAAGTGAAGAGTAAAGGCTGGTGTTAGCATGTGACTCAATGAAAGTTGGATTGCCGTAAATTACAAATCGATTGCCTATAATCATTGAGGAAGGAAGGGGATCTTCGAAAGGACCCATTAGGAAGGCGGTATGCTTCATTAATACTAATAAATAACTAAACTCCATAACATGATAAACCATGATAAACCTCAAATTGTTATAAAAAACACAGCTTTTTTTAATGTACGATGTGATGTCAATATATTTGAAACGATTGGTTGAGTGGGATAGAATTTTTTCAGAATTTTCTGTTTGAATCGAACGATTGTGTAGGATAGTGTATCCTGGCCTTTAAGGCCGTGATTCACTACCATACTTATGATCTGCCAAAAATGTTTAAAAAATAAAATAAGCTACGTGGAGACGTTAAAATACAAAAATACTACGTGGAGAGACTGGACGTTACTAAAAGAAAATATTTAATTTGGTATTAAGGAGTAATTGTTTTTTAATTTATTATTATGCTACGTACATATGTACCTTATTTTCAAATATGTAATTTATCAAAGGTTAATTAAACTTGAACTTTGTATTTGCTTATCTTCCCGTGAATCTGACAAAATATGACTAGACTATGGCTTTTTAATTTTCCGACCTTGTAAAGTTTTTTAGGAATTTAAAGTATTTATTATTATTTATTTATTAAATGTTACAATGCAATCAAAAATTATATTAAAAATTATTTTACCAAGCATAGTAACGAATAGCTTTACTCGTTTAAGTGAAACACCCTGAATTTTTGATGGGAGTCGAACCCTAGACGTTGAGACTGATAGACTAACACACTAACTACTGGACTAAATTACATACAATTATTATGGAGCTTAACAAATGATCATTATTAAGTCATAGACCATAAGACCTTTTGAAAAGCCTTTATGTTCACCATACAAGCTCTAGACTATGAATGTAGTCAATAATCCTATCCAGTGAAAGATCATTCACACCCACTAAAGGCAACAGAAGAACATCTGGAAAATTTTATTTTACAAGAACTAAAGACTGGACACGCAAAGAGTACATGACAGTAGCCTTTGTCATGTACCTCGCAATAGCGTAGTAAAATACTTTGCCTGTCTGTCGGAGCTTTGCAATGACGAAAAAACTCTGTTCCAAGGAAGCAGGAACCAGTTTAGCGTAGTCGGTAGATCTCAAAGAAGAGTTGTACACCTCGACGGGCTCATGTGTAACCAAAAATAATATTATTGAGAAATATTTCTGAATGTCATTATTTTTTTTTTGAGCTAAGTTATGTCAGGCGTTTTTTTTTTACCTGCTTGAGAACTATCGATATCGATAACTGTGGTTTGATTGCTGAGAATGTCAAACTGTGTTGACATTTCTGTTCAGTAAGGTTTCGCAAACCATCTTGAAGCGTTTAACGCCAGAACAACGCTTCCGAATTGTGGAAATTTACTTTGAAATAAAAAATCTGTTAGCGAAGTTCATAGAGTACTTCGTTCATTTTACGCCCATGATAATCGGTCTAGTGAACAAGCAAGCCATGCAGTTGTTGATTGTTTTCGCACCAATTTTACTCTTTTCGATTCAGAACCATAAATCAGACAAATAAATGTGCGTTTCAAAGAGAATATTGCTGCTGTAGCGCAAAGTATTGAAAAAGAAGCGAAAATGTCGATTCGAAGTCTTTCTTAACTTGTTGGCCTTCATGGAAAATTTTTTAATATGAAAAATTTTACGGAAGCTCGTGCAAGAATTAAAGCCAAACAACCATCGTTTGCGTTGCATTTTTGCTGATTAGGCTCATTTGATTTCTGATTTCTGGTGAAATAGTTACGTCAATAAGCCAAATTTCTGTATTTGAAGCGAAGACAATCTTCAAGTCGGTAACGAATCACCATTACAACCATTGGCTGGCGGCATCATCGGTCCGTATTTCTTTCGAAATGAGTAAGGAGCTGCCTTTACGGTGATTGGAGAGCGCTATCTAGCCATGCTGACCATCTTAAGCCATTGGTTTATGCCGACAAATCAGCCGCACTTGAAGCATTGGAAGCCATCATTGACGCCATACTTAAAAGGTTGTCAACAATTGGACTTATCGAATGGTCCATGTCATTTTTATTTCTCATGCTTAAATGCATGAGAATACATAGTAATGTGACGCAAAATCAGCCACTCAACCCTTCTGGGTTTGTCTAGACATATTTATGTCGGCTATACATATGTTCAGCTTAAAAAACCGTTCATAAACTAAATATTCTATTATGCATAAGGCGATAAATATATATTCTCTACAAAATACAAACAATTCTTTTTAATCTTATGTTATAATTTTTTTTTATAAATACATAACTAGTTTTGTCTATGTGGTTAATTTTTCGTGTAACAAACAATCTACTATTTTACTAATTTACTTATAATTCGTTAAGGGTTTTGCTTTATAAATATGTTAACAATTTTTAGGATTTTCATTGTGTCTAGAGTGTTTACTTAAGGAAATATTGATGACTTTGTTGTTCTTTAAATGAAAGTAGCAAAAAAAAAATATATAAAATATCATACATTTGCTTTAACTGGCTTCGGTATACATACATATATCAGAAGCTACAAAATTCGTCAAAACTCCTCTTTCCGACTTTCCCGTTCTAATCGCCAGACTTTAACTCAAAAACACATTTTATTCTAGGAGTACAAAATTCCATATTTGAGCTATTATAGTTCCAACTCCATATATTACTTGAGCAATTTTTGCATACCAAAAACAAATCACAAATTTTAAAACAGTTATTTCGGTGTAGTTGTTTTTGAAAAAGAAAATATTGTTACGAAAGAAGAATTTATTCATTATTTGCTCTGAACAACAATACTCTCGAACAACAACAACAACATTAATGGTTTGTTCTCTTGCTATGATGAAAGAAAGAAACAAATCTAGAAATGCCTCATGTACAAACATTCATAAAACAACAAGCACGGGATGAGTGGCGCATATACATACGCACATTAAATAAACACTCCTCAGTTAAATAAACAGGCACATACATACATAAATACAAGCATGAAAAAATAAACAACCACACAAACAGGTATAAAGAAATAAACAGAAAACAAGAGCAACAACAATCGAAGCTATTGGATCTGTCTGGAATAGAACATTCTAGTGCTTTTAAATCGCCTATTTAAGCAAATCGTGCTGGCGAGTAGTATGGCAGTATTATTTCAAAAGTCAAAGAGTTCATTTGTCGTATTGTAAGAAAGTGTTTAACAGTTTGTGTATTTTTGAACAGTGGTGTTAATAAATAAATTGACTTACAGTAAAAGTAATAACAGTGTGTATCTATTTTGCAATTGAAAGAACCCAATGTAAACTAAAATCGTAACAATATAAATTATGGTTATTTCTTTGCATTTGGTACAAAATACTAGAATAGAAGCTATGGCGCGTACACTTTAGGGAACATATTCACCCCAATCACGAATAATTATTCCCATAAAAAAACTCCCAAATGTTTCTATCGTTTATGATTTCTACCGTAAAATACAAGTAAATTGTTATTGCAATCATTCACTATAGAAAAATTTGGGAGTTTTTTCATGGGAATAATTATTTGTGATTGGGGATGATTTTAAATTTAAAATTGTATAAATTTTTAATAACGTCCAATCTCAAATTTCTATAGCTAAAATGTGGAACATAAGCGTATCAATAGTTTCGCATCAGATAAAGAAACTATAAAACCACTGGAACGGTGGAGGCAGTTAATAGCGGCGCCCTGAAAAACTTCACTACAAACAGACAGAGAAATCGTCCGTTTAATTAAGAAGAAACCGCTTATTTCTTCCAAAGATGTTGTAAGTGAACTTAATCTCAATATTAGTTCAAGCACGGAGAGATCATAAGAGAATAATTTGAGGAGCTTTATGCCGCCTAAGAAACCTATACTGATGTGGAAGCATTTCAAAAAGAGTTTTACTAAATTAATTGCAACGTATGCGTTAATTTAAATTACTTTTATTAAATTGTAGACTGGATTTTGCAAAAGCTTACGCAAATTGGACTGTGGCAAAGTGGAAAACAGTTTTATTTACCGATAAGTCTAAATTTAACTTGCTAAATTCGGATGCCGAAAGGAAAGCGGGTAAATTCGCGTTATTGCAAAGGCACAATAAAACATGGAGGCGGAATTGTTATGGTGTGAACCTGTTTTTCCGCGAATGGAGTTGGCACCTTTTATTTAAATGCCAACGAAAATGGATCGCATTGTTTATAGAGACATTTTAGCCAACCACATGCTTCAGTATTTTGCATGGGAAATGCCACTTTATTGGGGTTTTCAGCACTCGTCAAGGTTGGTCAAGGACTGGTTGTCGGCTAAAGGGATTCAAGTTTTGGATTGACCAGCTCAGTCTCCAGACTTAAGTCCCATAGAGAACCGTTTCGAAATTTTGAAGCTTAGGGTCGGAACTCGCCGTTTTAGCAATAAGCAATAGCTATAATCAGAGGGGGAATCAATACCAGCAATTATATTAATGAATGAAGTAATAAGAAATAATTGAAGTCTGTTCTACGCTTTATATAATAATGGGAAGGGATATACATTTTCATTATTGAGGAGCAATTTTGTAAGCGATCGCCAATATGGTTTCTGTAGGTGACGCTATACAGGGGACATGCTAGCATTCGTTTCGCTATAATGGTGTAATTCCATATATTATTTCGGTGAAAGTAAGATGGTGACTCTAGATATTTTCGAGGCGTTTCATACAAAGTGGAATGGTACTGTTCTTTCAAAACATTTCGATTTTAGTGTCGGTGATAACTAAGGGATCACACTATATGAGTTGTTATAGATGGGATTTTATGAAATGGGTTCAAGACTATTTCGGGGTACTGCATGGCTCTGTTTTTTTCCTTAACAAAAGGCCGAGCCTGAAAAACATGAATGATATGGTCAATCATGATCTCGTAAAATTCTCTGATTGGTGCCAAGTGCATAGAGTGGATTTTAATGTTCCTAAGAGCATTATGCTTACGCCCAGACGTTCGAGCGGAAATTGTGCTTCATCTGTAATTATGGATGGTATAAAGGATAAGGAGATGGAAGCTCTTAGTGTTCTTGGCATAAAAGTCCAGTGCTATGTTCGATAGACTAAACACAAGTCTTTTGAAGCGATAAAAAAGATACTTTATCCGATCTTCTTACTATTTATACCACCTACACCGTCCACAAATGGACCAAAACTCAATAGTGTGAGCCGGTGTTTTAAAGGCTTTTCTAAAGCTGCTCAACCAAATGAAGAAAATGTTTTAGGAGTTTATAGGTGTCATTAAGGTATTTAACACTATTGACTCTCTTGAACATCGTCGCAATATGTGAGGTGTTTCGCTATTTTATTGTTTCTGTTGTGTAATGTGTTCTAATGCGATTAATGAACTCGACTCGATTCCCTCACGGTTTTGCGTACAACACGCTTTTTGTTAAGGTCTTCATTTTTTGTCGATTGGCCAGTGAATCACACTATGAATTACAGAGAGAATTCGCGTTTTAGCCGAACAGTTTTTATGTGGAATCATATTCTTGCAGATGTCTTTCTGTAACTTTTAATGTGGGAAAATTCAAATGGAATCCTAGGAAATTATCAAATTTCCTAGTTCTGGCTCAATGCATTGCATGTGTTCTTCAGCCGCAATGCGAACTAGTGTAAGCGCCATTTTGTATCTGTAGAAATAATATCGATCCATTATAACAAGAACAAACAGACCAGAGACCTAACAACAATCAAACCAGAGAGTTTTTTTTTTGGGTTAACGATTACTAAAGAAGGCTAAGTGGGGTCTGTCGACCAACAAGGCTATGTCCACAGTTTTTTGAGATGCCGCAGTATTGGTCATTCCCATTTATTACCTTAAAAAGGGTTGTTCAGTAAACGATCAACATTGTACAAAGCTTTTGGACAAATCCAATATTGATTCAAAGTAAGAACGACTGGATTTAGGGAAGAAAAAATTGTTGTTAATTAAAAAAAAAACTCGCGGTTGAAAACATGTGTAGTCACTATGAGAAAAATCCCTGAATCGATATACAAACGTTAGGATGAAGAGGAGAAAGAGACGATGGAGCCTCTCCTCTGTCATTTTTCAGGTCTCTCTACTGACAGGACGGCGTTTCGCGCTGTGACGTAACTAGGATAAACTCATTAATCCGGGCTTCGAGATGGTTTTGCACTAGACTAAGTTTGGATCTGCAGAAACCTTAGCGATTTTCCTGCTCATACCTCGTCAGGCGTCACAAAGCCACCACAAGGACGCAAGTGACTCGGTTTTAAATTTACAAACCGGCAACCTGAGCAACCTAACCTACCAACAACTACCTCATCCAGCACAATCTCTGGATCTAAGCCCTTGCCCAGTGTTTTTAATAAAAAAACGGCAGGTTGGCAAGAGATTTTGGTCAAATGGAAAGCCTTGAGAATCTTATTATTTCAAGCAAATAAAAGAAACCGGAACGATATTCGAAGAAATGTTTCGAACTTAAAGGAGATTATGTTGAGGTATTCTCCGTTAACACCTGTGTAGTAGCGCCAAATTTGTAAATTAAAATAAAAAAATCAGTGGAACAAATTGTGTTCCATAAAATGAACTTTTATCACCAATATTTTTTTTTACCATCAAGTAAACACTCTTGTTATATATTGTACTAATTGCATTAAACACTACTTTCGTTAGGTGTTCGAGATCTTAGACTAGGACTAGAAGAACCATTTGCAATTGTTCGTTCAGGTATATTTGTGGTGGTATTATTAGAATTAGTATTTGTAAACAATTTGACATTGTCACCGACTGTCGCATACAACCGTTGTGTTGACAATACCGAAGGATATATACAGTTTTTTCGTTTGCTCCTACCTAGCGGTGAATTGAAAGCAGCTTTTGGTGTTTGCCGAGCCGAGTGATCTTGATCGTTGTTCAGCGATACATGGTGTTTGGCAAACAATTCGATTGTATTTGTAAATGCATCCTGGTGTAGAGGAAAATGTGATTCTAACACACCTTCTGGTATGATGTAAGAATTTGCGTTACTACTGTTATTAGTTTGGATGGTGTTTACCGCCATAAAATCTATTGATGAATTTGCACTATAAAAAGTGGTATCCTGTGAGCCGGTAGTGTCGGTATTGAATTGACTACTGCTGCAGCTACAGTGAATATTGCTGCATTTGGTGCAGCAAATTTTGTCGCAAACATTGGCATCGTTATCGTTGATTATGTTGCTGTCACTAAAGGTGAGTTTTCGGGCTACACTCTGTTCGGTTTGCTGTTTGTTAGCTGATGCCACAACGTCATCTATTTGGTCGGCTGATTTTGAGTTTTGTCTACGATGACATTGAACTGTGCTCTGTTCGGTTTGCTGTTTGTTTGCTGATGTCACAACCTCATCTATTTGGTCGGCTGATTTAGAGTTTTGTCTACGATGACATTGAACTGCACTCTGTTCGGTTTGCTGTTTGTTTGTTGATGCCACAACCTCATCTATTTGGTCGGCTGATTTTGAGTTTTGTCTACGATGACACTGAACGGAGGAAGGATTTGCCATTTTTGCTAAAGCATTACGACAACTATTTCCATTGGTCTTGGCGGTGCTAGTGTTGACCCTTTTATAGCTATTGGCCGACTCAAAGCTATCCTCCTCCTCACTGGTATCCTGTATGGCCGATACAAACAGAGGAGGCGGCACAATCACTCTCCCCATACGTTTATATTGGTCTACATTGCGACTATCTTCAGCACAACTGGACAGATTTTCAATAAATTTGGGTGCTCTTCTTAAGACTGTGGGTGTGTGCAGCTGAGATTCAAAAATATCATTAATTTCGTTAACATTATTGTTGGTCACGTTGTGCAAATAATGATCTATACTAGTAGCTAGACTGTTGCGCAGGCTATGACGTGATGATATACTGGAGATTTCTGAAAGAGTTTCCGGACTGGCCAGAGGCGCTAAACCCAACCATTCTTCACTTTCAATTCCATTTGTGAC
Organism: Phasia obesa; assembly: GCA_949628195.1. Taxonomy (NCBI): domain Eukaryota; kingdom Metazoa; phylum Arthropoda; class Insecta; order Diptera; family Tachinidae; genus Phasia; species Phasia obesa. The sequence continues at coordinate 135,657,736 of OX451218.1, read as the reverse complement.
ATCTGAAGCTCTTCTGAGTGGAGGTATGGCTGCACTTTTTGGTTTCTTTTCTATTTTGGCCGAATGTTGACGTCTTAAATTTCTTAGTGGTGAGGGAGTATCTTCAAAAGCCACACACTTTGTTTTTGGTGGATGTAACACCAATTCAACCTGTTGAATTTTGGCCACCTCCATACTTGTTTTAATAGGACTTTTACGTGTCACCGTTGTAATGCTGCTCTCTTTTGCACTTGATATGTCATACTGTATACAACTGATTTGGCTGCGACTTAAAATACTGCCTGCCAGCGAGGAGGCTTTACTAGAACTTGCACTTTCAGGAAAATGAGCATGTCTACTGCTCATTTGAGGACTGTGTAAATTTGTAAATGATGTTTCTAAGCAAACTCTTTGCTGTTGCTGCATTGTGGACGAAGTTGTTGGTGTTTGTATATCAGTTTGACTTATGCTAGGTCTAGAGTCTATACTATCGTAGGGTCCATTAGATTCGGAACCCATGTGGTTAGCACTATTATGATGCTGATGATGTGTGTGATGTAATTCCGTATTTGAGCAGTTATAATAACTGTAAACATCTTGATTGCTTCGGTACAAATCATTAGATGTGGTGGAAAATGCGTTCGATGCCTGGCGATGTGGTTTGCGAGGTCCACTAGTGGTCACAACCTGCAATAAAAAGTGAGGTATGAATTAAAGCTTCAAACAGTATGAATATGGAAATCGGGAAAAGAAAATTTTATATTTATAAGTCCAAGTTTGGTTTTTAACTTTTCACAAAATTATTTTTAATTACCTTTTTTGTGCTCGACTTACATGCAGAAAAACCAAATTTTCAACGTCTTCGGCGGGGTCTGTTTCATTTGTTTCTCCCTTAAATTTTACCCCAATTAAAACAAACAAAGTCGGTCAACCGCAACTACGGGTAGATTGACCTAGTTTATCTGTGTACGGTCGCTTACATATGCACTTAGTAAGCAGTTATACTGGGTGGTCTAAATACAAGAATTTTTTTTAAATCAAGTTGTTTCGACACTTTTTCTGTCCGAAATATAGATATTTTTTGCCTGAAAAATTGACTACCAGTCAGTATCATACCTCCGTGGGTCAGAATAAGTCGCTTTACGTCTTGAACAAAGTTGAGAAATCTTGCAAACTTATTTCCAAATTGAGTGCTGTGTTGCTTAAAACTGAAAAAAGAAGTTATGGCCGAAATAAAGTACGCACCGCAAATGCTGTACGCAAGTTTGCGAAAAAAGGTCGTGAGAATTGATTGCTAGTGGGCAACACTCACGGTGTCCGTGATCGTACTATCGTTACGATGTGTTCTCACGAGAAACAAGAACGTTGGCTTACCATCGATTTCAACAACTCTGCATTTCACGCAATAGACAGCATGATGTAAATTTTGCACAAATATCTCACATTATTCACTTTCAAGGTCCAATTGACTCAGAAATTTAACATACATATATGTACTTTGTTATGTCTTCTCACTTGGGGCCTTAGAGAATTTCTAGTCAGACATCCAATTTTAGTCGAAAAATCGTCTTTTCTGAAGAGGCGCATTTCCATATCGGCGCCTATGTCAACAAAGAAAACTGCCTCAGCTGGGGATTAGAACACCCACACATCATTGTGGAAAAGCCAATGAGTGCATCAGAGAATGCTAGTTTGGTGTAAATTTTGTAATGGTGCAATTATTGGATCATTTTTTCCGAAAGTCAGTCAAAGGTGGGCCCTATAAAGAAATGAAATGGAAGATATAAACTTGGATAATCCTTGTCTTCACCAGATCGTACAGCTCATCAAACAATCGATTTTTTGCGCTCTAAGTTCGGTAATCGTGTTAACAGAGGACTTACCGATGTCAGTTGGGCGCAACGTTTAAAAATCGTTCAACTTTATTACGAAAATTCACGTTGTGTGAGGAATGTGTTTCGTGCACTTCGCTAAACTTATGGACAATATAATCGGTCTACTGAGCGTACTATTCACAACACCAACACCAACACCATCACCCATTTTGAGACCCAGTATTCATTATTGGATAATATTCGACCGAATAGACCACGTCCAGCACGCGGCCGTAGCTGAGAGTGAAGACCGTGGAGAGTCGATTCGCTGCCGTTCGCAGCAACTCAGACTGACGTATGGAACGACTTGGCGCTTTTTACGTCGAGATCTTAAATTGAAAACATACAAAATACAGCTTGTGAAACAACTGAAGCCGCTCGACCTTCTCAAGCGACATCGCTTCGCTCTATGGACTCTTGAAAAGTTCCAAGAATATCCGACGTTTTCAAGGAAATTTTGTTTAGCCCATTTCTGGGTCAATGGGTATGTAAACAAACAATATTGCCGCGTTTGGGACGAAAAGCAACCTGAAGAGATTTAAGAGCTGCCACTTTATCCAGAAAAAACAACGGTTTGGTGTAGTTTGTGGGCCGGTGGAATCATCGGTCCATATTTCCTTAAAAATGATGTCGGTGCGAAAGTAACCGTCAATGGCGACCGCTATCGTGCCATGATAACCCACTATGTGATGCCTGAAATTAATGCTCGTGATCTCGGCGACATTTGGTTTCAGCAAGACGGAGCACACACATCGCATCAATCAATGGATTTATTGAGAGAAAATTTCGGTGAACACATAATTTCACGTTTTGGGCCGGTCGATTGGCGACCAAGTCTAACGTGTGATATCACATCGTTAGACTTTTTCCTGTGGGGATATGTAAAGTCTAAAGTTTATGCGGACAAACCCGCTTTGATTCAGGCCTTGGAGGAAAACATCACGCGTGTCATTCGCCAGTTACCAGAGTAAATGCTCGAACGAGTCCTCGAAAATTGGACTCAACGGATGGACCATCTGCGACGTAGCAACGGCCAACATTTGATAGACATAATCTTCAAAAAATAAATGCCAAAGAATGTTCTTTCAAATGGTAATAAACATTCTCCATTAAATTTAAATTTTCTGTGTTTTTTTCTTTAAAAATGTAGCGAACCTCGAAATGGATCACGCATTAATACTTGTATTATAATGTGAAATGCTCTTTAGTGATGTCTGAATTAATGAATGAAGAAAAAAATAAACAAAAAAGCGGTGTGTAAAAATTATAATAAATAATATTTATTGTCAGACTTTCTTTCTGTAATGCCTTATTCTATTAGAATATTAAAAATTTCTTAAAGAATTAAATTAAAAAATTATATGTACAAATACAAGTATACAATCAAAAAATAATTATAAAAAAGCTTAAAGCAAATAAATATATCAAATAATTAAAACTAAGAGAAATTAATCATTTGGGGAAAAACATAAATGAAAAATTTAATCAATAAATAAATTATAAAAAATATGAAATACAAATAAAAATTAAGTACATCGTAAAAATTACTTTTAAAGCATTTAAATTTCATCACATTTAATATTCTCTAGCGATTTTCTTAAACTTAAAGCTTACAAATGAGCATTTAAGTTTTGTGAGCTATTCAGCGATGTATTGTCATCGGTGTAATCGGAAATTACCTTTTTTAAAGCTGCCAGTACTTTATCGGGCATATGATCTTGCAGCATTACAGGTGATATAAGAACTTCATCGAAATCGATGCTATCGGCCCAAATGGCCTGATAAACAGGTTCACGACTTTTTAAAAGATTTCTAGAATTGAAAAGAAATACAATTTGTTTACATGGCAACATTTTTTTATTTAGATAAAAAATAAACTCCACATACATAAATACATACACGTGTATATATACATACATATGTATGTAAACATAAAACCCAATCATGCATAAATACGAGTAAATATTTTAACACATTTTTTTTTTTGTAACAAAAACCATTTAAAACAATCCCTCTACCAGAAAAATTATGAAAATAAATGAATTATGAAATTAATGAAAAGTTCATTGCACCTCCAGAACAGCCTTTCTACGCCAATGCATGTGGTACTCCCTCGGGACCACCTCTCTAGAGGTGCAAGCGAATTCGAGCGACGGTCTAGCTTGTCCGAATGGCTATTTAGAATATAGCGTCTCAGAAAGTAGGCATACTCGCTAAGTTGGCTAGTGACTATTCACCCAGGAAAGCTATTGGCCAATCACCTATTCTTTCCGAAGTAAAAATGATTACTAAAACCAGCGGCCCTAAGTTCCACTGGGAATTAGAGGATTATTATATTTAAAACGGTGCAATTAAAGACTTCAAAGTTTTCAAAAAAAATTTGGAAAAAATTTATGATTTATTTTTCTGTATACTGATTTACATGCAGAAAAACATTTTTCGATACGAGTTTGACTTCGGCGGGCCACGAAAGCACTCCCGTTCGATTATTCAGTAAATTTTAATCCAATTAAAAAAAAAAAACAAATTTTTGGTCAGCCTACTCTTAGGTGCCTTTCTCTGTACGCGTTCACATATACATATAATAAATAAAGAGTGCATAGGCTGATTGGTAGCGCATTAGTCTGGCAGGCGCATCAATGAATTTGAGTGTTATTTTCAGATAAGCCAGAAGTTTCGCAGGTCGATTTGTCTTTAAGAAAAATATTGTTAAATTTATTTACATATATCACAACAAGATCGAACATGTCCTTCCTGGTTTACATAAATCATACAACACTTAAACATTTTCATCCTTTCTCAAGGTGAATATTTGAACTAAATCGTCTGAAAATCAGGTGCTTCTCTCATTCATGATTTACACCTTAATCAGGTGTAATACGCTGCTTTACACAATGAGGTATACTACGCTGCTTTACACAATGAGGTATAATACGCTGCTTAACACCTCATTGAGGTGTAAATCGTGCATGAGAGAAGCACCTGATTTTCAGATGATTGAGTTCGAATATTCACCTTGACAAAGGATAAAAAAGTTTGTTTGTTGTGTGATTTAGAGGGCGACGCAGGAATATTGATGTCCACCGGTACTAAGCATAATTCATTACCTAAATATAAAACCACATTTTTTTTATAAGTATAACTAACTATGTAATTGAATTCCTTTCTACATAAATTTTAACATGCATTTATAAAAATGTATTTTCAATGAATGAATTTTCATGCAAACAACTCCAATTCCCTCTCGATTTTTTTTTCCCAATTAATGACACTTTTCAACAGCTAACAACACTGGTAAACAGCTTGAAATGCTAATTTTCTAATAAACTTTGGTAAACTGAAAAAAATCTGGTAAAAGAAATTCATAATTGTGGCTTTTGCCAGATTTTGATTAAGTTTTTCCAAGTCTTTTAGAAAAAAAACCGACTTACAAAACCACGTTCTGTAAGAAGTTCAAAAAAAAAAAACTGTAGACTAGTGTTAACAAAACTATGATTATAAAATGAGTAAAATAACAGAAATACAAAACAATACGAGTACAATAATATATTTATGTTAATTTTATTGTATTTGTAGCATTTGTTTATTGTATCCTCCTACCTCCAACCTCTGTCATATTTTTTCCTGCAATTAAATTACAAGCAATTTTTATTTGTATGGCATAAATAAAATAATTAAAGAAAAAAGTGTAAGCATTTGTTGTATTTCATAAAGCATTTTAAATATTGTGTGATTTATAATTAAGTTTATAATAATTATATTTTTTATTTGTACTATTTTATAAAATTGAATCAATAATTTTTTAGGCTTAAGTTCATTATTATAAGGCAGTGGTATCCAAATCTTCATTTTCAATGCACAATTGTTGTACAAAAACAATAAAAAAAACTCACACCGACGCTTGTTCTCTTCTATTTCAGTTTGATTTCAGTCGTTAATTGAGTATTAACGAATGAACATATGCGGATGCTTGCTGCTTTTTTTTTCTCCTTATTGTTTTTTCAGCTTTGATTAAATTTCAAAATAAACCAGCAAACAAAATTATATAATGGAAGACAAAAATTTTTGTTTTGTCATTAAACAAAACTAAGCATTACAAAAACAATAAATAATTTTGTCATTAAAAATGCTTTTAGTAACATGCAATGCATTTTCTGTTACCAAACATTTAAAACAAAGAAAACCTTTTCAACTAAAAGGCATTTTGATCTTTTTCACAAAGAACTAAATAAATTAAAAGAAGAAAAAAGGAAATTGTTTTTTATTGAGCAAAAAAACCTCTACATATATGCAAAAAAATAAGCTTGGAAATCGCTCAGCAAGGCAGACCATTTATCGATGAAATGCTAGCAAAAAATATTTTACAAAAAACTTTTCAAACGTTAAATTATAAAACAGATTTCATAAAGTCAATTCCCTTGTCACCCCAAACTGTGGCTAGGCGTATTGCCCAAATAGGAAATTCGGTGGAGTCTTCTATTAAAGAAAAATTGATAAATTGTAAATTTCTTTCGTTTTGTTTAGATGAAAGTACAGATATTAATGATCTTTGTCAACTGGTTGTCTGTGTAAGATGCATTGATGAACATTTTAATGTTTTTGAATCAATGTTGACATTTGCTGAGCGATTTCCAAAATGAATTCTCCATTTTATTTTGCAAAATTTCCTCATTTTGCTCTTCTTGCAGAACCCATTCTTTAAGTTTTTTGCAAATAGAGGTTTTTTTGCTCAAGAAAAATATTTTCCTTTTTTCCTCTCTTAATTTATTTCTTTGTGAAAAAGATGAAAATGCCTTTTAACTGAAAAGGTTTTCTTTGTTTTAAATGTTTGGTAACATAAAATGCATTGCATGTTACCAAAAGCATTTTTAATGACAAAATTATTTATTGTTTTTGTAATGCTTAGTTTTGTGTTTGCTGGGCAATATTATCTTATCCAATACAGACGCATTTCATTTATTGAGAGTTATGTTATAAGGTTAGGTTACGCACGAAAGCGAGTTCACTTGGAGGCCATTAAGGCCTATTGTCATCTACCTCCCACATTTTCCTATAAAACTCAAGTAACTCTAGTCCGTAAGCTTTACCTGGAGCTGCTCAAAAAACCTATCAGGCTAGTAAGTGTCGCTAAGACAGTCCAGATTTAGGTCCTGAAAGAATTTGAGCCAGGCAGTCGCAGAGAAAGTGTGGAATTGACTCTTTCTCTTCTTTCAAACACCTTCTGAAGCTCTCACTACGAAAGGTTCCCATATGCTCCGATATATGATGCTCCATTATGATGTCTATTAGAAGCGATATTGAGTTTTTTCCGAGGTCCATAGGGCCTTTGACCTTTTTTATCGATTAACGGCCAACGAATTTTGGATAATCTGCAAGTGGTTGTTATTGACCACTTGCGAGCCGTTTCTTTCTTCAGCATTCTTCGCAGATGAAGGATGTAACAACTCAGAAGATGAATTACATTCTGCTAATATTAATAGTTCTTTACCTCTTTATAATAATGAACTTAAGCCTGAATTTTTAATTCGATTTATTTTAAGAGTTAAATCTTTTTAGAAACTACAATTTTACAAGTACTTACTCATCGGCGCTGGGATGATGACGTACAATGTGTATTATACGTCCGGGTGGATACAATGGTTGATGTATTGTTAATGCTATTGTACTATCAGCGGGATGAGTGCTGGCCGAACGTGCTGAATCACGTTCCTATAAAAGATGATTAAGGGTTAAAAATTTGTCAATGTAAACTTATGCACAAGAGAGTAACAAATATATAATCTAGTTTTTAGGAACTTAGTGATAATTTATGTAATTAAAAGACGGAAATCTATCATTTGTGAGTTAAGGAGCTAATAAAGTTTGGATATAAAATTATGGATGTGTTGAATATTTATAAACAAATGAGTTTAATTTAGTATCATTGGAAATATTGTAAAATTAATAAAAAAAGCCTCTTTTTCAAACTATAAAAAAATTTGCAAAGGAGGTATCCGCTGTGAATTTCTGTGGACCAGAACTCAGAGTAGCGCTGGATAATGGCATAATGCGAACTCATTAAACCTTTAAAAGTGGAGACGACTACTACGTATAGGGAGGCTCGAATTGCATGGGCAGGAAGGCCAGAAAGGTACACAGATACAATAGAAGTATCTTAAGCTGGATAACTGCGTTGGTGACATGACTTCAAGTATCATCTAGCCGAAATGAAAATTAGAGTCAAGATTAAAGGCTGGTTGTAGCACGTGACTCTATGGCAGTAACTTTGCCGTAAATTACATTTAGGTTGCCTATAATCTAGTCTAGTTTTTAGGGGTTTATCTCCAAAAGCATTATCACAGTTTGCAAAGCTGGGCTTTAATACAAGGTGGCGCAAAATTAAAAATCCTATTGAAAGATGTTATAATTTTTGCAAATGGCGTCGTACGTCAAGTACATTTGACCTTTGTGAACTAGACAGCTACAGTACTCTGCAAGAGCATGGAATAATTTTTTTAACCTATAATAGGACGGTGGTGTTAGAGTGAATTTCGACGTTGATTTTTTTAAGGGTGTCGTGCAAACTGAATAAAAATTCGACTCGAACAGATTGGATTCACAAAGAAAATATTGTGGCTGTCGTTGTTGATGGGAATGAAGTAACATCAAACATACGACGTTCCAAGCTATTGGGCATCACCAGACGATCCCTACAAGAAATTTTAGAGAAGGACTTACACATGTTCCCGTATAATATGCAAACTGTGTGTCAGTTAATGCCTGCTGACCGTCGGTCGCGTGTTAATTACTGTAGAGAGATCCTCGATTTAAACGACGAAGAGGACGTTTTTCAGTTGAAAAGCATCATGAGGAACGAGGCGCAAACAAAATGTTCGTTTCCGCCTATGATGTACTAAAAGCCACTGTGTAGTGCGCAGTTCACGCGGGAGGAGTGATTGTTCCGGATTTTTTTTTAGGGCGCCAATGGCAATACGGTTGCTGGCAAATGCAACAGGGCCATGAGAAACGACTTCTTAATGCCGTGTAGTTTCAACAAGACATTGAAGTACTTTTCTAACTCGATGGCTTTGTTAATCATCCAAATTGATGGATTTGGAGTTTTTAAAAACCCAAATATGATTATAGAACAATGAATACATCCACAACGTATCGCTGGTTGGTGCGGATTTAAGGTTGAAGGCAACATTGGAATAAACTTGTTCGAAAACGAGGCTGATTAAGTAATGACTCTTACTGGTGCTCGACATCGACCGATGTGGACGACATGTAGTTCTAATAGTCGTTTCATTTGGCTCCCTAGAACGTATAATTTAACTCCATTGAATTACTTTTTTTTGGTCTTATTTGAAGTAAAATGTCTATTCACCCGGATATTAATTATAACTTTCTTTATAATAAATACTTACTTCTTGGTATTTATTAATATGAGTATCTTTAACAGACATTTCTACAACCGACTTGGGTTCAGGACCACAACAACAACATATCATTGAGCATGATATAGTTTTCCACTGAAAGAAAATAATAATAATAAGCTTCTAAATAAAATAATCAAAATATTATTAATTTACCTTGGGATCTATACTACGTTGAATGGCGTTTATGAGATCAGCTCTTAAAGCTTCCATTTGGTATAAACCAATGCGAGGTACAACATCTTTGCCCAAAACAACTGATGTTATAAACGTTTTTGAATACTCTACAGCTGGCATACTACAAATATAATTATAATTACAATTAATTAGTCGAAACAGAAAGACGAGTCTTAATAAAAACATATAGGAGTGCTATATTCGGCCTTGCCGAATCTTCTATACCCTTCACGGCGCTGATTTTATTTATACAGAATTAGGTACAAAATTGGTTTAATTTAAGAGACAAACACATTAAAAAAAAGAAGTGCGCTTTTTTCCACTAATCAGCAAAATCTTGTTTACGGTATACATATGTATATCGTCACCTAAAATTCCTAACCATGTAACAATTGTATAGCAATTTTTTTTGTAAAAATTTTATAGAAAATATTTTAAAAATTTTATAGATAATTGTTTATGTAAAAATTTTACTGGAAATAGTTTTTGTAAAAATGTTACTGAAAATTGTTTTTGGAAAAATTTATAGAAAATTTTCTGTTAAAAATTTTATAGAATTTTTTGTTGTAAAAAATTTATAGAATTTTTTGTTGTAAAAATTTTATAGAATTTTTTATTGTAAAAATTTTATAGAATTTTTTGTTGTAAAAATTTTATAGAATTTTTTGTTGTAAAAATTTTATAGAATTTTTTGTTGTAAAAATTTTATAGAATTTTTTGTTGTAAAAATTTTATAGAATTTTTTGTTGTAAAAATTGTATAGAAATTAATTTATTGTAGAAATTTTGTAGAATTTTTTGTTGTAAACAACATTTTATAGAAAAATTTGTAAAAATAGTATGGAAAATTTTCTTGTAAAAATTGTATAGAAAATTTTCTTGTAAAAATTTATAAAAATTTGTTAAAAATTTTATATAAAATTTTTATAGGAAATTTTTAAAAAATTTTGTAGAAAATTTTATTGTAAAAATTGTATAAAAAATTTTCTTGTAAAAATTTTATAGATTTTTTTTTAATTTTATAGAAAATTTTGTAAAAATTTTATAGCTAATTGTTTTTGTAAAAATTTAGAAAATTTTTTTTCAATTTTATAGAAATTTTTTTTTAAATTTTATAGGAATTTTTTTTTTAAATTTTATAGAAAAATTTTTTTTTTAAATTTTATAGAAATTTTTTTTTTATTTTTTATAGAAATTATTTTTAAAATTTTATAGAAATTTTTTTTTTAAATTTTAAAGAATTTTTTTTTTAAGCTTTATAAAAAATGTTGTATGTATTTTATAGAAAATTTTTCGTAAAAATTTGAATTAACATTTTTGAAAATTGTTTGAAAATATTTTGTAAAAATTTTATAGAAAATTTCTTAAAAAACTTTTGGTAAAAATTTACTTGAAAAACTTTTGTTAAAATTTTTCTTGAAAATTTTTTGTAATTTTTTAAAAAAAATTTTAAAAATATTTATAATTTTTTTTAAGTTTTTGTAAAATTTTTGCATTTTTTTTTTAATTTTTTTTAAATTTTGTGTAAATTTTTTTTTCGAATTTTTTTTTTAAATTTTGTAATAATTAGGACCTTCCTGCATTCTATATTGCGTTAGAATAGTGAGACTAAAGCAAAAAATCCTTTAAAAAAAATTCCTCACACTGACCACCCCCAGCCCCACCATATTCAGGAATGTAGTGGTAATACTTCTGATTTTCTTGAAAGCTCATATTGAATCATGTTTTAAAAGATTTAAAATATTCCAGAATTGCGATGAAAGATGATAAATTCTTTTGAACAACTCTTATATATACTATCGAAAACTTTACAAAGTTGTGATAAACATATTAGAGTTTATGCGTGAGTTTCAATTAAATAACTCTGCTAATACCTTAAAGCTACAATACAATAGATAAATTTAAACTAAGATCAAATTTTGAAATTCTTAACAAATTATTATTTTATACAATACCTTAGTAAGCCACCTGGCGGCGAATAGGAAAAACATTGTAATGTTGGATAGTCGGCTTTCATTAATATTGCCAGAATGGCAGCTGTGCCGGCACCCAACGAATGACCCACTAGCACTAAATCAAACGTATCTGTATTACGTTCAAGATTCTTGTTGAGAGCATTCCGTATTATGTTTTCCTCTTCTAATTTGTTACGTATATAAATTGCCGCTTGAACCATTCCCTTATGACCCAACCAATCATCGCGCGGTGGATTCAAAGGTAACACTTCAGCTTCGGCATTTAGATCCGTCAAAATATCTTTCATACTCAAAGTACCACGAATGCTGACAACAATTTTCTTTTGGGTATAATCGATAGCAACGAAAAACGGCGTTTCGCCCACATCCACATGATAGGTGACATAGACAACTTCGATGTCGCCAACTTGCAAAGTTTTCTTCAATGCCGCATAGTTGCAATAACAACAATTATCTTGAATAACTTCCGCCTGATCATTGGCATTAATGCAACAACCAAAACACCTGAAATTGAAATGTCAAATTATTAAACCAATTTTTGTTCTTTTTTTTTAACAATTGTAAAAACAAATACTCACTTTAATTCCGGTATTAAATTATACATTTTTGAGCGATTTATTATAAAGTACATGGGCCAACCGTAAGCACCTTGAGCAAAATACATAAAGTGTATAACCGTTTGAAAAAAATCATAATTTTTTGCATCATTTAAGGCCAGAAATTGTGTACGTTCCGTTATGGGCACCCCGCTTAAAAATTCGTAGGTACCATTTTTTCGCTGTCGTACAATGGCTTCACGTTCCAGACGTTGAAATTTACGCAGCAGCACTAAACCAGCCACAACATCTGACGGCACCACGTCGAGTTCACGAAAAAAATCACTGAGTAAACGTGCGATATCGGTGAATGAGTTACGACTGCGTTCCGACGAACCAATGCAGCAGAACAGTAAACGACAGCGATGATCCCAACTGTCCTGATAGGCTCGTATTACTTTTCTTTTGAATAAAAAATATTATTACATTTGAAATTTTTCTTAAAATGTCTCTGATAATTTAATTAAAATTTAAAAATAATTTTAAAATCAAAATTCAACGAGTTTTTTTTATTTATTTAGGATTTGTAGAGCTCCAACACAATAAGGTTATATAGGCCTTACGATCCAGCTTTTTATATCAGGCTTGAGTTCGTAATTTTTTAGCTTTTTTTACGAAAGAAATATCTTTCAAATTCGATGATTCTTTTTTTTAAAGAGAAGGGGTAGATAGAGCGAGTGACATGTCTTCCGACTGCAGGCGCTATTAGAACATGCCTAACATCTTAAAAATTAAATGGTTTCTGCAGTAGCGCTAGATAACCCAGTTACCCTTGCTCCTAATGAGCTGAAGTGAACTAAAAAGCTCAACTAAACTAGTGAGCGGAAGTGAACTAGTTAGCTGAAGTAAACTAATGAGCTGAACTAAACTAAGGAGCTAAACTGAACTAAGGAGCTAAACTGAACTAAGGAGCTAAACTGAACTAAGGAGTTGAACTAAACTAGTAAGCGGAAGTGAATTAATGAGCTGAACTCAACTAAGGAGCTATTATGATCTCAGACTGGTGATCAGCTCACTTAGGTCAGTGACAGAGCTGAAGTGAACAAATGAGCTGAGCTGAACTGAACTAAGGAGCGAAAGGGAATTAATGAGCTGAACTGAACTATGAAACTGAATTGAATTAAGGAGCTGATATGATTTCAGAGTGGTGATCAGCTCCCTTAAAGTGGTTTTACACGACGTGTATTTATCATATGACTTGTCAGTTTCATAACCCATATGTAATTTCATGTGTTTGTCTAAATAGCCATTTTACATTCGGTTTATAATTTTTGCTATCAAACGTATACGTGGAATTATATCTAACATAACCTCTATCTTAAAATAATAGTTTCTTCTTCTTCCTTTGACAAACTCAGTGATGTGACAAATTCATAGTGGATTGTTAAATAAAAAGTGACGTGAGACAGTAAGTCTATAATGACACTTTTGGGTTGTTAATTCACTTCCTCTAGAAACTGCAACACGACCTATAACTTTGCATAGGAAGTAAGAATTCCCAGATTCTGCTTGTATGCACGTGGCTGATTCATGGAACCACCCATAACTGTACCTCAGTACAGCTATTCGAGGAAGCCCATCAGCCAGTGCGAGAGGAAGACGCAAACCACTCCAAGGCCGAGTAACAAGGACGACCTGATTGACTTTAAGCGATAACGACAATGATGCGCGCGCGTGTTCCTCAACCCATAGCCACTTTATGACTCCAAAATAATTGTTTGTTTTGGTTTTATTTGCCGCCACACAGTTTTTTATTGCCTTGATGCAAAGATGCAAACCTAGTGCTTTTGGTACCATAAAAAGCTTAAAATAACAAAATATTAAGTTGACATTACAGGATGTCAGATGTTTTGTAACATCAAAATAGAACACGTTCTCAATGAAAAATGTCATGTATTGTACACATGGAAAAAACACATGTTATGTTTAAAAGGGTTCACACGACGTGTGTAGAATTTACACATAGAAAAGTCATATGACAAATACACGTCGTGTAAAACCACTTTTAGGTTAGTTGAGTGATTTGTTAAACTGAACTAGACGTTCATGAACTACATAACTAATTTCATATACGAGTACACAATTATCTTTGGCGACGAATATTCGCAGCCAAAAATTCGTTGTTCGTTTCAATTGTGTTCCTAGTGTGTGGCACTTACAACGCTGTTTTAAAGCGATTTTTTAGAAGGGAATTCTGTTAGATTTTTTTGTGATTGATTTGTGTATTTTCTTTTGTAAGAAAATTAAGAATTAAGAGTCTTTGTGGTCGACTGCTAAAGCCTGAAGGCTGATTTAAAAAAAACCTTTAGTTATTAAGAAAAAAAAAAAATATAATGAACTCAAGCCTTATTTAAAATTATTAATTTGCTTATAAAACATTTTTATAAAATGTTTCTAGATTCAGTCACATTAATTTTAATTAATTTCTTAGAATGAAAACAATTTTTCAATTTCAATTTCACATTAACATATTTCAAGTTTACGTTAAGTCAAGCTTAATTAACAACAAAATAAAACGTGTTTCTTTTCACCTTTGACGCCAATTACGATTCATACTGTTGCTTCGTTTATAATTGAAACGTGATTCTGTTTCTCTCATTGATCTTTGGTACTTTTTCATTTTCACCCATGAACGACCGGCAGCATCAAATGTGCACCATACGGTGGTCACCGTAATAAATACTAAACACCAGTTTGAGATTAAAATTGCTATAGGAAACAATTAGAAAAATAACAAAAAAAAAAAAAATTGATTAATTATTTAGGCTTAAGTTCAAATAAAACTAAAATTCATATAAAAAATAATTAGTTAAAATAAAAATAAATTTAATGTAATTAACACAAACATACCGAAAAATAGTTTCTTTTCTGTACTAACAACGGTTGATTGTAAATAATATTTTACCACCCATAGTGTTCCCATAATTAACCAGGTAATATCAAATAAGATAATCACTATAAAAGAAGAAAATTCAATTATGTTTTATTAAGTGACAATAAATTAACTTTTATCGTTTACCAGTTTTAATATAAATCCATATATTTATTCGAGCCCTCGCATCAGAGTCCAATATACTACCGCGCATTGAGATTATACATATTCCAATTTCTATAAATAATGAAACTGCAAAAAAAAAGAAAGAAATTGTAAGCGATTTGTGGTTGAATTATAAAGAGAAAAGAAAGAAATATAAGTAGAAGTCTTATATACATAAAGGGTGTTTTTTCAACAGTTCGGATTTTGAAGTTAAAAAAAAAACAGAAAATTTCCAAAATGAATGGAAATATTTATTTCTTCCGTTAAATGAATGCCTGGCGTTTGGTTTATAAATATTATTTAATGTAAATGTTGCCTGCGGCTTCGTCATAGGGGTTTCATCCGTGACCTCCATACTTTTTCCAGCGTTTAGGTCGGTAACTCACTAATTACAGATGTAATGTTGCGTTCCAGGGGTGGTGCCGTTGCGGCTTGTTCCTGTGTATGATAAACTTTATGTATCCCCACAACAAAATAGTCTAGTGGGTCAACTAGCACGACCTTGGCGGTCGATTGATTGCATCAAAACTCACTCATTGCTCACCAAGTTAGCTTCTCAAAAGTAACATGGTATCGCGTGCCGTTTAGCACGGTAATCATCGCACGGTACCTTGTCCTATTTTTTGTAACGTGGCGATTTCCGTAGTTCTGACAGAAGTACGATCCAAATCGCACCAAACAGTGCATTACTCAGGGTGCATTGGCAGCTCTTGAACTTCCTATGGCTGCTCTTCACACCAAATTCGCCAATTCTGTTTGTTTACGTATCCATTAAGCCAAAAATGAGCTACGTTTTTGAAGACAAATTTCGTTAGAAAAATTGGTCTTCATCCAACCATCCTAACGCCCATTCACGACATTGTGGTACTTCATCTGGCTTAAGTTCCTGCAAGAGATTGATTTTGTATGGTTTCATTCCGAGGTCCTTACGTAAAATATTCCCCGTGAACGAATAACACAAGCCCAGCGACAAATTGACATATCGCGATCTTTATTGACAATCGCCGATACAGCAGCAATGTTTTCGCATACGGGTTGATTGATTAATGTCCAATAAAGTGAAATAGGTGCAAAATTTGGTCACAACAGCTTGAAGAGCCTGTTTGGTGAGTCGATTTCGACGACCATAAAATCGACGTTAATTACAAAACACAATTCTCACACAGAACAATTTTGATAATAAAATTCAAGGATTTGCAAGCATTTCTCGTTTAATCGTCTTTTCATGGTGTTAAGGCAAACCTTGCTGAGTATATTTGGCGTTGCCACATCTCACAAATCCTTTTTTACACTGAAAACCAAATAGCAAAAAACCACCCAATATATTATTTCGTATTGGTCCTGTGAAGAGCATAGGGCCGTAAAAAGATTTTTCTAATCGAATATGTTTATGAAAGCACTTTTATTTCCCTCCAGCTTTATCAGCACAGATCTTTTGGCGCTTCCACGTATGCGCATGGCGATCTTCATGTCTGCTTCACTGCGGTTTCCAGCCAATTACCTGCCTGCCTGTCTAGCTACATATATCATTTTCTTCTTTACGGAGAGTGTGACCGATCCACTTCCATTTAAGCCTGCGAATTTCATTACAAAAAGAAATTTGTTGGATTAGAAAAGTCTTACTTACCATTTAATATAACTAGATAACCAATTTGATGATAAAAAAGTAATCTTTCATCTATTAAACTTGTATCGTAATTAAAAATGGCCAATGATACAATAACAGTTATCACACTTTAGGAAGACACAGGATTAAAAAGAAAGTTATATAAATAAATTATTTTTATTTTGGTTGCTATCAGCTTAAGAACTTACCATACAAAATGTATAGTTACTAGAAATGCTCCCGGCACAACGAGATCATCTGAGCCTACCGACCAGCGCCTTCTAAAAACAACAAGACCGGGCATCTAAAAAAATAAAATTTTTATTTTAAATTAATTGAATAAATAATTTTTATTAAAGGTCTGTTATTAGCAATATATAATAATTATATAATAACATGTTTGGCATTGAAATTTCATTGGCATTAAAATTTCATTGGCATTGAAAGTTCATTGGCAGTGTATTTTTATTGGCATTGAATGTTCAGTTGCATTATTGACAATATTTACAATTTGCATTATTGAAAATAATTAGAATGACAAAGATTTTAACTGCCATTTAATGCTTCTGATTTTTATTTTCAATTACAATTGTTTTTACCAAAGATAATGAAATTTTATGAATTTGTACAATTACTAATTATAATTAATAAAAAATAATTGTTTCCCTAAAACAAAACTTTATTTATTTACTATATTTAGTCCAAAAAAATATTAGGTCCGAAAATTGCACATGGTACCTTCTTCATCATATTGAGCTATAAAACCGACGAATTAAAAGTGAATCCGGAAAATGCTCATTACATCAGTTATGGTTTCTTAGGTCATTAACAATTACTTGGATAACTGTGGTAATTCTAGAGTTAAATCATGCATTATAAACACGGATCTTTGGGACGCGTGGTTTTATTAGGCTCAAACCAATCGGACGCAAGACTGTAAACTGTTAAGCTGTAGATAACTTGCAGATCGTATGGTCTTGTACCGTCAAAAAATCTTTCAAATGTCTGCCCTATCAACTATTGATGGTAGAATCTTGGTCTACCATGGTTGCAACTGGTAATGGGGAATCAATATTCGATTCCGAAGCGGGAGCTTGAGAAACGGCTACCACATCTAAGGAACAAGCAGGCGCAAAAATTGCACACTCCAAGACCGGAAAGCTAGTGACGAAAAATTGCAATACAGGACTCATATTAGAATATACATTAAATTCTTGAACAAGTGACTATTGGAGGGAAAGTCTGGTGCCCAACAGCCATAGTAACTCCAGCTCCAATAGCATATAGCAAAATTGTTGTGGTTAAAAAGTTCGTAGTTTAACTTGTGCTTTATACGGATAGTAAAGGGTGTTTTTTATAGAGGTATAGAACTTTAAGTTGGCATTACTTTTAAAGATGGCGACCGATTTAACAGCTGTAATGTGATTTATTCTCAGTTTGGTTTGGCAATTCATCATGAATAGACTCACGCCTGAACAACGCTTGCAAATAGTGCAATTTGGGTCCAAAACGAGATTACCGTTGTTCCCGATTTTCTGGTTGAATGGCTACGTCAACAAACAAAACTGCCGCATTTGGAGTGAAGGTAATCCTCAAGTGTATGTCGAAACACCGTTACATCCAGAAAAACTGACTGTTTGGTGCGCTTTATGGGCTGGTGGAATCATTGGTCTGTACTTTTTCAAAAACGTTGGTGGCCAGAACGTTACAGTCAATGGTGATCGGTATAGAGCCATGATTACTAACTTTTTCATTCCTGAATTGAATAACCATGATGTCCAGGAGAAGTGGTTTCAACAAGACGGCGCAACATGTCACACAGCTCGTGCCACAATAGAGTTATTGAAAGACACGTTTGTGTGACCGTCTAATTTCACGTTTTGGACCTGTGAATTGGCCTCCAAGATCTTGTGATTTAACACCGCTAGACTACTTTCTGTGGGGCTATGTAAAGTCATTGGTCTATGCGGATAAGCCACAAACGCTTGACCATTTGGAAGACAACATTCGCCGTGTTATTGCCGATATACGGCCACAAATGTTAGAAAAAGTCATCGAAAATTGGACGTCCAGATTGGACTACATCCGCGCCAGCCGTGGCGGTCATATGCCAGATATCATATTTAAAATGTAATGCCACAAGATTATCTTTCGGATAAATAAAATTCATGTCAATCGAATAATCCATCGTTGTTTTATTGCAACTTAAAGTTCTATACCTCTATAAAAACACCCTTTATAATTGTACTGTATCTTATATTTTCTCCCGAGGCATTTTATTGTCTTGTTGACTTTTAACATCTAAACGCCAACGCTCTCCAGGTATATGGGGGTGCACCCATCTTTCAGTTTAGCAGGGGCCTGCTACTGAAAGATGAGAACCTTCGAGGTCTGACCAGTGTCCAAGAGAACTGGGCACACGCGAACCGGTAGCCCCATAGAGTTTTCTCCAATCTCTGTGCCCGGTTATTGGAAAGGCCCTTGTAGGAGTAAAATGGTGACTGTAGTTTAGATCTAAATCGCAGGAAGGGCTACTTTTAGTTCGGTGTGCTGTTTTACTCTCAACAGACGCAACAAAAACGTGTTAGGAATTTTGATAGCCTCCAACTCTTGCCAGCCATGTTTTGCAGTTACTACTTGTTGTGTCGCTATGCCTTACAAGACCGTTTGGAGATGTATTGTTTTGACACAGTGGTAAGACCACCATCAGGTAGGGGTAACTCAACAGGTACTGTTGATAATCTGTATCACGGTCTGTACCTAATATATGTTAACGATTTACCGATGAAGTTCTTATATGTATTTAATAATTGAATTTTTCAGATATTCCCCCTATTTAAAACTGATATATCAATTTAGTTTTCCAAAGGCTTGTTTTTTATTAAATCCCGATTTTAAGTAATACTTTTGTAAATTTTCGATTTCATGCAAAAATTCATTAAAATATTTGTTGTCGTTCAAAAATTGAACTTCCCCGTTATTGTTTCGAAATGATCTGACAATTTGTCTTAATTCAAATTCGATTATAAAATGGTGCAAAGACAATACAATAATAATGGTGGCGTTATACCTAATCCCCCTCCTTAATTCACCAAATCGACCCAAAATTTGTGCCAAAAAAAATGCCAGTGTTATTCAAAAATGTGTTAGACTTTAGTTTAATATTTATGCATGAAATAAATATTTGCATATTCAAACCAATGGATTATTTTTTTTATTTTATTTTGAATTTTTGTTGATTTAACTAATTTTCAGTTTAATGAAGGAAAACAATGCACAAGTAAATAGTTGGTACATTTAAAAAAACCACTTCCAGATATATAGACAAAACATAAAAAGTTTTTTGTTCAATGCTGTGAAAATAAAAACTGTCTATTCACAAGTATGTCCGAGGTGTGTTCAAAAATTCGTAGGATTTTAAAAATTTTCTCGAAATAACTGAAAATTAACCCAGCGCTTTCCCCTTATTCACAGTAATCTAATACATTCGGTTGTTACTTTTATAATTTTCAACTTTATTATTAAAAATATAATCTAAAGATAAGATAACATTTTTTTTTGTATTTTATCGAAAATTTTTTGTAAAAATTTTATCGAAAATTTTTTGTAAAATTATATTCTAAATTTTTTGTAAAATTTTATCGAAAATTTTTTTGTAAAATTTTATCGAAAATTTTTTTGTAAAATTTTATCGAAAATTTTTTTGTAAAATTTTATCGAAAATTTTTTTGTAAAATTTTATCGAAAATTTTTTTGTAAAATTTTATCGAAAATTTTTTTGTAAAATTTTATCGAAAATTTTTTTGTAAAATTTTATCGAAAATTTTTTTGTAAAATTTTATAGAAAATTTTTTTGTAAAATTTTATAGAAAATTTTTTTGTAAAATTTTATAGAAAATTTTTTTGTAAAATTTTATAGAAAATTTTTTGTAAAATTTTATCGAAAATTTTTTGTAAAATTTTATCGAAAATTTTTTTGTAAAATTTTATCGAAAATTTTTTGTAAAATTTTATCGAAAATTTTTTGTAAAATTTTATCGAAAATTTTTTGTAAAATTTTATCGAAAATTTTTTGTAAAATTTTATGGAAATTTTTTTGTAAAATTTTATCGAAAATTTTATCGAAAATTTTTTGTAAAATTTTATCGAAAATTTTTTGTAAAATTTTATCGAAAATTTTTTGTAAAATTTTATCGAAAATTTTTTGTAAAAGTTTAATCGAAAATTTTTTGTAAAAATTTTATCGAAAAATTTTTGTAAAATTTTATCGAAATTTTTTTGTAAATATTTTATGGAAAATTTTACACAAAATTTTTTGTAAAATTTTATCGCAAGTTTTTGTTTAAAATTTAATAAAAATTTTATCAAAATTTTTTGTAAAATTTTATCGAAAATTATTTGTAAAAGTTTTATCGAAAATTTTTTGTAAAATTTTATTGAAAATATTTTGTAAAAATTTTTTTGTAAAATTTTTCCAAATTTTTTTGTAAAAATTTTATCGAAAATTTTTTGTAGAAATTTTATCGGAAATTTTTTGTAAAAATTTTATCGCAAATTTTTTGTAAAATCTTATATGTGAAATTTTATCAAAATTAGTTTGTAAAAGTTTTATCGAAATATTATTGTGAAAATTTTAAAAGTAAAAGTTTTATCATAATTTTTTTGTAAACATTTTTTCTAAACGTTTTTCTAAAAATTTTATCGAAAATTTTTTGTAGAAATTTTATCGCAAATTTTTTGTAAAATCTTATATGTGAAATTTTATCGAAATTTGTTTGTAAAAGTTTTATCGAAATATTTTTGTAAAAATTTTATTTTTTTGTAAAAATTTTGTCGAAATTTTTTTTTAAAAATTTTAACGAAAATTTTTGGTAAAAATTTTAACGAACATTTTTGTTAAAAATTTTAACGAACATTTTTGGTAAAAATTTTAACGAACATTTTTGGTAAAAATTTTAACGAACATTTTTGGTAAAAATTTTAACGAAAATTTTTTGTAAAAATTTTAACGAAAATTTTTTGTAAAAATTTTAACGAAAATTTTTTGTAAAAATTTTAACGAAAATTTTTTGTAAAAATTTTAACGAAAATTTTTTGTAAAAATTTTAACGAAAATTTTTTGTAAAAATTTTAACGAAAATTTTTTGTAAAAATTTAATCAAAAAAAATTTAATCGAAAATTTTTTATAAAATTTTATCGAAATTTTTTTGTAAAACTTTTATCGATTTTTTTTGTAAAATTTTATCGAAAATTTTTTGTAAAATTTTATGGAAATTTTTTTGTAAAATTTTATCGAAAATTTTTTGTAAAATTTTATCGAAAATTTTTTGTAAAATTTTATCGAAAATTTTTTGTAAAATTTTATCGAAAATTTTTTGTAAAATTTTATCGAAAATTTTTTGTAAAATTTTATCGAAAATTTTTTGTAAAATTTTATCGAAAATTTTTTGTAAAATTTTATCGAAAATTTTTTGTAAAATTTTATCGAAAATTTTTTGTAAAAGTTTAATCGAAAATTTTTTGTAAAAGTTTAATCGAAAATTTTTTGTAAAAATTTTATCGAAAAATTTTTGTAAAATTTTATCGAAAATTTTTTGTAAATATTTTATGGAAAATTTTACACAAAATTTTTTGTAAAATTTTATCGCAAGTTTTTGTTTAAAATTTAATAAAAATTTTATCAAAATTTTTTGTAAAATTTTATCGAAAATTATTTGTAAAAGTTTTATCGAAAATTTTTTGTAAAATTTTATTGAAAATATTTTGTAAAAATTTTTTTGTAAAATTTTTCCAAATTTTTTTGTAAAAATTTTATCGAAAATTTTTTGTAGAAATTTTATCGGAAATTTTTTGTAAAAATTTTATCGCAAATTTTTTGTAAAATCTTATATGTGAAATTTTATCAAAATTAGTTTGTAAAAGTTTTATCGAAATATTTTTGTAAAAATTTTAAAAGTAAAAGTTTTATCATAATTTTTTTGTAAACATTTTTTCTAAACGTTTTTCTAAAAATTTTATCGAAAATTTTTTGTAGAAATTTTATCGCAAATTTTTTGTAAAATCTTGTATGTGAAATTTTATCGAAATTTGTTTGTAAAAGTTTTATCGAAATATTTTTGTAAAAATTTCAAAACTAAAAATTTTATTTTTTTGCAAAAATTTTGTCGAAATTTTTTTTAAAAATTTTAACGAAAATTTTTGGTAAAAATTTTAACTAACATTTTTGGTAAAAATTTTAACGAACATTTTTGGTAAAAATTTTAACGAACATTTTTGGTAAAAATTTTAACGAGCATTTTTGGTAAAAATTTTAACGAACATTTTTGGTAAAAATTTTAACGAACATTTTTGGTAAAAATTTTAACGAACATTTTTGGTAAAAATTTTAACGAAAATTTTTTGTAAAAATTTTAACGAAAATTTTTTGTAAAAATTTTAACGAAAATTTTTTGTAAAAATTTTAACGAAAATTTTTTTTAAAAATTTTAACGAAAATTTTTTGTAAAAATTTTAACGAAAATTTTTTGTAAAAATTTTAACGAAAATTTTTTGTAAAAATTTTAACGAAAATTTTTTGTAAAAATTTTAACGAAAATTTTTTGTAAAAATTTTAACGAAAATTTTTTGTAAAAATTTTAACGAAAATTTTTTGTAAAAATTTTAACGAAAATTTTTTGTAAAAATTTTAACGAAAATTTTTTGTAAAAATTTTAACGAAAATTTTTTGTAAAAATTTTAACGAAAATTTTTTGTAAAAATTTTAACGAAAATTTTTTGTAAAAATTTTAGCGAAAATTTTTTGTAAAAATTTAATCAAAAAAAATTTAATCGAAAATTTTTTATAAAATTTTATCGAAATTTTTTTGTAAAACTTTTATCGATTTTTTTTTGTAAAATTTTATAGAAAGTTTTTTTTAAATTTTTCGATGAAATCCACACCATTGTGCATTTAGAGCCTTTCGTATAAAAGTTCGCATTTCTACGTCTGCTCGCTATATCATTCCCCATGAAGCAGAGGGGGCTAAGCACCTAGATGTTTCCTCATCTAATACTTTGCAGTGACTACGGAGTTATTACTCTACTGCAAAGTTTGCTGCTGTTTTCCTTCGTACGAAACCGTTCTCAGAAATCGACATTGTACAGGAATGTTTGAATTTAAACTGGATATCAGCTTCACAAAGGGTGCTTATCTTTAAGGTAATCTTAAGGTTCACAACTCCCTTCCGGTAACCACTAATGAGTAAAGCAGAAAAGTACTTTAAATTTGGGTGGCCCTCACTGATAAGTAAGGAAGTCGTCTGACGCCAGTTAACGAAGCAAATTTTTCTTTTATTTAATTAACTTCGTATTGTTATTCGAATGGTAAATTCAATTTTGAGTAGCCAACATTTTGTCATTGTCATCGTTTTAATTAAACCAAAATATTTATCCTAAAATTTTGTATTTTTTATATAATTTCTATGATAACTACTGCAAAATTTATTTTCTTTTTTCACTGGCAAAATGAAATGTGTTTTGTACAATAATTTTTAGCTTAGTTTTAACCAGGATTCATCACAATAACGCAAACTAATTTAATCACTAGAAAGAAGACGTGACCATTTTATTGTCTGCATTTCACTCAAAAACATATACCCTTCCAGGTGTCCTTGTGGCTTTCGTAATTAGCTTTTTTTATTATAAAAAATATTCAAAAACAGAAAAGTTTGTTGCAGTGTTTTTTGACATTTATTCATCACACTTTCCAGAGAAGAATATAACAGGAAATTTATTTTATAAATCCATTTAACTTGACAGCGTTTTAATAGAATTTATTAACATTCTACGAGGACAGTTTCCGTAATTTTTAGTATTTCTAGCTCACGTAACTTTCAATGTAACACTGCATCCGTTAACTGTTATCTTTTAATGGACAATTGTCGAATTTTGAGCAACTGCGGCTATTTGTTTGTTTGTCTCTGACAGCCATTGAAAGCAGATAACCTCGTTAATTTTGACGAAAATGGAAAAAGGTGAATTTCGTGTGCCAATTAACCAAAGGCTAAAGAAATACTATGGGGTCCCTGCACTATCAATTTCAATAGCTTTAAAATAGTTTACTGAGTTCCGTTGAAGTCGTGCTAGCACAAGTAAAACTAAGCGATCACGTCGTCCAATAGAGGTTGTCACCCTAGAAATAATCGATAAAATCCATGGAATACTATTTGACGGTCGGGAAGTGAAAGTGCTTAAGGGGGGTTCATTACCTTTTGAATGCATATTTAGATATCAAAAAGCTATCGGCGCGATAGGTGCCACAATCAAAACAATTTGCGATTGCTCACGTGGTAACCACTACTATAAAAATAAATAAATTGTGCTACGAATTTAGCCCCTTGCAACTGTTTCGAGTTTTTAAATTTAAATGGAGATTTGGGTCATCATTGAAACAAATACTTATTTCAAGGGCCTTGAGAAAACATATTATTTAGAGAGAATAAAATATCAAAAAAACGCCTGAAAAATGTCATAAAATTACCAAATGGCCCCCGTAACAACACGGAGTAATTTTAATAAATTTACTAAAATTAATTAAATAAATCAGTCAAGTGCGAGTTAAACTCACACACATGGGGTTCCGTACTATGTTCAGTACAACTATAATAATTGAAGTTGGTAATTTATTCATGTCTAATGGGGCACTCTTTAATTGTAAAATTAAAGTCATATTCACAAAAATTGCATGACTATCTTTTAAATTTTAGTAATTGTTGTTATAGCGGCCATGGTAACACACTTTTTATAAAAATATCTGCCTGTCCAATTAGATAATATACGTGCAAAACATGTCACTAATGGAACACCTTTTAATTTTTTGTAATTGTTCTATCGGCTGAAGTAACATATCTACTGTAAACATTTCAAGAGTTTACCTATTACGGTTCCAAAAATAAGGCTATTTACGTCTTACCTAGTCTACCTATTAGGATTAAAAAAATAAGACACTATACGTCAAAAACATATCACTGTCGGAACACCCTTTAATTTTTAGGTAATTGTCATAGCGGCTGTAGCAACACATCTTCTGTACAAATTTGAAAAGTCTACCTATAACGGTTCAAAAAATAAGGCGTTATACATGCAAATCACGTCACTGTCGGAAAACCCTCTAATTTTTACTGTTTTTTATAGGGGTCATAGTAATACACCATCTGTGAAAATTTCAAGATTCTACCTATTATCAAAACTTAGGCCATATACATACATGCAAATCACGTCACTATCGGAACACCCTTTAATTTTAATGTTTAATTTTGTATACTTGTTTATAAAGCAAACATAGTTTTAATTACTGTCTGGAAATTTTAAGTGTTTGTCCATACAGCTCGAGAAATAAAGACATAAACTTAAATAACACGTCACTTTCGGAACACCCTATAAGTTTTAGTATTTGTTGCTATAGCGGCAATAGTTATACATCTTTTGTGAAAATTTCAGGAGTCTAGCTATTACCGTTCCAGAGATAAAATTCGCTGACAGACGGATGTACAGACATTGTAACGAAAACAATAGGGTTACCTTTTTACCCTTCGGGTACGGAATCCTAACAAGGTGTAAACTATTCATTGGCGTAGAATGGCAATTTTTTAGTAATTGCACTCTATATTTGTTTTGAGAATATTATTTTCCATTAAAAATGATTTTGTTTGTCGAAACTAGCATCCGAGATGGAAAAGCATCGAGTCAAAAATTATGATTTTTCGGCCAAATTCGACTTTGAAAGTCCATTTGTAAAGTTTTCCTATGCTCCATCGTAAAGCGACTCAATTTCATTCGTAGAGATATTTTTAAGACAACACGACCTCTGCAAAGCTCTTGCTTTTCTGCATAAAACACCCAGAGTCTTTGGAAGGAATCGAACCCGCAACCTCCTGACTGAAAGACTAGCGCGCAACCACCAATCGGTCTATCGAGGCATAATATTGACTGATAGTCAATATTATTATGAACAGTTTCAATATAACATATGATTTAAAAAGATACTTGTATTTAGACCACCCTATATAATGATAGATGCAATAAGGTACCTTCCCACACACCGTTACTAGAATTCATCGAATAGATTTTACGTAAACAGACACGACAAAAATTAAAAAAACTTGATGTTTTGTATTCCATTATCGGGTTTTTTCCATTACTCCTCTTGGGAGCATGTGGCTTCCACAAAGCATTTTATCTTACACGATTTGTCGCAGCTGTTTTCGCATCTTCTTATTTAAGTGCCCAAGGTGCTGCCGTAAGATTCAGTCTCTTGTATTTTGTCTTGTGTTAGTTTCGTTAATCGGTTGTTGTTCCATCTCAGTAGATGATTGGTCTGCTGTAGCGGTATTGAGAATGAAATGCCATCTGTCGTTGCCTAAAAACAACGACCTCCCTGCATTTGTTGTAGTGGTGGAAAACCTTGCTAATAATTGATTTCTACCTTTTCCCAGGGGTGGCGGCTGCGTGACTTTTGCCATGATGTTATCCACTATTTTTCCAAGAAGGGAGGTCAGGGGCCTTCTTTGATGGATTGTCTGGAGGCAGTTGAAGCCACTTAAGTTTTTAAAAAGAAAATCCTCTGCTGGTTTCGTAGGCAAGCACTTAAATAACCACTACAGCTCCCTATCCCATATCGATTACCTCTAATAAAATGTTCAAATAATATTTCTTGCACGGCTCTGTTACAGTTTTATTATTTGTATTGGACGATATAGATTAACTTAGTAGGTGTATGAATCACTTAAAAACACAAAGGTTTGTCCTCACTTAATCTAACATATTGAAATTATGTTTTAAACCTGATAACAAATGTTGAAAATAAATAAAACTTTTAAAATTTATGGTTTTGTAGAAGGCCAACACTATCTAATTATTTATTGTCAACATAGGAGTGTTATATTCTCAGATTAGGGTTTCCGGAAAAAGTTCGGCCAATTTCCCGGGAAACAGAAAATTGTATCTTTTTTAAATTATTAAGCATTAAACTTATATACGATAGTAGGCTACCTCCCAAAACTAAAATACACACGCTTGGGTGACGACACATATTTAGACGCCATCACAACTACTTGTTGTAGCTGTTGCAAACTTGCCTAATTTTTAATTTTGTAAGGAAATATGCAAGTATAATCAGAGCTGAGAGAGAAAGAGAAAAATATATTATTCAAATACATGAGCAAACAATAGATTTTAAGCAAATTAATTTATTTTTTTGTTTAAATTTTATGTTATAAAAGTGTTCTTTTTTTTTTTTTGTTGAATGACTAATTTTGTTATAATGAAAGTAAAATATTTGTAAGTGAGTCCATCTCTGGAAAATTTAAAATATCAGTTGTTTTCGATGTAGCTGTCATTTTGAATATAATTAAAGTAGCTGGCTACACGGCTACATTTAAAGACAGCAACATTTGCATTCGTGTAGTTATGTAGCCGTTGTTGCCTATTTTTTAAAAGAAATTTTTCCGCTTCTTCTGTAAATCACATAATTGATACTTTTCAGTGTGATTTAAAATTTTACTACTAAAAACTGCGGGGTTATTTCGATTTTTCTTTCGAATCGATATACACTGTTTTAATACCCTTCACCACAGGTGGGAATATATAAGTTTATCATTCCGTGTGTAATTTCTACAATACTCATTTCCGACCCCATAAAGTATATATATTCTGAATCCTCATAGAGAAGTTGATTAAGCGATGTCTGTCTGTCCGTCCGTCTTCCGTCTGTGTTCGAGTTGAAATCAACTTTGCCAAGGCACCAGAAGAGATACAGAAAATTTGAGCCCTCCGATCTGCCAGGCTTGGTTTCTAAAATTTCACTAATGGAATTCAGTAACATCACACCCTTCCATTCGAGACTGTGGGCAAAAAACCACGCCTACCAGAAAAAAAATTTTTCATGATCATTTTTATTAAAATTGAAAAAAAAAATTCTAAATATTTTCCAACAATTTTTCCAAAAAGGTTTTTCAAAAAAAAAGTTAAAAGAAATTTTACAAAAAAATATAAAAAAATACCAAAATATTTTTTATAAAATTTCTACTAAAATAAAACTTTTTTTAATAAAATTTTTATTAAGATTTTCTATAAAATTTTTCAAAAGATTATCAATTAAATTTTTACAAAATATTTTCAATAAAATTTTTACAAAAAATTTTCAATAAAATTTTTACACAAAATTTTTAATAAAATTTTTACGAAAACATATTTTATTTTTTACAAAAAAAAATTCTATAAAATTTAATATTTCTTTTAAGAAATTTTAAAACAAATTAAAAAAATTAAAAAAAAAATATTTTGAAACAAATATTTAAAAAAAAGTTTTCCAAAATTTATTTTATAAAATTTTTACAAAAATTATTTTATAAAATTTTTACAAAAAAATTTTCAATAATATTTTTCAAAAAATAAAATTTCTTTAAAATTAAAAAAAAAAAATTCTATAAAATTTTTACGAAATTTTTTTTTATAAAATTAAACTAAAAAAATTATAAAATTTTTGCATAATTAGATATTTCAGGTGATATATACCGCATACGAAATATTGCTGATTAGTGCAAAAAAATCGCAGTTCTTTTTTTAATGCGTTTGTCTCTTAAATCAATTGTAAAAATCACCGCACTGAAGGGTATAGAATATTCGGCCGTGCCGAATAAAGCACTCTTACTTGCTTTATTCAAATTTTATTAAACATAAAAATGGAAGAGCTTGAAGCTAAAATATTTGCTTGAATAGATTTGAAGCAAATGGGGCAAAAAATAACCGTTTTAAAAGTTTGCTGGAAAGCTTTAGCTTCCTACAACACTGGACCTATCTTCCTGAAACTCTGAAACTTTCACAATTCGTTACAAGCTATCTTTATCGTAGGGTTACTTGGGAACTATACTAGATAGGATATTGAAATATTAAAACTGGCTGTATTGCAAACGAGGGTGCTGAAGCTCAAATGGTTAGCACGTTGACTACTTAAGAATGGTCACATGTTCGATACCCAGCCTTGGCAACATTGATTTTTCTGAAAGGTTTTAAATTCTATTCACAATAGCACATATCACCACCTCCTTCGACGGTGTTACCATATAGCATTAAATCGTCGGTGAAGTAAAATAATTAATTAATAGAATGACTATATTAGTTTTAAATTAATACGCCTAATTAACACCAAAAGGTACTGCTGAATCACCGTTCTAAAAATAATCATAACATGTAAATGCAGTGTTGCCGAAAGTGAAGCTTTACTATCTAACTAACCATCTGTCTTATCTACTCGCTATCCTTTTTTTTAAAGGAAGTAACTATTAATATAGGCATTTATTGCAACCTTAAATTGGCCGAATGACGTCATCTAACGGGAAAACATCCGCATGGCGTAATCTTATCTTCTATCATTTTTGGTGAGAACGAAGTCCCCTCTTGTTTGATTTTTCTTTAATATTTACCACCTTATATTTGTTGTTGCTTCAGCCAACCTACGGTTAACAATGAGAGCAACTTTTTGTTTGTGTGTTTTGCCCCAAACATTTTTTTTAGTTGATACTAATCTAGTATCAAACGAAACTTTGTTAAGTAAACATGTTTGCGCGATACCCTGCGATTATTAATATTGAATAACACAGTGCAACACGGAAACAATCAACTACAAAAATGAACCTAAGATCTCAATAAACAACTTTCTAGAACATATGAACTTCCTAGGAATGATTCTGAACACCGTTTAGGTAGCGCTTAAGTAGCCGCAAAGGTAAAAAATTTCCCGAAAATTTTTTAATTTCATTTGTTTTTTCTTTACTTCAACATAGAGATACTATAAAGCCTTCTCCCGTAAGTGAGTTGTTTATTGAGATCTTAGGTTCATTTTTGTAGTTGATTATTTCCTTGAATTTTGAACGTTTTGCTACCTATGGACCTGAACAGGGGAAAAAAGATAAAAAAATTGAATTTTTTAAAATTTTTTGCGATTTTGACCTTGAAGATGAAGCTTCTTTGATTTTATATGTTCACAATTTTTGTTCTTTATGACAAGAGCTACAACTTTGCCTCAGAGAGTATATCAAAATTCCAAACGGTTTGCAAAATATGAGTTTGAGTAAATGATCATTTTTTCCCAAAAATGACATCGAGGCCCCACATCTTTGAGGGCCCATAAAAAAAACCTGGAGGACTTTGGGCAAAACTGGGAGACAGAGGTCTTTTTTTTTGGTCTTTTATCACGTAGTGGTGTCCGTATATGGTTATTTTGCCATGACTTAAAAAATTACACAGTGTGTAATAAAATTTTTTAGTTGAACCTGTCGAATCTGGATTTTAATAAAAAGTTAGACTAATGAAATTAAAATATTTAAAACAATTTCCTCAGGATCAACCAGGAAATTGGATTTTTCCCCGTTTCCCGGGAAAACTCCAGGAAATCTCAAACCCTAACTTTATCAGACAAAAAAATAAACCAACCATATAGAGAAGTACCGGATCTACTAATTATTGACACAATTTGCAAAGTGTT
This sequence comes from Phasia obesa, assembly GCA_949628195.1. Classification (NCBI taxonomy): domain Eukaryota; kingdom Metazoa; phylum Arthropoda; class Insecta; order Diptera; family Tachinidae; genus Phasia; species Phasia obesa. The sequence goes on along the minus strand of OX451218.1, from coordinate 135,626,555 downwards.
TCCATTATTCTTCCTTCCTACTTTACTCGTACAAACTCGTTCATTAATTGTTTATGCAGGCGGCGCACTGTGGTCAATATTTTGAGATAGCGGCCAAAACTCCTTTTGGTTTTTGTTCTCCGATTTTAAAGTTATTAGACTCATATGAAAGTAGACAGTAGTAAACCTCGGGAGCCAAAAAATTAGAACTCTATTTCAACTATTTCACTGAGAACAGCGTGGTCCAAAATGGGCTTTTTCAGAATTTAGTAAATTTATGATAATTTTAGTTAATTTTTAAAGTTTAAATGATCATAACTTTTTTGTTTTTCATGATTTTTGGACGAAATAAATTTTGTGTTGTAACTTCACTTATTACCTATTACTGGTAAAAAAAATTGAAGCTCTACTGTTTTCAGAACAATTTAAATATTTTTTTTAAAAAAGGTCAAATTTCTCGGAAATTTCCTACTTCATAGAGCACAACTCCTGTGAGTCAAGCTGAGTCAAAACACAAATTTACTATTTTGTAGTCCTAACTCTCCCCTACATTCCTATATATACATGTCCATGCATCGGGACTGCACTTTTTGAGCTACAGCAATTTTTCTGACCCAAGGTAAGATATTCGGTACAAATGCACGTCATATTTTTTGAGAAGTTATTTGTATGTGAAAGTGGCTATTATGCATATATTTTGATGAAATTTTGTACAAGAGTTCTTATTGACCCAAAAAATAATTCTGTTGAAATTAGGAGAAGTTGGCCCATATTTGGACGTAGTCCAGATAGAAGGGTGTATCAAAATTTTGACAAAAATGACAAGAGAACTCTCAAATTGTGTGGTATCTGGCAATTTATTTGGAAAAGGTAAAAAATGATTTTATTGCCATCTAATATTACCTAACTTAAATACCTGAAAATTGCAAATAAATTTAAAACCAATGGAAATAACTGGTAAAACCAAGTACCTGTTATATTATTGCCAGTACCTGTTAACTCTCAAATTATGTGGTATCTAGCAATTCATTTGGAAAAGGTAAAAAATGATTTTATTGCCATCTAATATTACACAACTTAAATACCTGAAAATTGCAAATAAATTTAAAACCAATGAATAATCCATTCTTCAAAATATGCGACAAACAAGAAATTAAAATTCATAACTTAAAAATAAAAAACTTTTTTAAATACTTTAAGAAAACGGTACAATCAATGTTCCAGAAACAAGAAATTGTTTTACTCACGCAACCAAGAATGGCTAACAAAATAAACTTATTTTTAAAAAGCCATCAGTAACTACTACGGAAACTGGAAAAGGTGGTCGACCAGCAAAGCCAATTGATAATTGTAGTGAAAGATCACGAAGACGCAAGCTTAAACATATCAATGAAGAAGTTTCTTGTAGCATCATAAAGGATTCATTTCTGCATCAAATTAAACCATCGAAAACTAATAATTTTTGCAAAAAAAACCGACTTCAAAACAGATAGAAGGGCACCAATTCTAAACTAAAAATGTAAGAAGTAATCTGTAAGAATTAGATTTAAACCAAATAAAAGATGCGCCAAAATTAGAGGGAAAAAAATTAAGACTATTGCATGTCAAGCCTCTCCCTATTACTGTTCAAAAGTTAAGCTATTTTCACCAGTATCCGTCTTGTATGGGGACATCATTCAAGCCTCTGTCTATAACGGTTTCAAAGATAGGGGCACACAGATCTAATAACATCACCTATTCGGACACCCTTTAATTTACAATGTTAAATGTTAAATTTCAAAGGTCTGTGAACAACTATTCAAAAGTTTGGCGATTTACATCAAATTAAATGAGCTATTGGAGCACCCTTTAATTTAAAATTTTGAATATTTATACATTTTATTATAACGGTCATAGTAATGGACATTCTGTCAAATTTTCAAGGTTTTGTCTATAACGGTTCAAAAGATAGACCCAAATAGGTCAAATTATGTCACCTATGGGGACACCCTTTAAATTTTAAATTTATTTTTTTATTAATTTCTGCTGTTGGGAGCTATAGCTGCACGCAATTTTTTAAAATTTTAATTTGCTGCCATTTACGGTTCTTAATACACGTAAAAAACATGTATGTTGTATGGGGACACCCTTTAATTTTTAATATAATGAACTGTTTTTAAAATGGGACCAACCTGAAAGCATAACCTTTCAAATAAAGAAAAAAAATTTTAAAATCGGTTCAGAAATGGCTGAGTTCTGCGGTTACATAAACAAAAAAAAGCAACATTCAGACGAATAGATAACCTCCTTCTTTTTTGAAGTCGGTTAAAAAGAGTAAAATTGCTATCATTGAAAAAATACTGGAAGTAAGCCCCAGACGCACAAAAAGGATTTTAGAAAGTATGCGGACACCAACTGAAGAAAATAAATTTACTCCAGAAGAAGCATTTGCACTTACAATGATCGATGGAAAAGTTGCACAAGCTTTAACCGAAACAAAGTCTTCGTCAAGGTGCACCATATGCCAAAAAACATCAAGTCAATTGAGCCAACCGCCAACACAAGACTATAGTTTTAATTTGGAATGTCACCTCTTCATGCTAGAATTCGTTTTATGGAGCATATTCTTAAATTGGGATACAATTTGGAATTTGGCCCGTCAGGCGAAACAGTGAGAAACAACAAAGAAAATTTGGAAAAAAGAAAGCAAAAAAAAAAGATATTCAAGAAAAATACCGTGTGATTATAATTGACCAGCCAAATCAAGGAGAAGGAAATTGTAATGATGGAAACACAGCAAGGAGATTTTTTTCCGATCCAGAAACTGCAGCTTCTATAACTGGAGTAGATTATGATTTAATACGACGATTCCAAATCATATTAGAAGTTATAGCATGTAGCAAAAAGATAGATGCAAAAAAATTGGTCAGTATGCTAATGAGACAGCAACCCTTTATAACCAAAAATACTCTTGGAGACATATGGCAACCACAGTTCACAAAATTTTGTTCCATGGGGAACAAATAATTCAGCACAATATGCTTCCAATTGGAGATCTCTCAGAAGGGACAAAGACTACAGATTCTTTCGCGAGCACAATACAAGAAAAATTTCCAGATATTGTACTAATGAAGATCTTATTAATATTTTGTTGTGCACATCAAACCCATATATGTCCAGTATTCGACAAAAATGGAAATCAACCTCATTAGAGTTAGCCGAAGAAGCAAAACAACTACTGCAAAATGAAAATCAAAGCTATTTGGAAGAAATTTTTACTAATATTGTTTAATTAATACTAGTTTAAAGATTATAATTTGTTTCTAATTTTAGTATAAAATTTTATTAATACATTTCAATAAAATATATGTGCACTTTAAATCAATAGTAAAAGTTTACTTAAAATTTTATCCATGTTGTGTTCTGTATATAATATATCCAAATGGTATTGATATTGTTGGGAATTTCAGTGTTATTTTTCAGTTTAATCCTCACAAGAATTAGCTTTCTTCCAAAAAAACCCACTTTTGGTCCCTGTGAATATTGAGACTAAATAAATGTCAGGGGCCAAATGTTTGCATTTTCTGACCAAAATTAAGTTTAGGAATAATAAATAAGTATTGGTTGTAAAATACGATTGAAGAAAATAAGAAATTATAAAAAAATACATATTTAAAATGTCAAAATATTCAACTTTTACATGGAAACTCAACAAAAAATTAAAATGCATTTTTAACTCCACATTACTTACGTTCCTATCAGTCGATTTTTACGTTTGAACACGCAAATTGAAGCTTAAAGTCCCTCCTATTGAACAAAACAAATTGCGTAAAAAAATACCAATCCGGCCAAAAGTTATAGAGTTTTGACCGCTATCTCGCGAAATTGACCACTGTGCGGCGGTTGTGTTTTAGATTATTAGAGTTGAATTTTAACGAGTAAAAAAAATAATAATTATTGTGGTTTTTAAAATAGAAAAACAAATAAAAATCATCTAATTATATGTATCTATCCATGGCGAATAGCTGCATGTTTTTGCTGATTTGCATTTTTAAATAAAATTTAGTGTCGAGTTTATTAGCCTTTGTTTTTTTTATTCTTAATTAAAATAATTTTAGTTTGAATTTTAAAAATAAAGTGAAACTTTATTATCTTGTTTCTTGTCTTTTTTTTCTTCAGATAATAAAAAAAAATATTTCTGTGATGATTAATTAATACATTTTTAAAACCAAAAATTATGTGAATCTGCTTTGTGATTATTTTAAATGCAGTCATTAATTATTTTTCAAAATGCAAAACTGTTTTTGAAACTGTTTATTTTTATATTTTACTTTTTGTAGTTTAGTAGTAGTAGTAGTTTTATGTAGTAATTTTGAAATAAATTTGCATGATGAATGCAAATGAATGTATAGAAAATATATTTATTTTCTGTTTTGCATACTTTAGAACTACAGTTCGTTTGAAATACGAACGTATTAAAATTCTCATTAAAATTATTTAGTTTGCAATTAGCAGACATCTACGCTTCGTAGATATTTTCAAGGGCTATCGTATATTAAAAAATCTTAACATTTGAGTTATTAATAAACTTTTGGTGACATTTGCAAGGAATGTGTGCCCCAGATAGCCATCGTTGGGAGTTTAACCACAAGAGCCTTTTCTTCCTAGAACAGTGTTATTATCGTTCGGAGCTCCACTTGAAAACACCTCAACACTGCCTCTGTCATATCTCATTATATATACATTTGTATCTTTAGTGGTTTACCGAATTATTTCCCAAATAAACATTTTTAAACCACTGTGAATCGTGATCAATATTGTTACGAAAGAATAATTTATTCATTGAAATAAAAATAATAAATAAAATATTATTCATTAAAGGCTCTGAACAACAATACTCTCGAACAACAACATTAATGGTTTGTTTTCTTACAATGATGAAAGAAAGCAACAAACAATAAAAAGCATCGCTAGTCATTTAGTTGCCGTTGTCGATTAATCTAGAACCACCTCATATACAAACATTCATAAAACAACAAGCATGAGCGACGCATATGCACACGCACATTAAATAAACACTCTTCAGTTAAATACACAGGTACATACATAAATACAAGCATAAACAAATAAACAACCACACAAACAGGTATAAAGAAATAAACAACCACACAAACAGAAAACAAGAGCAATAACAATCGAACCTGGCAAATCTGTCTGGAATAGAACAATCTGGTGCTTTTAAATCACCTATATAAGTGAATCGTGCTGGCGAGTAGTATGGCAGTATCAATTAAAAAGTCAAAGAGTTCAGTTGTCAAATTTTAAGAGAGTGTTTAACAGTTTGTGTATTTTTGAACAGTGTTGTTAATAAATAAAGAGAATTACAGTAAAAGTAATAACAGTGTGTATTTATTTTGCAATTCAAAGAACCCAACGTAAAGTAAAAACGTAACAATATTAATCTATATATATAATAAAAAAGTAAACTATTTCCTATCCGTCTATCTGTCTATCTCTTTGTGTTCGCATCACGTAGAAACTACCGGCTGGATTTTAACAAAATTTTGTGGGAAGGCACCTTAGTATTCTGAATCCAATATAGGATACTTTTTTTCCGGAAAAATATTTTATTTCCAAGAGAAAGTGGAGAAAAAGCAGTGAAAGAATATAAGGAGTTATTTTAGTAGGGATGAGAACCTTTATATAAAGTAAATACATAAACCATAACTGAAGCACTAAAAAAGTATGGGTCTTTGGTGTGGATTGCTTGACGCTGACGAAGTGGCGGGTACAGCTAGTTAGTATTATATTATTATTATTAAAATATAGTGTGTCCTGATTTTAAAAGAACACTTTTTTGTGCAATATTTTCACACATTTTAAACGTTAAAATTAACACCATTATTAATATTTTTGAATTTTAAAATTACAAAAAACAAAACAAAGCCACCGACCGTATAGTTTTTATTTAACGACTAGCTGTGCCCGCCACGTCGTGGGAGTCCTGACAATATTTTACTTTGAAAGTATTCCACACCAATTGTAAGAATCTTACTTTTATAGTGCTTCAGTTGTGGTTTATGTATTTCTTATGAATATAAAGGTATCCATTCTTGGATAAAATTTTAAAACTTATAAAAAAATTCTAAAATTCTTAAAATTATTGTAAATCTTTGTAAGAGGTGTTTAAAATATTTTAATAACAATGTAATTCAAAAAAGTAAAAATATAAATTGCATTCAACTGGCGCCATCTGTAAAATAAAACTGGCGCCTAATAGTAAAATAAAAATAAATAAAAAAGTTACCGTATTGAAAATATCCCAGTTTTAAACCAAAATTTTCAGTACCTTTAATCCGGAAATTGCGTTTATCACTGCTTTTTCTCCTTTTTCTCTTGGAAATAAGATATTTTTGCAGAAAAAAAGTATCCTATATTGGGATCAGGATACTAAGGTACCTCCTCACAAAATTTTGTTAAGATCCATCCAGTAGTTTTTACGTGATGGGAACACAAACCAAAAGTAGACAGACAGACGGATATGAGTTACTATTTTATTATATGTATAGATTGTTAAAACATACTAATAATTTATTTTGAAAAGAACTTATTTTAAACAAGACTTGTTGTTTTGGCATTGAATTGGGAGAATATTAAAAGCAATAAGCAGCACCCCTATCTATGCACAAATTCAATACATTTTTGTCCTTGTCCACCTTGCTTTGTGGCCATTGAAACTCCAGTATGTATGCATAAACCAATTTTGAGTAGGTATATGAAAATTTAAACCGATTTTAACTATTTCTTTAGTTGTTTCAGAAAAAATATTGCTTCGAGATATTTTACTTTTAAAATTAAACTGATTTATACAGTGTCTGGCGTCCTTTCTTAACCTGACAGTGGTCTAGCCTCTGGATAAAAAAGGGCCTGATAACCCAAAATACCTCAAAAACATTGACGTCAAGGTGTTGGTGACTACTTTAGTGCAGTTAGATATTAGCTTCTGTGGGTGACGTTGGTTGCTACTTAAGAACAGGAAGTTTTACAAAACTTATTGCAAAGATGTGCATCACTGGACATCGCAGAAATGGCGGTAAGTAATCTCCAAAGATTTGGTGAATCAGGATCTTAAATATAGTACGGTTATAGAAGCCTAACACTGGGTCTTGAGACTGTTAGGTCACTAAAATTGAGTTTGATAGTTTGATAGTGTTTCCAGATAGGGACTTCTGGGCGCAAGTCGACGTTCGAGGGATGTGCAGTCTATAAGTGTGGCTCAAAGATGAATTTAACTACTAAAGCTGGTGTCTACTTATGTGGTACAGATAGGGTGTATAGAATTTCGGATGATTGCAGTGTTTTACATACCAAGATTCTGAACACGTGACTAAAGAAAAAGAATCATCGAAAATCATAAAGCTGGTTGGTAATTTAGGGTTGGGTAATTGTTGCATAGAGGGGAATAATATCGCTGATAAACTGGCGGGTTAGGTTGTGCACCGAACTCGGAGATGTTAAACAGAAACCATCTTTTTGTAATATACTTTCTGTGAATCGATGAAATCAGACTAGCGGTAAAAGCCCACTGTGCCCTTTCTAAATTAACGGCTGCCGTTAAATCGACTAGTTGGTACATTTTTGTTTTTATGTCTGGGCATAAAATCAGATGTCTGAAAATCTCGCACGTTGCTTCGCACAGCTTTTAAAAATAATATCTTTTTACAAATTTTTTTGGAAAAACATACATATGCATTATGCATATTTACTTATTTATTTACATTTTTATTTTGTAATTACCACAAAAGAAAACTTTCATTAACTTTTTTCTAAAAAGTTGGAAAAAATCCCCATAAAAATAATTTGCATACTTGACTCTTGACTAGATAGTGGTGAAGTGTGAGTATTTAAATGTTAATTAATTTATTTTTAATTTCCATAGTACTTTTCATAGTATTTCTCATGGTTAAGTGCAAAAATATGTACATTTTGCACGAATTAAAAACGAGTATTCTAGGAATCTATTAGGTTTTTTATTCATATATGTAGATACCACAATGTAAACGTATATTTATTATTCTTCGAATATGCACAAGGTTAGAATGAACAAAGTTAGTAAATATTTTAAACAATAAATATTTTGATTAAATGACTGAATAATAATAAACATCGAGATATAGCTTTACATACAATAAGGATGCTGTAGCACTTTAGCTACCAGTATGCTGACAGTATTTGTATCCCAGCAGCGACAAACCATTCTAACACAATTTTTGTTTTTTGATATTTTAAATAAATATTAGACCGCATAGAGTGCGTACAGATCTCGGGGGAACAATAACCCGCTGTAAGTGGCGATTTTTGTTTGTTTTTAGGTCAGTTAGTCTGACCATTGTAACGCAATATATTGTAGATTGCAGGAAGGTCCTAACTTGTGCAAAAAATTTTATTTTAAATTTTAAAAAAAATTATCGATAAAATTTTACAAAACATTTTCTGTAAAATAATTACAAAAACAATTTTGATAAAATTTCAACAAAAAATTTTAGATAAAATTTCAACAAAAATTTTACAAATAAAAAAACACGAAAAAAACTAAAAAAAATTTTCTATAAAATTTTACAAAAACTTTTCTATAAAATTGTACAAAAAATTTTCTATAAAATTGTACAAAAAATTTTCTATAAAATTGTACAAAAACTTTTCTATAAAATTGTACAAAAAATTTTCTATAAATTTGTACAAAAAATTTTCTATAAGATTTTACTAAAAAATTTGGATAAAATTTAACAAAAAATTTTATGTCAAATTTTTACAAAAGACTTTCAATCCAATTCTATAAGAAAAGTTTTCGATAAAATTTTTACAAAAAATTTTCGATAAAATATTTACAATAAATTTTCGATAAAATTTTTACAAAAAATTGTCGATAAAATTTTTAGATAAAATTTTCGATATAATTTTTACAAAAACTTTTCTATAAAATTGTACAGAAAAATATTCTAAAAAATTTTACAAAAAAATTTCTGTAAAATGATTACAAAAAACTTTCAATGAAATTCGATAAAATTACAATAAAAATTTTTCGATGAAATTTCAACAAACAATTTTCGATAATATTTAAACAAAAAATTTTCGATAAAATTTCAACAAAAAATTTTCTATAAAATTAAAAAAAAATTTTCTGTTAAATTTTTACAAAAAATTTTCAATTAAATTCTTACAAAAATGTTTTCGATAAAATTTTTACAAAAAAGTTTCTATAAAATTTAAAAATAATATTTCGATTAAATTTTACAAAAAATTTTCTGTAAAATTCTTACAAAAAATTTTCGTAAAATTTCAACATAAAATTATAGATAAAATTTTTACAAAAACAAACTCGATAAAATTTCTACAAGAACTTGACGATAAAATGTTTACAAAAAATTTTTCGATAGAATTTTTAGATAAAATTTTCGATAAATTAAAAAAAAAATTTTACTAAAATTTTTTAATAAATTAAACCACCAAAAAAAGGTGTCATCAGTTTTCGGCAAACCACTCCTTCAGTTTTGATGATAGCCATAAACTGTCTTCGGCAAAGTTGTAGCTGATAGTCTGCCGAAGAAATTGTTTTTGCAAAGGTTTTAAAAAAAACATGTTTTCCAAGAGTTTTTCTAAAAAATCTTTTTTGAAAAAGCATACTTTTTTACTTTTTCGAGTATAAGTTTAAAAAAAATCAGAAGTTTTTTATAGATGATTCGAATGAAAAATTAATGAAATTGTTTCTTATAATGACACAGAATCACATTTTGTTTCTATTGCAGCATCTTGTTTTATTTTACATTCGCTTTTTTAAATGACAGAACATGAAGCTTGTTTTTAGATTTAGTTTGTAATTTTATACACGTTTGCATTTGGCATTTTGCAGTTTATTGTATTTTCTTGTTTTTTTTTTTTTTTTGCAATAAAAATTTAACAATAAAACCCGAAACCTGATGGAATTGTGTGATGTGATGCACCACCACCCTTGGATTTGGAAATACTCTATGTTTATATGTATTTCTGTAATTAGACTGTTAATATAAAAATCAATTGTGATTGCAAGCATTTCAATTATAAGTTCTTTTATTACATAAATATAAAAAATTTAAAAACCACTGTTTTTTGAGCTGTTATAATTTTGTTGTTGAAAGTAGAAAAGCGAAGAAATCAAAATATATTTTTAAAAAATTCTAGCTGTTAGAACTTTTTTGCTATAAATTTATAAAGAAAAAAATATTGTCCAATGCCAGTTCTAAACCCTAGGGAGTTGAATAAAATCTCATTTTAAAGATAAGCTTTAATTTAATACATTTTATAAAAATTTTTGGTGGTAAAATCAAATGCGATTTACTTTTATAATTAAGTTTTTAAGCTCTAGGTCTTTTTTATAAAAATTTTTTCAGTTTATTTTTATTTTTATATTCAATATTTCGCTACACCACTGGGTAGCATCGTCAGGATATAAAAATAGTTTTATATTATATATCGAAGCCGACCCTTTTCGGCCCCTTTCCATCCTCAATGATTATAGGAAACCAACTTTTAATTTACGGCAACCTTACTTTCATCTAGTCACGTGCTACAACCATCCTTTAATCTAGTGATTTTAGACTGTCTACAGTTAACTGTTTGTCGGCCTTGTTTCTCATCACGGAGTTTCTAGAAATTGCTAACATTTGTGCAAGGCTTAGTTCCCCATGGCGTCCACATTTAACAACCTTCTGCCCGTGGTCCTTATTCTACACAATGCTCGATATTCACATACAATATGCGCTACCATCTCAGCGTCTTCCAGGTATAGTCTGTAAGTATCATCATCTTCGATCAAGTAGCATCTTATCTTAGCTAGATGATACTTGAAGTTTCTATGACCTGTCACAAACGCAGTTACCCAGGTACCGCTATTATATCTCAGAACCCTTGTTGGCCTTTCTGCCAAGGGGCTCTTTGAGCACCATTCGAGTCTGTCTTATAGCGGCCATGGAAATACAACTTATAGCACCCATGGAAATACAACAAATTTCAAGAGTCTACGTATACGTAAAAACCACATCACTATTGGAACACCCTTTAATTTTCAGTTTTATTTGTTATACTTGCTAATATTACGAATTTAGTTCTAATTACTGTGTGTAATTAGAGTATATTTCTTACGGTTTAAGAAATACGACCATATATGTACTTAAAAACCACGTTTCTATCGGTTTAGGTTTTAGTATTTGTTGTAATAGCGGCTATAGTGATACAACTTTTGTCAAAATTTCAAGAGTCTACCTATTACGGTTCCATAAATAGAAAACACTGACAGACAGACGGACAGACATTGTAGCCTCAACAATGGGGATACGTTTTTACCCTTTGGTTACGGAACCCTAAAAATAGTTGGGTTCAGTTGAGTTTGAGCTTAGTTGAGTTGTGAATCATAATAGAAGCATAAGTACTTCTCAACACTTTAAACATTTAAAACTGATGAAACTAGAAAATATTCAGGCTATAACCATTACCGAAGGAGGTCAAGTTTTCTAGGGGGGCAAAACGATTTTTATTGGAGAATAATATTCTGAAAATAAACATGTAGTAAAATTTTTTAAATATCTGGGGGTGGCAACAGCAAGTCTGGAGGGGGCATTGCATCCCCCCAGAATGGCCTTTCTACGCCAATGGCAATAACGCAAAAGAAAATAGAAAATTTTTTTGTAAACATTTTTTTGGTAATTTTTTTGTAATATTTTTTTTTTAATTTTTGAAAATATTTTTTTGAATTTTTTTTTGTAAAAATGTTTTTGAAAATATTTCTTTAAATTTTTTTTTTTTAATTTTTCTTTAAATTTTTGTAATAACTAAGAACTTTCTGCAATCTATATTGCTTTAGAATGGTCAGACTGAAGCAACAAAATCTTTTAAAAAAATTTCCTCATAATACCCTGTGGGACTATTGGCTACCTCTATATTTATTGCTTTCTATAAAGGCGTCTAATACAAATCAAAGCAGAAAAACCATTTTTTTTATTTATTCCTCTAACTCCCACTGGAGCATAGGGCCACAATAACAGCTGTTCTCCATCTAACCCGGTTTTGAGCAATAGACCTAAGTTCGTTCCAAGATATACCCAGTTGGTTCATTTCGGATTCCGTTGAACGTCTCCATGTTGTGCAAGGCCTGCCAATTTCTCTATCATCTTGTTGAAATGGGTTCCATCTAAGTGATTGTTTAGATACATTGTTGTCGTGTCGACGGAGAATATGTCCTATACACTGCCACTTTCGTTTACGTATGTATCTCGGTTGCTACTTCCATTTGGTTTGTCTTTGCTAGCAACTCAGCATTTGTTATCGTTCTAGGCCAAAAGATTCGTAATATTCTTCGTAAGCAGCGGTTAATAAAAGTTTGAATTCGTCTTGTTATGTCATTTGTAACCTTCCAGGTTGTACAGCCATAAAGGAGCACCAACTTAATACTTGCTTCGAAAATTCTCAGCTTTGTGGTTTGTCTTATTTTATTATTTTGCCAGATTGGGGCTAGTATGCCAAAAGATGACCTGGCCTTGTTTATCCTTGCGGCTACATTTGCAGTAATCACGCATCCTAAATAGCAGAATTGGTCAGTTGTGTAAAATGTTTGGTTGTTGATGGTCATTGTTGTACCGATACTTAGTGTTTTTGTTTTGGCTGCATTTATTTTTAGACCTGTGTATTGAAGCTGTTCTTGAAGTTTTGTAGTAGTTTGCTTAAGATCAATAAGTTTGTGTGAAAGTAAGCAGATATCGTCTGCGTAAGCCAGGTAGTTAAGGTAACGATTGTTGATTTGCCATTGTATTGTTGGAAAAACCTTACCAACCTAAAAATAAATACAATATCGGCTTTCGCAGGGGTTATTGATCCCCCGAGATCTGTATGTATTCCATGCGATTTACCTGTCGCAGTCTGATATTTATTTAACAAAAAAAAGCAAAAGAGAAACATTCTTACAACAACACTTATAATTTGTTTGTGCATTTTTAGAATTTTAGCGATAGATTTAGCTACGAGAATTACAGAATATGGCATCTGATGTTGCTAAATTGAAATCCCGAAATTTTCGAAACTATCCCTAGCAGATTCGTGGGCTTAAATCTTCTGTATCTCGTCTGGTGCCTTGGCAAATGACATTACTACCCAAACACGGACATCGCTTAATCAACTTCTCTATGTATAAGGTTTCAGAATATGTATGTATGTAATTTATGGGGTCGGTAATTAATATTGTAGAAATTACACACACAAACTTATATGTACATACATACATATATGTTTACCCATTCCACCTGTGGTGAAGGGTATAAAAATGCTAAAATAAATATATCATAAGTATTTATAATATAAGTATAAAAAAATATTTAATACCTTTTGTTAAACATCAACTAAATCCAGAAGAGATGCGAGGGTGTTTGAAGAATTGAATAGAAGAAGCAGACGTTAAAGAAAGAATAGGATGTAGTTTGTAGGATTTTTCCTCAAGTACTTTGTGTCCAATTTCTCATTCGTGTTTATTTTTATTTATATAAAATAAGATTTTTTTATTTTTAGTTTAAAACACTTTAAAAAGGATTGTTAGCGGTATTTTGTTTAGTGTTTTTATCTTTTATCTTTTATCCTTTTTATTATTTTATTATTTTTTTTTAAACCGGCTTTATACCCATGTTTCCTTCCTCATAAAAAACACGTTCTAAATAATGCTGCTGCTGCTAGTGAATCGCGTTGCTTCTGCTTCTGCTTCTATGCTTGCTGCTGACGTTCTCATCTCTCTATTTTGGTTATTGTTGTTATTATTGTTGCTGCCTTTTCCGAGGTATACACATTTGCTTTTGCTGTTATACCTTTACTTATTGCTGTTGTTTTTATAAATTTCATTATGAAAAGCATAAATGTGTGTGAGTGGAAATTGACACGTTTGTTTGTTGTTCTTTAACGAATTTTTTTCTTATTGTTTTTTTTTTGAAGTGGTTTATTCATAGAGATCTATACTAAACATCAGGGGTGGTAAACGAAATTTTACATTATAGTACCAACCGGCTTCTTAAATTGTACTTTTCGGAATGAAATTTTATAGAATTTATATAGAATACTTTTTTCCGCAAAAATAACTTATTTCCAAGAGAAAATAGAAAAAATTCAATTTTACTGATTTAAATGTAATGTAAACTTGACAGCACCTTTTATTTTTGAAACCGGGATGTTTTAAGCACTATTTACCTATAGAACTCTAAAATAATTTTAAAACTTTATATAAATATTTCAATTTTATACACAGATAGGTACCTTGTATATCGAACATATATATAAACCATTACTCAAGCAGTATAAAAAAGTCTAAAATATATGGTGTCGATTACTTTCAAAGAAAAATAGAACAAAATATTGCCAGGATGCCCACGATGTAGCGAGCACAGCCAGTATTTAATAAAAATAGCAGATAATTTAACTTTTGGCTAACCACTTGTCTAAATTTTTTTAGCGCTTAATCGACAAGAAAAGGACGAAAGCACTACTGGCCCTCGAGAAAACTTCGATATCGCTTCTAGAGGTATCATAACGGGCCACTGTATGCGTGGAAGAAGGTCGAAGCATATAGGAATTTTTCGTGGTGGGAGCTGCAGAAGCTGTATGCATAAGGAGGAGGAGGAATCAGTTCAACACCATCTCGGTGACTGCCCGGCTCTTCAAGAACGCAGGCTCAAAGTTTTAGGCCAAAGATTCTTTCCAGACCTGGACTGTCTCAGGGATGCGACACTGAGTAGCCTTAATGGCCTCCGAATGAAGGACGCTTTTGGCGGGCTGCCGCATTAACTTAACATAATTTTTGGCTAAATCTAGTAAATTTGTTCTAATTAATATAAGAAGTACCCAAAAGGTTAGAAAATAGAAAAAAAAAACAAAATAATGTAAACAACACCGGCCATACAATAAAACAGTAACTCATTTCATTCTGCATGTGTTCGCATCACGTAAAAACAACTGAATGGTTTTCAACAAAATTTTGTGAGGAGGTACCTTAGTATCCTGATTCCAATATAGGATACTTCTTTCCGCAAAAATATCTCATTTCCAAGAGAAAGTGGAGAAAAAGCAGTGAAAGTGAGCCGATTCTTTTTACTGATTTCAAGATACTGCATACTTTAAGGCATCTTTTATTTTTGAAGGCGGGATATTTTTAACACGGTTGCACAACAGATGGCGGTGTCTTAAAATAATGCCAAAAGATAGCGCTGTTTTAAAATAACGACAAAATATGAATTACTTACTGCCAAATAGCTCATTTAATAAAATTTGTATTTTTACTTTGTGGAATTACATTGTTATTCAAATATTTTAAACACCTTTTACAGAGCTTTACAATAATTTTTAGAATTATAAATAAATTTTAGAATTTTATCCAGGGATGGGTACCTTTATATAAAGGAAATACGTAAGAGTCTTAAAATTTGGTGTGAAATACTTCCAAGGAAAATTCCAACAAAATATTGTCAGGACACACACAACATGTGTGGGCACAGCTAGTTTTAATATAAAACTGTGACTGTGCATTACTTTTCTGAATGAATTGACGCCTTAACCTGATGGTGGTCTTATCATTGGGCAAATAAAGCCCATTGTGATGTCCCGATGTGTTGGGTACATAGAACACAATAAACTAATGCGAAAAGGCTGCTGGAAATGACTAAAATGCTGAATATCAGGGAGAGAAGAACTATGCATGCCTTATGGAAGGTCTGAAGTGAGAAGTCCTTATAAATTGTACCGCCGGGTACATATGGAAGGCATAAATATGTATATTGTTGAAAATAGTTTTGTAAGCTTAAGGCATTTGTTTTGTTACTTTTCGCAAACATCTTTTCTTGTTAATTATTCGCCAAATATAATGAATAAATATATTTACGATTAATAATTTTTTTTAAGCCAAATTACTTTTCATTTGATTTGATAAATTATACCGGTTTATACATATGTACATGTATTCGAGTTTCAGTAACAATATGATCCGTTAACAATTAAAATACTAATAACGAAATCCATAAATACAAACAAAACACCGGTTCAGCTACCGACGCCGTTATTCATTTCGGTTGCAAACTTCGACTATAAAGCGTTTTTTTTATTTACTGCTGTTGTTTACCTAGATCGAAAGTTGTGAATCTTCCATATACATTGTATGTTACTTCACACACCACCCTTATTTATTTATTTTATTTAACCAAAAAAAAAAAAAATATTGGGGTTTTAGGGAATACATACTGGCTTATATACATATGTATGTATGTACATTCATATGTATATAATTATATATGTAAGTATTTCTTAATATTCTCTTTTATGCTCTCATTTGTTTGCCGTCAGAAAGAAGCATTTTGAAATGTCAAATAGTGTTTTTTTATTGTACCAACATGGAGTACGAGAACCTACCAACCAACAACTCATATACATATGTACATACATATGTAGTTGACTTATTGTTTGTTTATTACATATTCCACTTGCTGCATATCCACGAGTATACGTAGAAAATAGAAAATATAATGACCTAAAGACCCACCGACCGATAAGGCCGACACTATAACAGACTTGAGGTTGATCGATACTTACATATGCTACTCTACGCTAATAAAAGACGTACCGATAAACGATACTATTTCGACTTGAGACATAAAGAATGTAAGCATGTCTAGAAACAAAAGAATGATTAACAAATCAGGGTTTTAAAGGACTTAATTCTTTTTTAATATTATGCCACAATTTTTTTTGTACATTTTTTAACAAAATTTTTCTTTAATTATGAAAATATTGAAAATAATTTTTAGTCTAGTGCCATGCTGACCATTATATATGACCTAATGACATTTTTCGTGTATGTAACTTCATTATTTCATCGGTGTAGAACTTCTGTGGTTCATCATGGAGAAACTTGAGCTTTGCAGATATGAAAGCGAATGGTAGTCACAAGGTACGGGATATACCAAGTTTCGTGAGTATTCGCGCATTGTCATTATGAAACACAATACCATTTCTGTTCAACAATTTTGTTCGCTTTTTCGGGATTATTTCGTT
This sequence comes from Phasia obesa, assembly GCA_949628195.1. NCBI lineage: Eukaryota > Metazoa > Arthropoda > Insecta > Diptera > Tachinidae > Phasia > Phasia obesa. The sequence goes on along the minus strand of OX451218.1, from coordinate 135,609,491 downwards.
CAAACGGTGGATTTGTGCACAGTAAAGGACCGAATTGTTTTTTGTTAGGTTCCACCAACTCCTAATTGTCAACTACCCTTCAGTTGCAACAAACACTCGACGAAAATAAGAACATTAATTTCCAAATCAATATATGCAACTTTTTACACGAGCATAGCGTTTAGTAACGTGATGAAAATGGCGCTTCTGACGAGTACAAAACGAAAAAGTAAACCTACTGTTCGCGTTGTAACCGTCCAAGCACTCTACGTTATATGCTCTGTAAGGGACAAATCTAAACAATCGCGTAAAGCGTTACGCAACATAGCGCCTACCTTTGACACTGCAATGACAAAGCTAAATACGGCATGCAGGTATGAAGTGAGCGTTAAGATACAAAATGTCGATAATGAACATTTGTTGTGAACGAGCCTTAATTTTGTTTGTTGTTTGGTTGGTATAACATATTTAAAATACATCAAGTCATTGAACAAACAACATCATATTTTTTCAACTTGTTAAAAATGTAGAATTTTGTACCAGAAAGTGATGATTTGCGGAAGTTTGCATCGAATTGTTACTGGCGATGAAAAATGGATTTATTTTAAGAATCATAAACGGAAAAAATCATGTGTTAACCCGGGACGACCATCAACATCGTCTGTAAAACTAGGTCAATTTGGCAAGAAGGCAATGCTCTGTGTTTGGTGGGATCAGAAAAGTGTGGTGTCTCATGAGCTTTTAAAACCTGGTGAAACTGTTAATACTAATCGCTACAGACATAAAATGATCAATTTGAACCATGAATTGATCGAAAAACGATAAGAATGGGCCAGAAGACACGGAAAAGTAATTTTGATTGCAATTTGCAAAACTGGTTCAGGATACAATCAAAGCACTTGACTGGAAGCTGCTGCCCCATCCGCCGTATTCACCAGAATTGACCTCTTCCGACTACCATTTGTTTTCATCGATAGGCCACGCATTGGCTGAGCATCCAATATCGAAAAGGTGGACAAGATGTGCAGAAAGTAATGGTCAATACTTTGAATAATATTTTTTTACTTTCCCATTCAAAATTAGTGTTTCATTTTAACTAAATAACGCTTACCTTCATACCGGTATGCCTAAAGGTCATGATTCATCATGATTGATCATACTCAGTCGTACGACCTGTCAATAAATGCCTGTGTGCTCAAAAAGTATGATAGTGTGGTTGAGAAATGTATGTGTGTGACACACTTTTTCACAAGTCGTACGATTTGATAATCTTTTGAAAAAATTCATAAAATATTGTTTTTCCATGCGATCAGAGTTTCAAAAATTTGTTTTGTATGATAGTGTGCCAACTACAGCGCCGTTTTTAAACGATTTTTAAAGTAGGACAGAATTCTGTCAGATTTTTGGTTGAATTCTGTCAGATTCGTACGATTGTGTAGGATAGTTAAGCCTGGCCTTAAATGAGAGCGCAACGCTCTGTCATGAAGAGTAATGGTAACTTATTTTGAATAAAATCTAAAATCTAGTGAAGCCTGGCCTTAAGTGAGAACGCAACGCTCTTTCATGAACAGTAGTGGTAACTTATTTTGATTAATAAAATCTAATAATTTGAAACGCAAACTAGAGATACTAAACGTTCTATGAAAATCTGATTTTACACTTATAAAACGTTGACGCCGCGTTATTTAGGTATGCTTCACACATTTTATATGTACATGAGAATTTTCAGCTAATTAGCAAACAGTGTTTTTAGTTATGCTTGGCTGTAAGACCTCTACATTTGGTGCTCTACAGAGTACAACTTGTCATATATAAAAATACTGATTCTACTGTTTTGACAGACGCTTACAACGCGTGGTATGAATTTTCAGCTTTGGCATGCTTAATTAGATTAGGTTTCTGTTAAGTTTCTGACAGTTACGTTGGATATTTTTTCATCCCTACGTGTACAATAGAAAACCTACTTTTCGCGTGGTAAGCGTCTAAAGGCCTAGTAGTTAGCCCACCGTAACTAAATGGAATGAAACACATGTAAGTTGTTGTTGTTTGAGATTGTAACAAACGAAAATAATTGATGTATTTTAAGATTCTCTTTCTTTCTTTTCGTTCATTCTTGTATTTTTTCAATGTTTTCGACATGTGAGTGATATGATCTCAGGCTATATTCCTTTGTAATATTGTTTTTTTGGCCCTGTTTGGGCTTTATATTACGAGATATATGAAATAAATAATAGATTAGCTTACATTTTAACAAGTAATTGATAAACAAAGCATAAACCGAAAGCAAGCAGGAGCCTTAAAAAACAACAATTTCCATGTGTTACGTTCCGTTAAAGTATCCGACGGCTAACTAGGCCCTAAGCCCTTTGTGCTCTTTAACTTGCATTATACAATTACACTAATTCTACTTTTTTTTACAGATGCCTACAACGCGTAGAATGCTTGATATGGACTTTCAGCTTTAGCACGCTGATTTAGGTATATCTATTAGGTTTCTGACAGTTGAGTCTCTATGTAATTTATTGTTGGGTCTCTGTAAACTTTACGAGAACATAAAAAATATTCATAGTGTTACTGCGACTATCTTTTAAGTAAATATGCTTTGCATGTTTTAATAGTTTTGAAATTTAATGAAGAGATGAAAACTACTCCTTTAAAGCTCTGCAACATGTTAAAAGGATTTTGTTGTTGTTATTGGTATTGCAAAAATAAATTCTTTTCATTTACAAATGCAATGCAAAAATTTTACAGGTTTCTTTAATTTATATTTATTTATTTTTTTTATTTTTTGTTGACATATTTAAATATTATATTTAATTTGTTTATAAATTAGCTTCGGTTTAATTTATATCACAAAAAACCAATATTTTTTAAATCAATTTTTTATATTTTTTTCTTTTACGTTGTATTTTACACATACACACAGCAAAAATATTTGTAGTAAAACTCATAAAACTCTGCGAATTTTACTTTAAGCAGGTTTTTTTTTTACAGATACACAGATTTGTAGACAGAATTCATTTTTTATCCAAAAAAAAAAAAAAAAACAAATCGTACAACAAATTATTTACACAATTTTAGCTTTCATTTCATTCAATTTGGCATCTTTTTATTTTTAATTAATTTTTCTTTTATTTAAATAAAATACCGTAAAAAATTACGCTAATTGTTTTTAAATGTATTAAATTTAAAACGTTTCATTTTAAACAATATATACGACTGTTATTTCTTATATTATTCACACATTTTTACATAATTTATGTGGTTTTGAGGGATTTTAATTTAGAAAAACTTTGCTTTTTTTTTAATTATTTCATACCACTTTCACTTAACTGTCGGACAACACTGTGCCATCTAATACACCAAACGCAACTAAATTTTGTTTTTCATTGAGCATATCAACGAAGATTGTTTCGAAGAAGTTGTTATCAGGGATGGTGAGTTTAGTGTAATTGTATTTTTTTTCTGGTACTATTTAAAATTAAAAAGTACAATGGCACACCTTTGACTTACTTATAGCCAAACCAAAAAAAGTGCGTTGAGCGCAAAATAACTGTCAATTCACAATAACATACAAAATGTATGAAGCAAACCTAAATAGCGCTACGTCAACGCTTAAGGCGAAAATACATACCACACTTGGCGCTCTTCAACGCGTTAGACGCTTCTGTCAATATAAAGTTGAAATGGATTATTTTTAACCGACTTTAAAAAAAGAAGGAGGTTATCAATTCGTCTAAATGTTGCTTTTTTTATGTTTGTGCCCTCAGAGCTCAGTCATTTCTGAACCGATTTTAAAAAAATTTTTCTTTATTAAAAAGGAAATGCTTACAGATTGGTCCCATTTTAAAAGAAGTTCAGAATTTTGAAAATTAAAGGGTGTACACATACAAACATACGTGTTTTTTACGTGCATTATGAACCGTAAAGGGCACCCTTTTAAAATTTTAAAAAACTGCTTATTACTATAGCTGCCAATAACAGAAATTAATAAAAAAAATTAACTTAAAGAATAAAGGGTGTCCCCATATGTGACGACAATTTAAATATATGAAACATTTGAACCATTGTAGACAATCACTTGAAAATTGGACAGAATGTCCAATATTTATAATCAGAAATTAAATATTTATAATTAGAAGTTAAAGGGTGTCCCAATAGTTGATGTAATTTGATGTATATTGCAAAACTTTTGAACCGTAATAGAGAGACGGTTGAAATTTACAAAGAACCTCTAAATATCTAAGTCCTTTATAACATCAAGTATATAATTTAAATTTGGAAACGAAAGGGTGTCCCCATAATTGATATAATTTTACCTATCTAGCCCTATCTTTTGAACCGTTATTGACAAACACTTGAAAATTAGACAGAATCTCCACTACTATGTCCCGTATAATAACATTTATAAATATTTAAAATTTTAAACGGTGTCTCAATAGTTGATGTAAACTGATATATATATGGCCAAACTTTCGAACAGTTTTAGACAGACATTTGAAATTTACAAAGAATCTGTTCTTTAAAATAAGTGTTTAATTTAAAATTGTACATTACAGGGTGTCTCCTAGGTGATATTGTTTAAGCTAAATGGCCATATCTTTGGAACCGTTACTTTTTATTACTGTGTCAGTAATAATGAGTGTAAAAAAATAAAGGGTGTCGTATATGGCTTTATCTGCTTAACCGTTATGGATAGACATTTGAATGTACAGAACGAATATTACTATGTCCGTTAGAGCAACAAGTATAAAGTATTTGATTTGAGTACTATTTCTTACAGACTACTTCCTTTTAAATTTTTAGTTTAGAATTGATGCACATATATTTGTTTTGTAGTCGGTTTTTTTTCAAGAATTATTATAGTATAAGTTACATAAAGAAGTTTTATACGTGTCTGCCGCATGAAGTTGGTTGACTTTTTTGTTTTGTTTCGTTTTGTTATAAAGATTATTTTCAAATGAAGGAGAAATTAATAGAAAAAGTATAAGAAAAAAATTAAAGTTTTATATAATACAGGATTATAAAAAGAAAAAGAAGCATGTTGAAGTCAACAAATTTTTAAAAAACTGTCTGTAAGTCGTGTTATGTAGGTTGAAGTGTATAAAGTATACAAAGCTTGCAACGCGTTGAAGCATTTGAAGCGTGTTATATACTAATTTGGTCTTAGTTAACAAGATATGGCTAATTTCGCTCGCAACGACGAATTTGTTGACAAAAAACTGACGTTTGAAACATAATAATGATGACTTGGAGATATCAATAGTACTTGAAATTGCTCAGAATTTATATAAATAAATCTAGAAAAGGTATAGAGTTATAAATATCGTGTCTTTTGGATGTCGATATATTGTGTCGATTATTCTTGGCAGTTGTTACTCTTTGTGCGAATTTTATATACCCTTCACCATTGTAATGCCAGATATTGTGTTACCCTCTTATGTTTCTTTACCATAAAAAATAAAAAATCGAGGTCGGCATTTCGAGGAATTTATACGTTTTGAGGTACCCTGAATCCATTTTGGCTATTTCGCCACTATTTTTGTGGAGTTTGTACAGGTCACACTGTTTGACATATCAAAATGAAACTTAGTTTGTGCCTTTGGTATATGGAGATGAAGAGCTGTATAGTTTTTGGGCATAATCGGGAGAGGCTAAGGGGTAGTTTTCTTACCCCCAAATTTTGTAAACGCTCTACTGGTCATACCGTATGACATATTAAAACGAAATTTAGTATGTAGCTTTGGTTTATGGAGATGAAGAGCTGTATAAATTTTGGGCACAATCGGGAAGGGGCAAGGGGTAGTTTACTTACTCCAAAATTTTGTAAACGCTCTACAGGTCAGACCGTATAACATATCACTATGAAATTCAGTATGTGTCTTTGGTTTATGGAGATGAAGAGCTGTATAAATTTTGGCCATAATCGGAAATGGGCAAGTGGTAGTTTACCTAACACCACAAATCGAAAATAATTTTTTTTCGATTTGAATATACTTTGAACTGTTATTCTATATGTAATATATCCATAAAAATATCTGTTTCCATTTGGTATGGTAAAGTTGAGTGTAGGCCACTCCAGTTTTTTGTTTAAATTTGTTGAAAATTTATTGTAAATTTTTTTTTTATTTTTTTTTAAATTTTTTTTTTAAATTTTTGATATTTTTTTTTAATTTTTTGTTGTAAATTTAATTTTTAACTTATTTTGGTCCCCGGAGACATTTATGTACTCCTTGTCGCGGTCTAATATTTATGCGATTAAAAAAGCAAAAGAAAAAAAAGAAAAAATTAAAAAGTGAAAAAATATAGATGGGCGTGTTTTTTTTTGCCCACAGCCTGCAAAGGAAGTATCCGATGTTGTTTAATTGCAATCTCAAAATTTTTGAAACTATGCCTGGCAGATTGGAGGGATTAAATCTACTGTATCTCGTCTGGTGCCTTGGCAAATGACATTACTACCTGAAAACGGGCAGACTTTTATATGTATAAGGATCCAGAATATATATACTTTTTGTGGTCGTAAATACATATTGTAGAAATTACTCACGGAATTATAAATTTATATATACCCTTTCCACCTGTGAAAAAAGAAAAGAATTTAAAAAGAATTATGGTTTGTAAGCCCTGTTCCATTTAAAAACAAAAAAATAAAAAATACAATAAGGCTGCAAATGTTTTTTTTTGCATTGGCACATACAATATTTATAATAATTATTTTCGCGAATTAAAATTAAATTAATAAAGAAATTTTAGTAAAAAAAATATTAAACTTAATAAGCCGGTTGGTACATTTTCAAAATTGCGTTTACCATCCCTGATTGATATCATATAGATTACATTTGTTTGTTGTATCTATTGAATATAGTTGAGAATAATATAAATTTACCAACCACCGTAGTTGATATCACGATTGCCAGATTAATTGTCAATTAGACTGTTTATTTTAATTTTGACGATTTTTAAGGCACAAAGAAAAGACCTTGAACCATAGGTGTGGAATTAGTATAAATAAATTTGTTATTCCTTTTTTAATTATTACAAAATCCATTTGTGAATACCTTAAACCTTAAATATATTTATGTTGATCCTTGTAAGTAAAATTAATTTGAATTTTTTGAAGACAGCAATTAACTTAAGAAACTGTGTAAAAAATCGCCGTTTCTAAACCAAAGATCAAAAATCTATATTTCTCCAAAAAAGGAAATTTTAAAATACTCCAACATATTATACCTTTTTTTGATATATAATACTTTTTACTTAAATAAATTGAAAATTTACCAAAAAAAATAAACTTGGTCTGGCAACTATAGTTAAGGTTTCTTTTACAGAAATAGAGACAAAAGAAAAAAGAGACGGAGAGAGAGAGAGAGAGTACATGCGTATTATCACAAGCAGGGTGACCATATCTAAAGAAATTGCAATGCTAAATTGAATTAAAGAAAATGCTAAAAACTAATTCTATAAATGAAATGCGATATTAATTATTAAAGTGATTGCTGATATTCAACAACCCAACAGCTCTTTAGTGAATTGTAAAAAAGTGTATAATGTACGATTTCCATACGCTGTTTAAAAGTCATGATTGTCCAAAAACCGCCTTCACGAATTTTTCGATTATCTTGAATTTTATTCTATTACACAGTTGTATCTTTGAACCAAAATCGGTAGACTCCTGAAATATTCATACAATATGTACTAAGGCCAGGATTCACTATCCTACGCAAGTGTGCGATTTAACGAAAAATGACAGAATTCAGTCCTACTCAAACAATTATTTCTAAATGGCATTTAAGTGCCACAACACTATACCAAAAAAAATTTTCAATTCTTATCGCATAGAAAAAATCGTATAGACCTGTCACATACATACACTGCTAATCCGCACTATCATACTTTTTGACAGGTCGAACGACTGAGTATGATAGTGAATTGGTCTTTATTCTGTCCACTACAACAAGTAAATGGTTGTCTCCATACAAAAAAAACTCTTTGTATACGCTTCACCATAAGTTTGTTTGTATATACCCTATAAGTTTGTCATTCCGTGTGTAATTTCTACAATATTTATTTCCGTCTCCATAAAGTATATACATATATTTTGAATACTTATACATAGAGAAATTGATTAAGCGATGCCCGTCTGTCCGTCCGTCTGTCTGTCTGTCTGTGTTCGAGTTGAAATCAACTTTGCCAAGGCACCAGAAGAGATACTGAAAATTTAAACCCACCGATCTGCCAGGCATAGTTTCGAAAATTTCACTATTGGAATTCAGCAACATCAAACCCTTCCGTTTAAGGCTATGTTAAAAAAAAACCACGCCTACCTACATTTTTTCACGTTCTTTTTATTTCTCTTCGGTGGTAATGAGTCTCTTTTTTGCTTTTTTTTTTGTTAAATAAATATTGGACAACGACCAGTAGATCGCATGGAGCGCACATAGATCTCGGGAGATCAATAACCCCCTGCGAAGGGCGATTTTTGTTTGTTTTTAGGTTGGTAGGGATTTTCTGCTTTGATTTGTATTAAAGGCATTTATAAAAAGCAATACACATAGAGGTAGCCAATAGACCCACAGGGTGCCCACTGGTAACCATGAACAGTCAAAAGACCCATTTGGGGGGTGTATTGTTGATTTAAAGGATTTTTTTTGCTTTTGTCTGAACATTCTATCGTAATTTAGATTGCGAGAAGTTCCCAATTTTTATAAACAATTTTCCAAAAAATTTTTACAAAAAGTTTTCAAAAACAAATTTTAGAAAAATATTTTTAAAAACATTTCTACTAAAAATTGAAAAAAATTTAAAAAAAAAATTTTAAAAAATTTTTACAAAAAATATTAAAAAAAAAATTTGTAAAAAATATTCAAACAAAAAAAAAATTACAAAAAATATAAAAAAATAAAAATTTAAAAAAAATTTTCAACTAAACTTACAAAGATTTTATACAAAATGTTTCAAAATATTTTCAATAAAATTAGACAATAGTTTCAATAAAAAATTTTAATATAATAAAGTTTTTTAAAAAATTTTTACACAAAATTTTTTTATAAAATTTTTAATTTTTACACAAAATGTTTTTATAAAATTTTTAATTTTTACACAAAATTTTTTTATAAGATTTTTAATTTTTACACAAAATTTTTTTTATAAAATTTTTAATTTTTACACAAAATTTTAATTTTTACACAAAATGTTTTTATAAAATTTTTAATTTTTACACAAAATTTTTTTTATAAAATTTTTAAATAAAATTTTTAATAAAATTTCTACAAAAATATTTTCTATAAAATTTTTACTAAAAATAATTCTATAAAATTTTTTAACAAAAATTTTTATTAACTTATTTTAAGCACCTTTTACAGAGCTTTGCAATTATTTTTAAAATTTTATATAAATTTCATAATTTTATCCAGGGATGGGAACCTTTATATAAAGTAAATACATAAGAGTCTTAAAATTTGGTGTGGATTACTTTCAAAGCAATATCGAACAAAATATTGCCATGATGCACACAACGTGTGTGGGCACAGCTAGTAATGAAATAAAATGTTTTGATTGCCTGAGTCCTGTCAGGGTTTCCCAATAGCAAAAGAACTCTGATTCAGCCCAATAATCAGTTTTTTTTCCTTAGCATAACCATTGGATATGCTAAAGAAAGGTTCTGGTCTTTTAAATCTACGTCAACTTCCTAGGTGGGCTAGGCATTGCGCTCGCTCATTATATACAGTCATACTTCCTATATTCAGCAGCAGATTTATTCGAAAATCTCTTACCTTTAGTTGAATTCATTTTTTTTTATTTTTTAAAGTTCAAAATAAAAATGCTTTAGGTCACAGTGTGATTTGTTGTTGGCTTTAAAAATATTTTATTTTCGAACTGATATATTTTCATTAGTTTAGTGTAAACATATAAATTTATTGTAGTTTAATTAAAGATGCAATAGTTTAGTTTAGTTTAGTTTAGATTTTCTTTTCTTTTCAAGTTCTTTAATTGTTACATTTTTGTTTTTGTTTTAATTATAATTATATTTTGTTTGTCATTTTAAAAATTCCCAAAACTATAGTTGTTCATCATGCTTTAATGGATGCGTTGTTGGTTGTGAGTGATAGTCGAGTGAAATGTTTGACTAGTTGAAAAGGACTCTATATATTTTCACTTGACCTACTTACTTATGAAATTAAATGATAATCTAACCAGTTGAAAAACTAATAGAAATAATAATATTTTTCCTAATTACGGCATAATAATTGTGTGACTGCAAGGAAAAACTGCTTATGTCTTATTTTAATTTTATTTTTGAAGCTGTTCACTTTTAAACTTTGCATACCGATCACAATTAAGCATACTTCTTTCTGTCGAGACTTTAAATTGAGAAATTAAATGCCCATAAATAACACATTCCTATAAATGCGTTATTTACGATGAAAAAACTTAAGTCGACTTAAGCACTTTTTCCGTTTTGCCACAGAATTTATACTTTGATTTGAACAAGATTTTTGTTTTCTAACGTAGTGGATTGTTGGCAAATGTAATGTCATGGTCATTGACTTAATGATTTAAATTAAATGAATGTTAGTTGAAGTTGTTTTTTTTTTTATTTAAATTTAAAATGATTGATTGTTATTAAATGAATTATTTACATTGTACCACTACTGTTAAATATTCATTTTAAGTTTAACTGAATTTATAAACTAATATTGGTTATTTGTACAGGCTTTATTTGCATTGATTGATTTAATTGATTTGTTTTAATTATTCTATTGTAAAATAAAAGGTCTCAAAACAAATCTGCTATGTATTTGGAAAACTTGCAAATCTTAAAGATAATAAAGTAAAAAGTTGAAAAGATTTGTTTTAAATAATTATTGAAAAAACCGACATTAAGACAGTGATAAATAAGGATCACCCTTTTAATTTGTAATCTAATTTTTATTACTTGGTGTTATGGCAACACACATTTTGTAAAAATTTGAAGTCAACAGACGGTTAAAAACAAACGTCATAATCATGTGTATTGCATGGAGTCACCTTTTAGCATTATGGAATCTGTTATATAAATGAAGGATTCTGAAGTAACTACAGGGTGGCGCCATTTTAATCATCTAATTTTGTTTTTTGAGTGATGGAAATCTTTATTTGGACCTTCCAAATTTTATCTCTTAAGTGAAAAAGCTGATATCCGCCAATTGGCTGCCACCCATGTTGATACTCATTTGTGCCCATACGTTTTATGGCGTTTTCCATGACTTTCAGCAAGATATCCGGTGGTCTATCCGCCATCCGACGACACCAAAATAGTAGCTTGAGCTGAGCTCTTACATTAAAAGGCTAAAAATTACGAACAAATAAAAAATTTACGCCAAAAATATGTTTTTAACCTAAAACTTGAAATTCTAACAAATAATTCGTAATTTCGCTAAAAATAGAAACATCTCAAAACATAAATAAATAAATAAAAATAGCTAACAATTGCTATTTCACTTAAAAACCACAATTTCTTGGCAAAATTTCCGGTGATAAGTGTTCGCTTTTCTGTCGAATATTCTCCTAAAGGGCAGCGATTCTCTGCGACTTGTTGGCATAAACCCGCAACTTCAAGTAGTCGCAAAGAAAGAAGTCTGGAATGTTTAAATCGGGCGATCTTGATGGCCATGTTAAATCGTTAAAACGTAAGAAAAAGCGAACAGAAATCAATCGCTTTCTTTACAATGTCCAAACTCCGCTCATTTGATTTCTATTCAAGTAGCCACATAGTCAGAAGTTTGGGATAGTTAAATCCGACGATCTTGATGGCCATTCTAAATCGCCAAAATGGAAGATTACGCAACAAGGAAATGCCTTCTTTACAATATCGAAGCCCCGCTTATACCATTCCGGCAGTAAAATGTCTTTTGCTATGGCTTTGTAGCGTTTGCAAGTAACAATAAATGTATTAACGAAAACTACGGCCCTATCACTTCTCCCACATGTTCATATACTGCCGCCCGTGTTAATACACATTTGTGCATGTTTCATCGCATTTTCTATAACTTTTCGCAAAATTTGCGGTGATAACTGTTCGCATTCCTATCGAATATTCTCCTTAAGGACTGCGATTGTCTGGGGGCTTGTTGTTATAAGCCCGCGACTTGAAGTAGCCTCAAAAAAGAAGTCCGGGATAATTAAATCGGGCGATTTTGTTTATAAAACGAAGATTTTGTTTATTGAAGTAACCGCTTAAATAAAAATGCATGATGATTTTCCACTCAAATTCGTCTTCTTCGTTGTTGAGATTGAGGATAGCACATGCGACTGACGGTCAATAGGCATTAGCTGATGCACTATTTATACTTTATAGGGGAACATGTGTAAGTCTTTAAATAAAATTAGATGTAGGCTTCGTCTGGGGATGCCAAATTGCGTGGCACGTCGTCTATTGATTGATTTTTCTTTGTGCTTAGCAACATCGGCAGCCACAGCCGCGATATTTTGTAACCAATTCACCTTAGGCTACGCTCTGCAAAGCCTTTGGTCGTTCTAGTCTGTTCGAATTGATCAGCTAAGTTGCGGAATTTTTGTCTAGTTTTTGTGACACCATTACAAACTCATTGAGTGCTAACCTCACTGATCAATTATAAGTAAAAAAATCGAAAAAAAATCCAAGCTATGAATATGGCTTGCGCAAGAGCTTCGTAGAGCAGGTAGACTCGCGGCAAAAAAATACAACTCTGTAATAAAAATACGTACATTTTCTTTTTATAAATCATTTTCGGTTGTCAAAAAAAAAAAAATGTTAGTATATTATAACACTAGAAGATGGAGACAAAAAATAGTCAGCTGAGCTCTTGATTTTATCTGTTATGAATTCGCTTTGCTCTTGCGGAATTAACCAGGTGGTCCAAAGAAGGTTACTCTTATCGTTTCATCTTTAGGCTTGATAACAAACGATTAGAGTTTCTTCAAAATTTGGCGAAATTCTCTTGTTAGATCAGATAGTCTAATGAAAACAATTCCTCTTATTAGAGGATTTTTGGGTCCCATTAAAAAATCGAATGAATAACATAAAAGTCCCAAACTTTTCAACTTTTTACATAAGATATGGTGACTAAATTAAAATAAATTTATACATACATATACAAACTAGACCGCAAACTGCAATCTAAAGAGCAAATAAACAATTAAAAAAGATGATAAATAAATATTAATACTGATCAAATTTACACATTTATGGTTTTGAAACCTTCTTTGAAATACGGGTCTTAGTATGTGTTTTTTTAATAAAGTCTTATGATTTGAAATATTTGTTCATTTTACAACCCCCTTGTATTGTGTATCATGCAATGAAACTTGTTGTATCGATGTAATATCGTATTGATGTGTTCAAGATTAACGTGGGCTCCTGCCACGGTGGCTTTATCCCACGGTGCTCTTAACACCGAGTGAAATAAAGACGTAGACTAGCGCCCCCATTGTGTAGTATAACAACACTTTACGATTGCCACCAATCGCAATTTGTGTGTATACAGTCACAATGAGTAGCAATTTATACAATACGGCAAGCCTTTCCAAGGCAAGCCTAGATCGATATTATAACCTCTTGCTTAGGGGTTTGGAGACTATCCAAACTCCGTCTGTTGAGAGTGCAACAGCACACTTGATCGACCTTGCACCACATCTGCAATAATCGATCTTAAACCACAACCACCACGTGTACCCCCAAAAGGGGACCTCACCAATAACCGGTCACAGAGAGGATAGGCTCTCTGTGGGGCCAACGATTCCCGTGGTACCAGTCCTTTGGGCACTGGTCGGGCCTCGAAGAGGACCCGTGTTAAAACAACAGACCTTTTCTTCCAGATTTAGGCTCTAGGAACACTAGCGTCTGGTGCCCCTATTTTCCCCGAGTGAACCGTGTCAAAGCATTTGCCATTACTGCAGTGACAATTGGAACCCCCGGGGGTAAAAGTAATATCGTATTATTAAACTTTATGTACGAAAGAAAGAGAAGATATATTTCCCTTATTGTGATTAATATTAATATTAATGAATATGAATTTATGTTCGCTTAATACTAACGACATAACAGTAGTGCCATAAGCAGATGACTCGAAAGAACTGTAACACTACGCCTTGACGACGTTTAAATTTGTTTGTCTATTCAACAATTCCATGTGCGAACATGAAAATGTCTCCTAAAAAACAATGTTATCTATGATATGTCTATGTTCAAACATATGTTCGCACAACTATCTCTGACACCAAATATTATTTTCAGTATAATATTTTAATTTCTAACAAGACGATCTGTAGAACCCACCCCGGGGCACATTATCCTGGCGACTTTTAAGGCTTTAAAGACGTTAAAGAACAAAAAAAAAAAAATCCTACAGCGACCGTGAACATGATTCTGAATATTAAATCACTAGAGATACTTGTTTTACAATGAGCAAAGATGAATCATATTAGATTGTAACAAACGGGTTAATTTATGACTCGAATCGTACGCCATTCGGAGCACGTGTCCGCAACTAACTACAATATTTCTTACAGTGTAATAAAGGATAAAAGGGAAACTATCATTCCATCTCTCAACGATGGGTTCCAAGGAAAACTGAGCTCTTCGAAACTCAATGTTTTTGCAGATGGATCGAAAATATTTCCAAGAGCTACAACTGCAGAAATCTTACTGTTTGAGAAAGCAGTGGAGTATTTTTAAACCAGAGATTTTACGTGAGGAACATAACAGCAAGACAATTATCAAGACCTCGAAAGATCTTATATAAACGAAACTGTTCTTCTTCTAGATTCAGTTTTCAGCAAACGCAGGGGTCTGGTGCCCCCATATACACCGGAAGCACTGCGTCAAAGTGTTAAAATGTGCTGTGGCCCCGGAGGTTCTTTGTTCACATCATAATATTAAACTTTATTGGACTCCTGTGTCAGGTAATGAGACAAAGACAAAAATGAAAAGGGGCAAGCTACCCACCGGAAATGACAGTCAAGTATATACAATAATGCTTTTAATAAAATCACAATGGTATTGCTTTTAAGCAAACATATTGCCAGGTTATTCCAATTGTTGAGTTATTTTTTTCGCCTCCTCCTGAGGCCCTATGCTCCTTATAGGAATAAAATAAATTTATATATTTTGCCGCCTCCAGGATCACCAGCCCGAACTTTACTTTTGTATAGAAAGTCAAAATTAAATTGAGTTTTATATTGTACTCCACCAATGAACGACTTTTGGTTTACTTTTTTAGGTTATAGGTGATTTATTAAAAAAACATACGCTCATGGTTGATTCTTGCAACTACTGGCAACTGCAACTGCAACGCAATACAGCGTGGACCAATCAGCCAACGCTAAAGTGAGGCCGGTAAGGCCGGAAGGCCTGACTGCTTTTAAACTAGAGTTAAGTATATTCGTTCATTTTGATGAATCGTTCATATCGTTTAAGACAATTAGATGAACTAGATCCTTCTTTTTTCATGTGAACGATGAGCGAGCAATGTACGTTTGATCACAGATTGTTAAATATTTTAGTGATCTTTTTTGTCTCTAAATGGTTTTAAAATGGATGATTAAATAATTTATTGTTCCCGTTTAAAAAAGTAGAGCCTAAAACCTAACTAAATGCCTCCTTTACAGATAGTGAAAATCTATTATAAAAAGTAACTTTTACATTGGAATCGGAGGTCATTTTTTGGTATGAACTTTTATATAGAAAATGTCAAATTCACAGAAATATAAGGAGCGATGACAAAGAAAAAGACTGACCGAGTCAGAATCGTTCACTTTGCTGAATCGTTCAAGGGAATTAGGTCGTTCATGATCGAAACGAGTCTACTTTAAACGATAATGAAATTTGACACGCACGCCTTGTTTATCCATCCGAAGCAATTTTACAATAGTGCTGGCAAAGTAGTGGGTACCGAAATAAATATTTCACGACCACGCCGATAAGTCGCAATTTACATTAGACAGAAAAATGGGCAGACAGACGAGATTAGTAGGCAAGGGGTTGAAGAGGTAGAGTGTGTATTTCATGACTAGTGTACTGGACATTTTTTCGTTTCTCTTTTCTGCTTTTCGCTTTTTTCTTTGTTGCTTCACTTTATATTTCTCAAGTCGGCCTCATTTTAATGAGTCTCTAGTAGAATGTGCATGTGCGGACAACAAAGATATTAAACACACAGATTTTGAAACACACAAACATGTAAAGAATATAACACAGAAAATAAAATGTGCAAAAATCTGTCTGTCTTGTTTATGTCCAATGTAAATTGTTTAAGCAAGAGCAAAAGAGAATTCAAAAAATGTCTGCCCTGTTTCTGTCCTATGTAAATTGCGACTAAGTTTCCGCTGCTGTGCTGTAAACAGAAGTATCGAGTACTATTGAGTACCCAATTGTAAAGTATTGAGTAGTATCGAGTAATTGATATATATATAATATATAATACTTTACAATAGTAGAAAAATTAGTAGAAATTGCCAGCACTATTTTACAATTTTAAACAACAAGTTTATATTCTTGTTTTTATAACAATAATACAAACGATACAACAATACAAGGAGTTGTGAATAGAACTAATAATGTTGTTAATGAATTAGATGCATGTTTAATATAAATTTTATTTAATAGTCTTGTCACTAATTTTATTTTATACATACGAAATACGTAATCTATTAAGGTAGATTTATATTACCAGTTAATAGCGTTGTTACACAAAATATGTACAACATAACAAATTCTGACATGTCAAACTACAAGATTAGTAAATAAAAACAATAATCAGCTGACTGCCACCGCTAGCTGATAAAATAAATCTACCTTGTATCTATCTATTGTAGCTGCTAGGTGCATTTAAAAAGATATAGAGTTTGATAAATAGAAAGAGAGAGAGATATATAGAGAGATAGAGAGAGAGTTTGATATATAATTAAATGTTGCATTAGTAGTAGTAAATTCCTGATATCTCTGTTGAGTTTTTACTTTGAGTCACTTTTTTCGTTATACTTCACTTCCAATCGTACCAATTTTTATAGTTTAGGTTTTTGTTGTTAAATTGGAAAATAATTATATTTTATAAAAAACTAATGAGCAAATTAGTGGGGGGGGAGACTTGGCTAGATACTCAGTAATACAAACGGACACTCCCCGGATCACATGTGTTACTGAAACCGTACCTTTAACGCAAAAGTAAAATGTTTTAACAAAAATATATATGTATATTTTGCGATAAATATGTATGTGTAGAAAGAAGCTTTTTATAAAAGCAGGCATATGTTTATGACTAGATATTAATTATATACTATACATTTGGTTAGTTAATACATATGTATATGCAAGTATAAATGTATATGTGTATATAAATATGTATATATAATCTTATAATGGGCGGTAATGGGCGGCAATGGGCGGCTAGGATTTCTGTTGTATGCAATAGGTATATGTGTATGTAAATATGTATATTTATAATAATTATTTATACTTAATGGTGGGTAAGTGTACGACGAGTATGTGTTTTTAAGAATAAATTTTGTGATTAAATGTTGTTTTGCAGGGATTTGGGATTTAAAGTTTAAAAAAGACAATAAAAGAGATTTGGATTTTGGCTGGATTAAAAGCTCTGTTGCGCTTGTCATACATACATAATCTATTTTTTAGTTAGAACACACACTTACAAGTCAAAATAAAACTCAACAAGCCAAACCTAAAATTGGTTAACTTTTAGTTCGTTGCCCTGCAACTGCACCAAACGAAATGCTTCACGTATTGTCGGCGTCATAAGAAGTTTCAGATTACCTTCGGCCTCGCTAGGTAGCGATCTTAATAATTCCATTGAGGCCACCACCAATTGGGCCAAAGCAGCTCTCTTGTAATTGGAGTCTTTAAGGATGCTGGTAGCTCTTTGTTGCTCGATTTCGGGTGAGATTGTCTCAGTTTCGGGTTTTTGTGGGCGATTTGTGTCGAATGGATTATTGCGAGATTTGGGTTGAAATTCACTAATTAAAGTGGTCATGGTGACGCTCTCCTCTTCGGGTGTTTGGATTGATCTTTGCGGAGAAAAGTCATTGTTTTCAGCCAAACCAGTAGTACTGCCACTTTCAACATTGCCATTCAAAGTAATGCACATTGACTTGATGTTTTTCACCGAACAATTGAGCTGTCTCAGGTCTCCATAATCGCCCGAACGCAAACGACCATTTTCAATGTCGTGCAGTGTGGAATTGTTGAGATATAATTCACATACCAAATTCCAAGCGTCTTGCAGACAAAACAAATATCTAACAAAGTTTTCCTTCTTCTTGACCTTGGTTGTATTGAGACGCGAGCAGGACTCTAAAATAAAGTTCAGATCCTCGGGTCCCAAGTTGTAAATAACAATGTCGTTTAAATACGAATCGACCAGGGCGATGTAGTAAATCATCCAAGAGGAAGTCATTTGTTTATACAAATTGGCTGCATACTCTATGTTGGCCACTTTTTGCATAAGAAATTTGAGTCCTGGCCGAGAATCAAATTCCAAAGCACTTGTTAGGAACTGCAAGCAACAGCGCAACAATATTTCCTTGGAACGAAAATCTAAGTCATAGTCATAACATTGCTGTGGCGCGGTGGTGTAGTTGTCAAATATACAAGTAGACACGGCTTGGGGTACACATTTTAAGCGAGAAAGCAATAACTTGGCCACTAACTGCAGCAGCATTTGATTTGCCAGCAAACCAACCACCAAGGTCTTGAAGGGTATTCTTATGACAAAATTATCTAGATTGGAATTAAAGCCATTGTTTTGCGGATACAAGAGAAAAGAATAGCTGCGATCATCCGTTAAATGTTTATCTAAATGATTGTTGAGTTTCGCGCCTGGCTCTCGCTGGTTATCGGAGAGAAATACCTGCTGGGCCAATGAATATATGCGTGTCAATTCTTCTGCAGTGCTGTCACGTCTGGCGGCCACCTTAACATTAGCACAATCTCCATAGAAACTGTTGGATTTTTCATTAAAAGCGAAAGACAGTTGCCGCAAGGGTGCTATAGTAACAGTGCAGGCCCTATGTATGGCCGAGCAGGCTATCATCCATTGGTGTTCATTAAATAGAGTGCCTGTAGAAAGAATAACATGTTTCAAACAAGACACGCCGACCCTTGCTACGGTTTCCTGTACCTGTGCAGAGCATTCGATTAGAACCAGCAGCAGTTGCTTTAGGGCTAAAGTAGCTGAGTTCGAGATCTTTGTGCTGGACTCTTTGGAATCTCGAATACTTTCCTCACTAGAAGTACTGTCATATTGTGAAGCACCTACACCTTTTCTATCATCTAACGGTTCGGTAACAAATTTCAATT
Organism: Phasia obesa; assembly: GCA_949628195.1. Classification (NCBI taxonomy): domain Eukaryota; kingdom Metazoa; phylum Arthropoda; class Insecta; order Diptera; family Tachinidae; genus Phasia; species Phasia obesa. The sequence continues at coordinate 135,590,185 of OX451218.1, read as the reverse complement.
TCGAATAAGCATTATCAGTGGGTTGTACTATTTGTGTTACCCGAGTTCTTGTATTTGTTGCTTGCTTACGTACTTCCGGTAAAGACATTTTTATAAAATCCACTACCAAATCTGTAGTCATGCAACAGCAATGCTTAAAATTTTTCTCCACCGTTTGCCAGGATGTACCGGTCTTATTTATGTACCTCAACCAGTCCTGGATCATGGGTATTAGCAAATGATTAATGCAATAAAATCCAAATTCGATGCCAGGAGATGTTAGTAGATTTTTAAAATGCTTGAAGATTGTCTGCAGAATGGGAGCTTGATGTGAATATGGACACACGATTAAGGAGTTGGTTAGACCGTCCAACAGTAGAAACCATACTTTAAGAACTCCTGAAGGCTTATCCATTTCATCGATTTTCACTATATTTTCCTTGTCGATGTGTAAGGAACGATAGGAAATCATATGTTGTTCATTTTTAGTTTGCAAATAATCGTTGCCGAAATAGGTGAAATTTTCCATGGAGTTGGGTATGTTGGCGTCGATAATATGAGTGTAGGATATACCCTTAATTTTATAAGTGGAGTGGAAATTAGGACATTTCGGCATATTGTACATGAAGCCTAAAATGGAAGAGCAACGTTCTAGGAAACGCAAAGTTTCATGCAAAAATTCTGTTGGTCTAAAGTTATTATCCTCGTCATTTGCATTGCCGCCACCACTTGCAGAGCCACTACTAGTTGCTGCACTCCCTCCACCTCCACCTCCTCCACCAACACCACTAGTACCCCCTCCTCCAGCACCTGGCACTTCGAGAAATGATAGCAGGCATAAAATGCAGTCAAGACCCGCATTAGCAAACACCAAAGTATTGTCCGAATCTAAAAATACTCTAAATATGTCGATTATGTTGCTTGCATTTAACATGCGACTTCTAGCATTGCGTAAAGTGCCGAATAAAGGCCGCCAGCCTGAACGTATTTCCGTACGATGAGCTTCTACAATTTCATACAAACAGGCCACGATTTGATCCTGTACATCAGAATCGCAAGAATCCATGCTTAGCAGATTTTCGAAAGGTTTTAGCAAGGCCTCATTAAAGTGGAAATATGGCAACTCCGATTGTTCCACCAACAAAGCCGTTACAATGTCATGTATATACTCGATAGCCCGTTTCGATATAACTCGGTCCCTATGACAAGCAGTGTCCATTAGGTGTGGTCCTGTTATAGCCCATATCTTGAGAATGTGCAATAAAGGCCTAGGACTGCGAAATACTTTTAAAGTAACATCTCCTATACGATGCAGAAGTAAAGACATTGGCAATGTATCATGTTTACGCCAACCTTTACTTGGCCACCACACTCTGCTTCCTTTGCGTGTGGCCGTATTTTTGTACAACTGTTCTCTAGAGGCTCTACAGAGATTTTTCAGAAACTGACACAACGAGGGCAAACTCAAACGTTCCGCTGCATCACTAAAAAGATTTTCAGCCTGATGTGAAAGCCCACATAGAACTTTCGTCGTATCGCTGGGACTTAAGAGCACAGTTTCATTGGTTCCTGAATAGACTTTTAGAATCGAAGTAATATTGGTATTAGGACTGCGTAAAGGAGCTTGTAAGAAACTATAGACATCAACACTGCAAAATAAATTGTATTGGAGAGTTATTATTTAAAAACACAATCAATTTAATTGGACTTACCAAGTTTCATCATCATCTATAGGAATAGAAGCCAAATTAAGTTTTTCATTTTGCGCTCCACTACATTGCAACTTCTCTCCCGTCTCTATGTCACGATTTCCATTTGGCGATGAAGTTGAAAGCGTAGAGTTGCGCATGCTAAAAATTTCATGCTCCAATTGGCTGACATGGCGACAGACAGCAAATATTGATTGCCAGCAATCTGGACTATAGGAACCTAAATTAAGGCCACCGCTTAGAACAACATCCATTGACAAAGCCTGACTGGCAGAGATACGAGGCCCAGTGGTTTGACAAACATTTGAAGCCAACAGATTAAGAATTTTGCCCGCCAAATGTTGTAGATTCAGATGATTGCTTAACGTAGCAGCCTATAGAAATATTAGTATTAGATCGAACGAAAGCTAAATTTTAATATTTTACACCTACCGAATGCAGACCATCCAAACACATGGCATACAAGGCCTCTCCATTCGATTTGGCTGTTTTACTTTTTACCCTTAAAGTGCGTTTAGATAAAGCCACAAATTTACTCGAACTAGACGAGGGCAAATCACCCAACCCTGAACTGAGTACCAAAACCATGGAATCCCAACAACAGGTTAGTAAACGTCGGCTTAGTTTCTTAGCCGCTTCACGCCTCGCCATGCTTCGTTCATCGTCCGTATACTTAACATTTGCTGACTGTAGCCTTTGCCACTCAGACATCATTTGGGTGGCTCCCAAACCACCAGCATCGCATAGCATATCAATCAGAGCACAGCGACTGTTACCACCTTCTTGGTCGTTGCTATTCAAAGCCTCCAATATATTTAAGACTAACACGCTCTGATACAATTCACACAGCCACGCCGAGGAGAGATACACCAATACACCTGTATTCTGGACGGAAGTAACAAATTGCTGTTCCGACATGGGAATCAAAACTTCCTTTTGCAAGTCCGCATAATAACCCGCTTTTCTCAATTGCCAACTGAGCAGCAAAGAAGAATATATGGCCAAATATATGCCATCGGCATTGATAACTGTAAAGTTATAATCAAAATCTGAAATATTGGCGCTATTTTCTTGACACACAGCCGAAGCAAATTCTTGCATTGCTTCGTCTACTTCAATGCAGGAACGTAAACGTAAAAGCTTAGGAATTAAATCAGAGTGCAATGCCTTGGCAAAATCTCGAGCATGCTGACGATCGGTATCAACATCCGAACGTACTGGAAAAACAGGCACCTCTAGATTTGTATAGGGCCAACGATTAAGTTCACCTCTGGATGCCTCATCACTTGAAGTTGAATGATCCTCATCTTCGGGACCCTCGGTATCGCCAGAACCATTGGAAGCGGCATCATTTTCTATATGATGATCATTATCACTTTCTGAACCGGATGACGCTTCGTATACACTTTGACGAAATTCAACAACAGCATCACGATAGGAGGCTGGTAAACGCGCCATTGATTGATAAGTCAGTGGACCTGTGTAGTCGGCATCTTTCAGTTGGCCATAACGATTGTTTACCACATTAACGATTTGATCACTGATCATTGCCTCAGTTAATTCACCCGTACACATCACTTGCAGACTTTGCAGAAGAGCCACCATACATTCGACACTGGCTTGTAAACTGGCTTCCACAACAGTACCATTGCTATTGCCATAAGCACATTCTTCCATGGCATCTATCATTCTGGAAAAGAAAAAACCGGTTTAAAATTTTTGATAGTTCTAAGAGGTCTGCGTGCAGAAATTTGAAATACCAAACTAATGCTATCAGAGGAGACTTAAGATAAGTGCTGCCAGTAGTATTATAATTATAAGTCTGTATTTGTTCTACCAATAAATGGAAAGCTGCTATCATACCCTTCGGTGAAGGGTCTCACTGGCTATTTGTAAGGTACTATATCAAGACCAGGAAGCTCTTTTTGACACAATCGTACGATTCAGTCAAAAAGAGCTGCCAAAATTCTGTCCTACTTAATAAATCGTTTCAAAATGGCGTTGGAGTAGCCACACTATTATCCAAAAAAAAAAAGATTTTATAACTCTGCTCGCATAAAATGAAATATTTTGTGAATTTTTTCAAAGGATTATCAAATCGTACAGACGTGTCTAGAAGTCTGTCACACACTTACACACAAATTATATTTTTGACAGTTCAAACGACTTTATGAAGTACTCACATCGAAAGCGATCGCCCAAACATCCCGTGACGTCGGTCTTCACCAAAAGGAATGACCAAAAAAAAAAAAAAAAAAATAAAGTAACAAGCAGAAGTAAATAAAATGTTTTTTGGCGTTGCGTTGGGATCTTTACCCAAAGGGTAAAAACGAAACTCTATTGTTTTCACTACAATATCTGTCAGTCTATCACAGCTTTCCAATATTGTAACTGTTATTGTCAATTATCTTTAGAGAAGATTTAATACTATGGCCGGTTTAACCAAAAAATATTTAATCAAAGAGGATACCGTTAGTGACGTGATTTTCCGAATAAATTCTTATTTTTTCACCGTGAGTGAAAATTTTAAACATTTGGGAAATAAGTTAGGGGCGAATTATAATATTTAGGAAGCGAATTCGATATGGAAGAATTCGCAGTCCAAAAAATGAAAGTTTGCGATGGTCGGAAACTGTTAGAAAAACTAGGTTCCGGAATCGAGTAATGTTTTTTGTATTATTTTTGCGGCTCGTAGATCTTCGCGTCTTTCTCTACCGGCTCAGCTAGGTCTTAATATAATTTTTTACAAACTTTTAGGTTGCCATCATGTCATCCACTGGGTTTTACCCAAGAGATTTAAAAAAAATGGCAGTCACTTGAAATTAAAAAATCAATGGGTGTTCACATTGATGCTGAGATTTTAATGAATATGGCTTTTGTTAACCGTTATAGGCAGACGGGGCAATTTACATGTATGTAAAACCATGTCCGTTATAACCTTTTTTTAATTGATCAGCACTCAGGAGATGAACTTCTACTCATGCAATGCATTGTGCCGGAACTAGAACATTTGGTTATGGGAAGGAGGTCCGCATAGTCTAGTGTTTGTGAACATTTAACTTGAGCTTTTCCATATTGAAATTGGTATTAAAGACATCTACGAATCGAACACAAAAGGATAGGGTTTTAATAAAAAGCGCGGTGTACTCAAAAATGTGCAGGTAATTTGATTTCATTAGAGCTCATTCCATTTTAGAAAATAGCGAAACATATCACACATTGCGTCGAAGCTCTATTGACTCAATATAGTTGGATACCTTACTGTCATCGAGGAACATCTACCTTTTCTCCTGCACTTGGTCGAGTACCTCCAAGTTAGACTTTGTGGCGTCAGCTCATACAATAGAGATGTATTTCATTTTAGGCCGGAAACCTATTGTTATAAAAATCAAATTTGGAGGGTGTTTCCATAAAGGCTATTATTTTACCGAATATATGTATTTTACGGAACCCTATCTGTGTGAATTTTAAATTAAAAAGGTTTTCATTTAGCTTTAAAGTTAGATTTCCGTTATTTGACATATGTTTTTTGTGTGAAGAGAAACGGTATTATTAGCATCATACATAAATGTAAAACACTTTTCGGCTCTCGTTAATAACAAACTGAAAATTTATTATTTATTTGAAATAAGATATTCCTAAATGACTTACAATCTGAACAATGCCATTTCATCACTGCAACCTTGGGCGGTAGTTTTATCGGCATAAAGAATTACAGCTAAATCGATTAAGCGTTCGGGACTACGAAAGATTTCCCGAACACATTTTAAAGGTTCTGTGCGATTTTGAGGAGTTGGCAACAGCAACATGCGATGGAATAACGCCTCCAACATGGGCCTTAAAGAACCATGAAACCCTGCTATTCTTAATAGTTGTATACCCGTCAAATAAACACAGCGGGCCTGAGCACCATCTAAACCGGGACCAGTAAAAAATCCCCTGGCCTCGTTTTCAATAATGTGTAGAGCATCTCTGGAAATAAAAGCACTCAATCAAAAAAATATATGTTTCAAGTTAAACAAAAATAAATCTTACTTGTAAGTAAATTTCTTATCCAAATTGACTCTTCCTGGTGAACCCAGCGCAGCTGCTAAAGTGGGACAAAATTTTTGCCAAAGAAAGGAAGTAAAATGTGGATTAGCATAGACGTTACGAGGCAATGACGAAGTCAATGTTAATATACACTCCGTTAAGTAGAGAGAACAAGTATTTTCCACTTTTTTATTGGGTGAATTATTATCATTTGGTTCCACCAAACGACTGCAAAGCCACTGCATCACCGGTATTACTTCATTGTATACCGCTGTAGCCTGTGCTTGGGTCATTAAGCCAACTGGAGCAGTTTTCTTAACATCCTCAGCCTCTTCGATAAGAAAAGTACAAAATGTTCTCAAACACTGTGAGGCAGCTGCTAAAGATGCTGCTTTTGTTGCTCTCGAACCCAGTTCCCAACACTCTCCACATCGTGATAATATTTCGATTAGCAGGCGCCCATTTAGGGTGCAAGCAGGAGAACATGCCATTGCCAGAAAAAGTCTCAGAACATTAACAACGGTATCCTCATTGCTTGTCGTTGGCAAAATACCAGATGTAGCACGCAATAGTTGGGCCGGCAACCACACCGAATCGTCTTCCGGTTCTAGTCCAATATAAAAGCGTTCATCTTTTATGATTCTCTATAAAATACAAATTTAAATTAATCAAAATTGTACGAGAAATTATTGCGCCAGACTAAAATATAACTTTAAATTTAAATAAAAAAGAAAAAATTGAGAATTGGCTTTATGCATTAGATAATTTTATGGCAATAGGGTTTAAAAGTATTCAGGCATGTGGCCTACGCGGCTATCGCGTAGAGAGTGTAACATGGAGGTTTTATTTTTAAGTACCTTTCGCACTAAATCAGGCTGTATTTCGGCAACAACTCGTCGAATATTTGCTTTCAAGTGCTCTATCTTTTTTGGTTTATCGGAACTTTGCATATCTCTAGAGAAAATAATTTAAATTGCATAAACGATGTGGTCAGTTAATAGGTCTATTTCTTTAAAACTATTCATTCGCCAAATCTTACTGTTAGTTAATTGGTTTTATAGCGCGCTGTGTGACATGTGCCACTATACTCCTGAAACCTCATCTCTGCAATACTAATAGCTTACAATTGGTGCTCGCAAAAGTTAATAAGCATTTCTCTAAATGGCTCACTGTTGACTGCAAACATTGAGGTTTTCTGAATGTGATAGTGTTTCGACAATGGTTTGAGAATTCATAGTTTCTCGAATTAATATGTTGGACGATTATGAGAACCATAAAATACACCTAATGATCGATAAGCTTGTCGAATTTTCAAAATTTGCAAACATTACTCCGGAAGGTTCTTATCTTCATCATTCATGACGAAACAAACAAGTTTTTTTGATTCTTATAACTATTAAAAGGCAAAAGTACGTAACCAAAGATCCAGGGTATCCCACAGATTATATAGCCTCCTCCATGATCTGCAACACAATCTATAACTTCGTATAGGAAGTGAGTATACTCGCATTCAGCTTGTTAAAAATAGAGTTCAATGGTGCTCCTAGAGTAAAAATTTGTGTTTAATGATGCTCCTCCCGTTAAAGATTAAGTTTAGTGGTGCTGCTTCAGTGAAACTGAGTTTTTTATGATGCTCCACAATTGTACAACTAATTAATTAAAATTACACAATAACCAAAACAATTGTGGCTATTCGAGGAAGCCAATCGGCGAGAGTGAGACTTAAACAACCCGATTGCCGAGAAACCGTCTGATTGACCGTCTTTGTTTATCAATTAAAGCTACTTTACGACTGAAACAACCGAGAGCTATCAAATCAGCAGTCACGGAAAACAGTGATGCCAGTTAAATGTTCTCTGCCTCTGTAAAAAAACAAACCTTTATTACTCTGACTATGTTCTCGTTATAGGAATAGAAATATAGGGCCGTTTATGGTATTGTCTTATGAGGGCTAATATTATTTATATTTTGCGAAATAATTACTGATTGTAGTCTTTAAAGTGACTTAAAAAGTTATCCCTAACTTAACTTTTGGGGATGAAACGCCACATAGGGCTACTATGTACTGCTGGTATGATGTGTTCTAGATTAACGTGGGTACCTGTCACGGTGGCTTAATCCTACGGTGCTCCAAACACCGAGTGAAACAAACACGTAGACTAGCGCCCCCACTGAGTAGTAACGGCGCACCCTTCGACAACGTGCCCTGTGTAAGAGGCACGATATACGAATTTTTAGGTGTGTCGCACAGTTACAGTGAGTAGCAATTTTTAGAACATGGTATGCCATGGACCCATGTTCTAACCTCTTGCTTAGGGGTTGAAGACTATCCAACTCCTTCTGTTGAGAATGCAACAGCATATTTTGATCGACAATGCATCCACCCTGCATACATCGATCTTAAACCACAGCCACCACGTGTATTCCCGAAGGGGACCTCACCAATAACCGGTCACAGAGACAGGGGAATCTCTGTGGGGCCACCGATTCCCGTTTTACCAGTCGTTTGGGAACTGGTCGGACCTCGAAGAGGACCCGTGTTATAAAACAACAGACCTTTTCTTCCAGATTTGGGCTCCAGGAACCCTAGCGTCTGGTGCCCCTATTTTCCCCGAGTGCACCGCTTCAAAGCATTTGCAATTAAATGCAGTGACAAATGAAACCCCCGGGGGTAGTACTGCTGGTATGGAGAATGGCAGATGGGATAGTTAACTAAAGTAATATTAAAAAGAAAATTAAGTTTATTCGCAGTATCCTATAGGAAAGCGTACGCCAAAGGATGCATGTTAAAGAGAACCTTGGTTGCTAGCATTAGCTTTGTGTTTAATGTGGAGTCCTGTGCTGGTTGATTGGCTTTCTTAGCTACGGTGGACTGAAACGAACTAAATAATGCGAACAATGTAAGGAACCTTCAAGAAGATACATTAGTTCTTACTACAAGAACTAAAACTAAAGTAATATTACAACGAAATTAACCCGACCTGAAAACTCAACCCAGTCTAACTATGGTAGGGGCAGATAACCTGCTCTTTCTTTTTTCGAATCTTAATCTTGAATGGTATCGGAGATTGATATGATTGAGTTAAGTTCTTGACAGGGAAATATTATATGTGTGGACACAATCGTGTACAACTCAATCATTTTAATTATTGATCCTTAGCTGAAAAGAGTATATCATATATAATCTGACCCACTTCAAAATTAAGAAAGTTAATACTTTAAGGCTCTGCCTGGAAACGGCTGAGACGGCAATGCACCACTTGTGTGTATGCGCAGTACAGGTAGACACATACTTAATATACTTATAGATGTGTGTTGCCTTAACCTGTCGGTAATCTTACCGCTGGGTGAAAATAATGCGAATACCAACGCCCTTGTTGCGCATATTGACACAAGTAGTAATTTCAGAACATGACAGGGTCAATGCTAATAAGACTGGTTTAGGAGTTGGAGACTATCTAAACTCCTGACACACCATTGGTGCCTCTGTTGAGTAGTGCAACAGCATACCTGCCAATCAATAACAATAAATCCTGTGGTGCCAGTTGTGTTGGACAGTGGTCAAACCTGGAAGTTCTCATCTTCCAGGCCCCTGCTAGCCTCGGGGATTAGTGCCTCAAACACCCCGGGAGCATTGGCGTCAAGATGTTAAAAGTCAACAAGATAACAAAATACGCACGAGGGGTCTTAATGTGAATGTCGTTAGAGAATACGACACTCAGTTTTGAGAAGGGGATCCCCAATAACGAATGAAAATCCAGAACACACCGAGCAAAATTTATTTTCTAATCTATCCCTCTGTGACATAATACTCCACTTTTACTAACCCTAAACTGTCACCAGTCAAACAAATTTGTTTACGCCACAAATTAGAACAAATTTAAATCTTGCCTAAATTGGGGACACGATATATGTATACAAATGAAATAACGTTTTGTTAAGTACAGAAAGAGGACTATTAAAACACTTGCAGTGAAAGTAATAAGATCCACAAAATGTATAAATATGTAACTGGCCTAATTCGAATCTTTATTGAATTTCATTCACTCTTCGCTAATTACAATGTATGAATGACAATTGACATTTTGATTCGAAAGCATTACAATTTTTAATCCTTTGTCGCATATGGATGGGTATTAAATGAAAATCAGGAAATTTTATACCAGTTTGTCGTTTGTGAACAATTTCCTTAGTACGAGCCTTAAACAAAAGCTACACACAACAATGAGCGTGAGCAAGTGGCGAGTGAGTACAATGGTGGCAATGAATGAATGAACGAATGAATAAATGAATAAATGGATGGAGGCAGTGATGGTGCCTTTGTTATTTTCCATTTAGACAAAATGACACTTGATCCTTTTCTGTGCTCGTTGCATTGAAATATACACCACATAGACAAGTACTTTTAAGCTGTTTACATACATCTACAACTGCGAGCATACGAGGGCAGCTTGATAATTACGTAAATTTTCTTATTGCTAGCGCAGTAACTTTCATTGCAACACTACTGTCGAATTTTCGAGTTTTGAATAAATTAGTTTGTGTTCGACGCCCAAATGGAATTCTATTTTCTATTTGAAATTCGTGTGGTGATTAAACATAACTTATTTTCTTTCTTTTAAAAACATCACCGAATCCAATAGATCAATTTCTATGGTTTAGTGGTTTACTGAGTTCCTTCGCGGTCGTACCAACATAAATGACGCCAAACGTTTAGGTCGGTCAAAAGAGAACGTCACGCCATAATTAGTCGATAAATACATGAAATTATATTGGACAAGCGGAGAATGAAAGAGCGTGAGATAACTAAGGTGGTTAAGGCATTTCAACTTAGCAGGTATCTGACATTTTCTCTGAACAAATGGATTTTGCTCACAATAGCACTCGACCATGCATGTGACCAATATAAAAAAGTGGTAGACGTAATACGGACAACTTTCTGCTCCGTTTTGTAACTGTCGACGAAACATGAGTCAATTATTTCACATCAGAGGCCAAAGAACAATTTCAAAAGAGGATTTCTTCGGGTCACCTTGCAACAAAGAAAGTTTTTTTTTTAGGAAAGCACGCGTTATCATTCACATAGATAAAGCTATTTGTAGCGATTATTATTTAGAACTTTTTAACAGATTTAATATTAAATTGATGCAAAACGACTTCCTCTAGCGAAAAAAGGGCTGTTCCATCAAGACGATGCAAGGGTGCATACGTGCATAGTCATTATGGTATTTGAAGTATTTGAACTAGTTTTTAAGCCGTTTTGTAAAGGTGGACGTTAAAAGAGTCTCTCATAACTACATGCTTCGGGAATCGTGCAACAAAGACGGCTCTTTGGAAAGTACTTATTCTCATTCACATTGATTTCCTTAAAAAGATTAAAACGATTAATGTCGAAGATTATTTAGAGCTTTTGAACAGATTCAATATTAAATTGAAGCAAAAACACCTTCACCTAGCGAAAAATAGGGCTGTTCCATCAAGACGATGTAAGGGTGAACAAGTGCGTAGTCATTATTATAAAGAAGTGTTTGATCGAGTTTTCGTGCCGTTTTGTAACTGTGGACGAAACATGAGTCCCTCACAACACACCAGACACCAAAGATTAGCGAAAAGGACATTGCAAGATAGTCGGTTTTTTGAGAAGCACTTGTTGTCATTCAAATCCAAGGCATTCGATGATTAAACGATTGCCGGCGTTTTGTAACTGTCGACGAAACAGGAGTCGTTTACAACTCAGTTTCTTCATGTGATCGTTCAACAAAGATGGATTTTGGAAAAGACGCGTTGTCATTCACATTGAATACCTTAAAACGATTAAAACAATTGCCGGCGAATATTATTTAGGACTTTTAGACAGATTCAATATTGATTTGAAATAAAAACGACTTTTACTAGCAAAGAAAAAAGTTGTGTTCCATCCAGACGATGCACACCACATACATGGCAAAAGTCCATAACAATAGTGACATCAGAAAGATGTGACTGAAAGCGTTTTTACGCCGTTTTGTAACTATCGACGAAATATAGGTAGCTTACAACTTTCCAGAGGCCAAAGAAGAAGGGCTGATCCATCAAGACGATGCAAGGGTGAACACGTGCGTAGTCATTATGACAAAAATCCATAAATTGTGCCATTATAAAAAGTGATTGAAAGGGTTTTTGTGCCGTTTTGTAACTGTCGACGGAACATGAGTCGCTTACAACTCTCTAGAGATCAAAGAATTGGGTTTCTTCATGTCATCGTTCAACAAAGATGGTTTTTTGAAAAGCACGCGTTGTCATTCAATTGCAATTATTAAACGATTGCCGGAGAATATTATTCAGGGCTTTGGGACAGTTTCAATATTGATTCGAAGCAAAAACGACTTCAACTAACAAAGAAAAAAATTTCGTTCAATCCAGACGTTGCAAGGGTGGGATCGTGCGTAGTTATTATAGCAAAAATCTATAAATTGGGTCATTGTAAAGAAGTGTTTGAAAGGGTTTTTGTTTTCGAGAAAACATGAGTTCCTAACAACTGACCAGAGACCAAAGAACCATCACAACATTGGGTTTCTGCAGCAAAGACGGTTTTTTGGACAGCCGATTGCCGGCGAATATTATTTAGAGCTTTTAGCCAGATTTATCATGTGGCCGTGCACAGGGTCTAATTGTAGGATTACGCAAGGAAGACAAGGTTACGCCATCACGAAAATAAAATTGAACTTTTGTGCGCATGTCGGCCGAATGACGTCACGAAAATGTCTTCCTATTGGCTAATAATTCTGACGGAGAGTATAACTAAAAATTATGAGAGTTTTTAATAAAAATGTTGAGAGTTTATTTGCAGGGTTGCCAAATTTTGCCTTGGCAACTTTAAATTAGCCGAACAACGTCATCTAACGGAAAAACATGCGCATGGCGTAATCTTGCTTTCTATCATTCTTGGGATTACGTCACATATCCTTAAGGAACCTCACATGAACTCACGTTAACTTATTCAGTGATAATTAGTAATTTCGGAGTCATACCAGGTATGTTAACAGCTTTTACACAAAAATCCAAAAATTAGACTACGGACTGATATTGCATCCAGCATACACTCAAGAGTTAGCCCCTTGTATGTATTTCCTGTTTTTATTTTAAAAATTTATTTTAAAAAATGGCTGGATGGTAAGAGATTTGGGTGAAACGAAACGACGAGGCCTCTTATGAGGACCTTAATAGATCTTATTATTTGGAGGGAATAAAAATAGAAATAGAGACGCTTCGAGTTTAATATTGAGAAATAAAACGCTTTTTGGCAGTAAAAATATCAAGTCACGTAATTATCAAATTGCCCTCGTAGTTGCATATACATATGTATGTGTGTATATATAGTGTTTTGAAATGTATTTAAGTTTTCACTTCACTTACATGCAATCCATTTAAGCCCATTGTTACAAATTTTGGTCGCTTGGTATCTAATGCCATTTGCAGTGCTGTAAAACACACCGAACGCAATTCATGTGATGGATCTCGATGTATACCGTGTTGACGATATAATTTATCTAAAAAGGAAACCAGTTGTTTTAATAATCATTATTAAGTTTAAACTACTGGGAGGAAGGACATTAAGACAAGAAAAAAAGGGATACTACGCATGTTTAAGGTTGTTAAGGAAACTAAAACTTACCGTATGCTATTTGTGCAGTCTGTCGTAGGGCATTGTGTTTTGTTCCCGTAGACTCTTTGATTATTAATAGAAATAAATCTTCCATACTCCTTTTTTTTGGTACAATTATCTATTGTAAACTTTTATTTATTTTTGAATTATTTAATTATTTTTGGATTAAATTTAAATTAAAAAAAAATGATTTAGTTGCTGCTGTAGTTGTGGTTGTCGTCCTGTCAACAAATAAATCAATATTTCAAACGGCCCAAACCACAAAAAACTTAAAGAGTCACTAGAACTACAGAGTTCTTTGTGATTTCATGTTGTTAAACTTCAATTCTATAGAATTTTTTTTTCTACTTTAGAACTTTTCTTTATTTGAAATATGCTTTTCAGCCCTCAACCAATCTTACACGTACTTTATGTTTGCACAATTTATGATGACTCAACTTCATGGAGTTAAAGAAATATAACACGAGAATCCCATAAAAAATGTATCCTTTTTTATGCGATAAAATTCAAGGTTTTAAATTTTTTTAAAGCCAACCAACCACTCACTATTCCATTCCATTCGTTATTAATAAAATAAATACTTTGATGGAATCTTTTTAAATTTTTGTGTAAATTTTTTTGTTTAAATTAAGCTGCTTTTTACAAATTTTTTAGTACATTTTTATATGCAATTTTCTAAGTAAATTAAATATTTTAAAAATTTTTACTTGAGATTAAAGTTCCGTTTTCTATTTCTCACTTATGTCTGCATGTACTCTCGTTTTGTGACTGCTATTAGCTGCCACAACTAATGTACTCCATGGACTGGCAGTTATTTGTTGGGCAGTGATGGAAGTACTTTTTTAATTCAAAAAGGAAGCGTTTGGTACTTTTCTTAAGTTACCAGCAATTAGTTTTACGAACTCAAATATGTTATTTTGACTCTTAACAGATTTTCTTCTCCCCGAAATCTATGTCTATACATATACATGTACATTTCTGTACATGAAGTAATTTTGAAAAATTTGTTGCTGGTGTAGCCCTGAAGATAACGTGACTAGTCCATACACGCATGCAAATTATATTCCATAAGGAACTAGGACTAGTCCAAAGATAACCGAGGTGTATAGATCCATTGAATATTACGATGTCCTAGGGCTGGACCATATAACCCAGCTTTGTATTACATGGGAGTAGTTTCAAAACTACTCTATGTCACTACACGATGGAACACGATGAACGAACTGTACAGCTCTAGACAACACTTTATGCAATCGTTAAAACGCGAACACTTGTCGTTTAACAATAAACTCTTGTTGGAAAATAACAGGGTCCATGTCTGCATAACATAGGACCATGTTGTAGCTAGTCCATTTCAGTTACAATAGACCACGTAGCCCAATATTATCTGCAGGGAGATAGTAATTGAAATAGAATACACATCACACATTTTTGTCTGTCTGTCTGTTTTCGCATCACTTAAAAACTACTAGACGAATTTTAATAAAATTTCAGGGGGTACCTTAGTATCTCAATGTATTTTTAGGATACTATTTCCCCTCAAATGTATTACATTTTGAAGAGAAAGCAGAGAAAAAGTAGTGAAAGTACGCAATTTCACCGATTTAATGGTACTGAGAACTTGGCAGCACCTTTTATTTTTGTCAGCGGGAAATTTTAAATACTACTACTAACAGAACTCTACAATACTTTTTTGTTCCCACGACAATTGGATCTTCGTTCGGAAACAACCCGAGTATAACTCGGCCAAAGATTGTCAACTCAGCAAAAGCTGTATCCATCGAAAGTTTTTTCTTCCCAGGAAAGAAGTTCTGACAGCAGCAAAGCTAGAACAAAGCAACAACAATAATGCTTTTAGAATTTTATATAAATTTTAGAATTTTATATAAATCACATGTTCCTGAATAACTAATCAGGGATGGGTACCTTTATATAAAGTAAACATATAAACCATATCTGAAAATATAAAAGTAAGAGTCTTAAAATTTGGTGTGGATTACTTTTAAAGCAAAATCGCACAAAATATTGTCAGGATGCTGACGACGAGTCGGGCACTGTTAGTATCATACCTCCACGGGCCAAACTGTGCGTTAATTAACAAGAAGTTTTAACCAAACTGAAACAGCTATCGCGAGTGCTGTACACAAGTTTGTAAAAAAAAGTTCGTGGGAATAGCTTTTCCTAGTGGAAAACACTCATGGTTAAAACGTCGATTTCACGTTATCGAACTCAACAACTTTGTATTTCCAACTGCAACATATAAAGACTTTTTTTAAATATAAAAGATTAAAATGATCTTTGAAACTTCAACAAGCCTAAAAGGTTTATAGTTTCAGGATAAACGTCACGAAAAATATATAAAATTTTGAATTTTTCTATGGTGCTCCATCATAGTATTTGTCTCCTGTAGACAACCTATATTTTTGTTTATGAAGTCAGAACTCCCAAATTTATACAAAAATTTAATATTACCATTTTACGCCTCTTCCAGCCTCTGAATTTTGACCTACACCTCCCAAATTCAGAGTCAATACAACAATTTGAGTTTTGTATGGTACTCCACCAATATACCACAATTGTTTTTTTTTATTATTTTTGTGGAGGGGTTACCAAAGCAGACCACTAACTTAATGGGTCCCTTTTCGAACGCCTTCGTTCCTTATTGATTTCTAGCCCTTTACTCTCGACTGTAGTGATTTCACAATGGCGACTGATATATGTATGTCGACATTCTTTCTCATCACAAAGTCTATGGCAATTGCTAACCATTGCTTAAGGCTAAGGTCTCCACAGCATCTCCATTTAATATGTGTCTGCCATTTAATATGTATGTTAGCCTTTTTTCAAGCACAGCCTGCAAGTATCGTCTTAACGCGATTTTTGGCCAGAGAATACTTGAGACTCCGTGACCTGTACTAACGCAGTTCCATTTGCAGGCACTCAGATTATATCCAGGCACCTTTTTGGTCTTCCTGCCAACTTGTAGTGAAAATTCCAGTCTTTGGTGGGAATCGATCCCACAGTCCTGGACTGGTAGACTAGTTCACTATCTACTAGCCCACCGAGGCACCCTCATTTGATTTAAAATTTATAATTTATGATAATTTTACTTTAGTATGGTGCTGCATTATTTTATAATTTTTTTTCTTTTCGTTTTCAGGTTATAGACGAAAATAAAGCCAATGCAAATGACTGATTCATACAACCTCTTATAACTGTAGCGTAGTGCATATTTATTCGTGTGAATTTTGCAGTGGTGGCATCATTGGTACATTTTTTCGAAAATGCTGCTGGAAATCCCAAATCAATTAACGGTGAGCATTCTACCCAACCATGATTAAGGAATTTTCGCGGTTTGAAATTAAAGATATGAACTTAGATAATATTTGGTTTCAGCAGGATAGCGCACAATGTCACGTAGCTCACAAACAATCAATCTTCAGTGGACTAATCGTGTTATTAACCGTCTTGGTGATGTCATTTGATGGCTTAGAGGTGAGATTAAATCCATTTGTAGTTTTTCTTGCAGCGTGACATGAACGATATACAAGGTTAATATGTTCCGATCCATTCCTGAAAGTGGCACGTCCGAGCATATCAGTATAGTGTGAAGTATACAGTGCAACAAGGAAAAAAATAACCATATACGGACACCACTACGTGATAAAAGACCAAAAAAAAGACCCTTGTCTCCCGGTTTTGCCCAAAGTTCTCCAGGTTTTTTTTATGGGCCCTCAAAGATGTGGGGCCTTGATGTCATTTTTGCAAAAAAATGATCACTTCCTCAAGCTCATATTTTGCAAACCGTTTGAAATTTTGATATACTCTCTGAGGCAAAGTTGTAGCTCTTGTCATAAAGAACAAAAATTGTTAACATATAAAATCAAAAAAACTTCATCTTCAAGGTCAAAAACTTTAAAAAATTCAATATTTTTTACCTTTTTTCCCCTGTTCAGGTCCATAGGTAGTAAACCGTTCAAGGAAACAATCAACTACAAAAATGAACCTAAGATCTCAATAAACAACTTTCTAGAACATATGAACTTCCTAGGAATGATTCTTAACACCGTTTAGGTAGCGCTTAGGTAGCCGCAAAAGTATAGGGCCATCAACATTACCTAAGCGCTACCTAAACGGTGTTAAGAATCATTCCTAGGTTCATATGTTCTAGAAAGTTGTTCTTTATGACAAGAGCTACAACTTTGCCTCAGAGAGTATATCAAAATTTCAAACGGTTTGCAAAATATGAGCTTGAGGATATGATAATTTTTTTGCAAAAATGACATCGAGGCCCCACATCTTTGAGGGCCCATAAAAAAAACCTGGAGAACTTTGGGCAAAACTAGGAGACAGGGGTCTTTTTTTGGTCTTTTATGACGTAGTGGTGTCCGTATATGGATATTTTGCCATGACTTAAAAAATTACACAGTGTGTTATCAAAGTTGTACAGTGACTAAATATCGGGTGTTTTATTTTTTAGCAGCATGAGAACTTAAAATACAAGACAGTAATATTTTTTTTTATTATAATCTAGTTTCCGGAATAGGTTAGCCGCGGCTATGCGTTACATCATCCATTCGTAGTCGAAAAGGGACCAATTATGGAAGTGGTCTGCTTCGATATTCCCCCTACATTAACATTACTTGATCCATTTGATCAGTCCACTACTGACTACTTTGAATTCTTTTTCCAATAGATCTGGCCGTATGGCGTCAATGGTAGCTCTAATTTTGGCTTCTAATGCTTCAAGAGTTGCTGGTTTGTCGGCACAAACCAATGACTTAGCATAGCCCCGTAAAAAGTAATCCAGAGGCGGTAAATCGCACGAACGAGGGGGCCAATACAATAAATAAATCGATTAGCGCACTGTAAGATGTGGCGCCTTGTTGGAACCAGATGTGGTTGATGTTTTTGGAAACGAAAATGCAGTCAGTATGGCTCGATGGAGCTCGCAATTCACCGTAACGGCCACTTCTTTCTTATTTCGAAAGAAATAAGTACCGATGATGCCTCCTGCATGTAAAACCGGAATTTCAATGGCTGTAATGGTGGGTCGTTACGGAAATTTTGCTTATTGACGTAACCATTTAACCTGAAATGACTAGAGCCCCTAGCTAATATTAATATATTAAGTACATTAACATTCTTAAGAGCCCTACTCCGAAAGGAGTTTGTACCGATACTAAGTTAAATCGTAAACCGATTTTTACTCATTTTGAAAGCTATAAAAGACTTATAGTAGATTTTAATAATTTATCTTAAATATTGCAATCTGCAGATTTGCTTTAATGGATAATATAACACTTCTTCAAGCGGGATAAAAACCTGATACCCTCGTAATCTAATTATTTTTCGTTAAAGTACTTTTCAACATAAAAATTATTTAATAATTCTTGCAAAAAAATCGACTTAAAAACAAATAGAAGTGCACCGATTCTAAACTAAAAATGTAAGAAGTAATCTGTAAAAATTATGTTTAAACCAAATAACAGATGCGCCAAAATTAGAGGGAAAAAAGTAAACACACTAGGTGAATGTCAGCCTCTCCCTATTACTGTTCTTATGTTAAGCTGTTTTTACCAGCATCCGTCTTTTATGAGGAGACATTTAAGCCTCTGTCTATAACGGTTTCAGGGTCACATAGATAAACTGACATCACCTATTGGGACACCCTTTAATATACAATTTTAAATTAAAGACCTGTTGTTATAGAGGACTTGTCCACAAATATTCTTTCTAAATTTCAACTATCTGTCTATAACGGTTCAAAAGTTTGGCCATATATATCAAATTACATGAACTATTGGGTCACACCCTTTACATTATAATTCCAAATATTTGTACTTGTTATTACACCGGAGAAAGTAGTGGACATTCTGACTAATTTTCAAGTGTTTGTGTTTAACGCTCCAAAAGATAGGGCCATATAGATTAAATTACATAATTTATGGGAACACCCTTTAATTTATAAATTCAAATTTTATACTTGCTATAGTGGACTTTGCAATACAGGTTCCTTGTAAATTTCAGCTGTCTGTCTGTAACAGTTCAAAAGTTTGGCCACATACATAGAATTACATTAACTATTGGGACACCCTTTTATTTCCAAATTCAAATTTTATACTTTTTGTTATAGCGGACCTAGAGCAATACAGGTTCTTTGTAAATTTCAGCGGTCTGTGTACAACTGTTCAAAAGTATAGCCATATATGTACATCAAATTAAATTAACTATTGGAGCACCCTTTAATTTTAAATTTTGAATATTTATACATTTTATTATAACAGTCTTAGTAATCGACATTCTGTCAAATTTTTAAGGTTTTGTCTATAACGGTTCCAAAGATAGACCTAAATAGGTCAAATTACGTCACCCATGGGGACACCCTTAAAATTTTAAATTAATTTTTTTTTTTGTTAATTTCTGCTGTTGGGAGTTATAGGGACACGCAATTTTTTAAAATTTTAATTTGGTGCCCTTTACGGTTCTTAATACACGTAAAAAATATGTATGTTATATGGGGACACCTTTTAATTTTTAATATAATGAACTGTTTTTAAAACGGGATCAAAATGAAAGCATAACCTTTCAAATAAAGAAAAAAATTTTAAAATCGGTTCAAAAATGGCTAAGTTCTGCGGTTACATACATAAAAAAACAACATTCAGACGAATTGATAACCTGCTTCTTTTTTGAAGTCGGTTAAAAACGAGAAATAGTTTTAACTAAATTCTAGACGCTAATAAAAAGTACTTTTATTTAAAAAAAAATACCCTTGTAAAATGGTGCTTCCTCTTTAAATATTTTCGCTAGCGTGCATCCAAGCGCATGTCCTTGTTTTCAGGGGGAGGAAAGTGCATGTGTGAGCATAAATGAATGAGTGAATGTGCCTTATCTCAATTATATAAAAAATCAATACTTTATTATTTGTATTGTTGTTGTAGTAAATACTGTGTTTGTTATTTGTCTAATTTACTATTATTTATTTGTATTATTTTTGTTGTCGTTTTACACACATGTTGTTTTGTCTCGTTGTAAATATAATTTCTTGAGTCATCTTGCAGTGAGTAGCAGTACGTAAAAAATGTTTTATTTACTCACAATTGTCTTCAAGCCTGTTGGTATCTTTTGAAGAGGAGATAAGGGCAATTCGCTCACAGAAGACACACGTTGAGACTGCATTAACAGGTGGTTCATCTAGTTTAGTGCCTCTTACCAGGGGATAAATGAATTACAAATGTTTAAATGCCATAAATTATGCATACTTATGTAAGTATGTATGTACAATAACAAAGGTCACCCAGTAATCGTTTCCGTCATTATCCTTTTAATGAATGCTTGCTTGTTGTTTTCGTTTGTAATGATTTTGAACTTGTATGTTTGAATGAAAAGAAATACAAAACAAATCATACATTTATTTTTAATATTTAAATACACACATATGTACATACATACATATATTTTTATTAAATAAATAAATACAATTTAAAGAAATCTCCTATTTGATATGACCCCTTTAGTTGGAAAACAATTTTTACAACAGAAGAGAAAACTTCTAAATCGCCAAGATATAAAGCTGTGGACATCTAATTAGAAACACTCAGTTATATTAGTGCGAAATGCTCATTATTAAAAAAAAGTTTTAACCTGCCGTTACGTTTTTATACCCTGCACCACAGGTGAAAAGGGTACATATACCCTTGTCATTCCGTGTGTAATTTCTACAATACTCATTTCCGACCCCATAAACTATATATATTCTGTATATTCGTCTGTCCGTCTGTGTTCGGGTTGAAATCAACTTTGCCAAGGCACCAGAAGAGATACAAAAAATTTGAGCCCACCATTTTGCCAGGCATAGTTTCGAATATTTCGCTAGTGCTATTCAGCAACATCAAACCATTTCATTTGATTCTGTGGGCAAAAAACCACGCCCACCTATATTTTTTCACGTTGTTTTTATTTTTTTTTTCGATTTTAATGATTCTGGTTTGTTTTTTTTTGTTAAATAAATATTAGACTGCGACAAGTAGATCGCAAGGAGTGCATACAGTCTCGGGGGAACAATAACGGCCTTGCGAGGGGCGATATTTTGTTTGTTTTTAGGCTGGTAATGTTTTTCTGCTTTGATTTTTATTAAAATCCTTAATAAAAAGAAATACACACTGGTAACCAGGAGTCGAAAGTCACATTGGGGGGGGGGGGGGGGGGGTGTTGTCAATGTGATGATAATTTTCCTAAGGATTTTTTTGAAGGAGTTACTAGTTTTACATACAATTTAAAAAAAATTCCAAAAAATTTAGAAAAAAAAATTCCAAAAAATTTTGAAAAAAATTTTCTAAATTTTCAAAAATATTTTTTACAAACAAATTTTCTAAAAAGAAGTTAAAAAAATTTTCCAAAATATTTTCTATAAAATTTTTACAAAATATTTTCTATAAAATTTTTACAAAACATTTTCTATAAAATTTGTACAAAAAATTTTCAATAAAACTTACAAAAAATTTTCAATAAAAATTTTACAAAGATTTAAAAGTTTCCAAAAAATTTTAACTAAAATTTAAAAAAAAATACATAAATTTACAAACAAATTTTTCAAAAAATAATTTAAAAAATTTTTTTCAATAAAACTTACAACAAATTTTCAATAAACATTTTACTAAGATTTTATAAAAAAAAATTTGGAAAAGATTTTCAAAAATTTTTTTACAAAAGTTTTTAAAAATATTTTTTACAAAATAAAATTTTTACAAAAAAATTTTCAATAAAATTTTTACTCGTGGTGAAGGGTATAGAAGATTCGGCATGGCCGAAGAGAAAGAGTGCTATATTGCTTGTTTTTACTACCCTTATATTTAAATTCTCTAGACTAAAGTTATAAGATTTAGGCCTTATATTTTAGGCCATGACCAAGAATTCATTGTTTATATTGATGGTAATGCCATTGGTTAGACGGAAAATGTGTAGGCATTGAATTAAAACGAAAATATCGTCTGCAATTGGTTTGCTTTATAAATTCAAAAATAGATTAAGAAGTAATGCAAAGCTATTATAATATATGTATATACATACATACATACATACATACATACATACATACATACATACATACATACATACATACATACATACATACATACATACATATGTGTATGTATGTATGTACACTTACATGCAGCGGGGAGCAGATTTGATTACATGTTTGTATTTCTTCTATTGCTAGGTGCATAAAAATAGTAATAAGGAAGCGATTTTAAAATTTGGTCCCACTCTAAAACTATTACGATGTACTCACTAAAGGCCAGGCTTCACTATCCCACACAATCGTACGCTTTAATCAACCAAAAATCTGACAGAATTCTGTCCTACTTTAAAAATCGTTTAAAAATGGCGTTGTAGGTGCCACACTATCACAAAAAACAAGTTTTTGCAACTCTGATCGCATGGAAAAACAATAATTTATGAATTTTTTCAAAAGATTATCAAATCGTACGACTTGTGAAAAAGTGTGTCACACACATACATTTCTAAGCCTCACTATCATACTTTTTGACCACACATGCATTTTTTGACAGATCGTACTACTGAGTATGATAGTGAATCATGGCCTTAAGCCACATCACAAACATAAGTATGTAAAGTTTATCATGTTTCATAGGTGTTTGAGCTTTTTCAAATTATTTAACAGCGCCAAAAAGGCCTCTCCAAAGTCTTCTTGACGCTGAGGCGTAAATTGTGTATTAATTGGACTAATCCAAATTGATTAGGAAAAATTACCCGTTGCAAAAACGCCCAAAAATAAAAATGAAAAATCGACAAAAGGAATAAAATCATCTTAAAACTATATAAAATATGCAAAAAAATATAATGTAGTAGGATCTGGTCAAAAAATTATGAAAAAAACCCGAAAATAAATAAATTATCAACTATTTTTTATTTATATTTTTCTTATTATTTATGTATTTATTTATTTACATACTATAACATGTGTTTTTCTCTTAAAACTGAAATTAGTTGCTTAAATAAACAATTATATCTCGTTTCACATTTAACGATAACGAATAATCCAATTAGAGGAATCTGTAAACTGCGTTTGAATAATTATTGCGGAAGAAATGTAAAAACAGTAGCTGATAGCTTCGAGTTATACGATACGGAACATTAAATAAATCAGTCAAGTGCGGTTTGTCTCACACACGTAGGGTTCCGTACTATGTTTAGTACGCCTTTAAAAATACAAGTTGTTTTTTTTCATGTCTTATGGGGCACCCTTTATTTTTTAAATCGAAGTCATATTCGCGAAAATTGCATCGCTATTGGAACACCCTTTAAATTTTAGGAATTGTTGTTATAATGGCCATGGTAATACACTTTCTATAAAAAAATCAGGCCTACCTATTGCGGTTAAAAAAATAAGGTAATATACGTGAAAAACATGTCACTGATGGATCACCCTTTAGTAATTAGAAATTGTTACAGCGGCTGAAGTACAACATCTACTGTAAACAATTCAAGAGTCTACCTATTACGATTCAAAAAATAAGGCTATTTAAGTAAAAATCGTGTCTCTATCGCAACACCCTTTAATTTTGTTATTTGTTATAACGGCCATGGAAATTATTTTTCTATGCATATATCAAGAGTTTACCTATTACGATTAAAAAAATAAGTCACTATACGTGAAAAACATTTCATTGTCGGAACACCCTTTAATTTTTAGTAATTGTCATATCGGCCGTGGCAAACTAATCTCCTGTATAAAATTTTAAGAGTCTACCTATTACGGTTCAAGAAATAAGGCTTTATACATGAGAATCACGTCACTGTCGGAACACCCTTTAATTTTTATTATTTGTTAACGTTTCTATAGTAATAAACCTCCTGTAAAAACTTCAAGAGTCTACTTATTATCGTTCAAAACTTGAGGCATATACACGCAAAGCACGTCACTCTCGGAACACCCTTTAATTTTAAGGTTTAATTTTATATACTTGTTTATAAAGCGAACATAGTGTTAATTACTGTCTATAAATTTTAAGTGGTTACCTCTTATAGCTCAAGAAATAAAGACATAAAGGCAAATAACACCTCACTTTTGGCACACCCGATAAGTTTTAGTATTCATTGCTATAGTGGCAGTTATACACCTTCTGTGAAAATTTCAAGAGTCTACCAATTATAGTTAAAAATTTAGGCCTTATACATGCAAATCACGCGACTATCGGAACACCCTTTAATTTTTAGGTTTATTTTTTTAGACTTGAATATATAGCGAACTAAGTTTTAATTACTGCTTGCATATTTTTAGTGTATTCCTCCTACAGTTCAAGAAAAAAGCAAATATTCGTGAATAACACTTCTCTATCGGAATACCCTATAAGTTTTAGAATTTGCCACTATAGCGGCCACAGTTATACACCTTCTGTGAAAATTTCAAGCGTCTACCTATTACGGTTCAAAACTTAGGCCTTATACACGCAAATCACACCACTATCCGAACACCCTTTAATTTTTAGTTTTATTGGATCTTTTTTATTTCGATAAAATAAAATATACTAAAAATTAATTTCTTTAAATATACTATTGTCAACAAAAAACCGTGTTATCTCTACTTCCGAACATAATTTAATTCTAAACATACCTGATATACCATATATAATCACCCCAATCACGAATAATTATTCCCATGAAAAAACTCCCAAATTTTTCTATCGTGAATGATTCCAATAACAATTTACTTGTATTTTACGGTAGAAATCATTCACGATAGAAAAATTTGGGAGTTTTTTCATGGGAATAATTATTCGTGATTGGGGTGAATATTTCATTCGAAATTCCATGGGTGTAGAAATACAAATGCAGAAATGACAATTGGTAATTACATTGAAATTTTTATTATACATAATCAAAGTGACAAAATCAATTTATTATTTTTTATCAAATGCAGTTCACTTTCTTAATAAAGATTGTTTTCTAAAGTAGGATTAGTCATATTTACTTGATGGGTTTCATCTTCCATAAACCATCATTCAAATAATGGCAGTTTTCTACACCAACACCTTTGTTAATTTTAGCGCTGCAAAATAATTTAAAATTATTTTATTGGAATAACATATAAATTTCGCACGCTAAATCATAAATAGTCACAACTTAAAATTCATAAAAATCGTTTTTTTTTTTTTTTATAAAGTAGTTGAAAAATC
Source organism: Phasia obesa (assembly GCA_949628195.1). Classification (NCBI taxonomy): domain Eukaryota; kingdom Metazoa; phylum Arthropoda; class Insecta; order Diptera; family Tachinidae; genus Phasia; species Phasia obesa. The sequence goes on along the minus strand of OX451218.1, from coordinate 135,564,617 downwards.
CAACAATCTTTTTCTTCACTTCCTTATTGTGGAACTCAATTGAGGTGTGACTGTTTATCATTTAATGGGCTATTTATAAACTTATGCAGTTGTAAATTTATTCTTACATATCTTCCGTAGACAATGTGGTAACACCAATAGCTAGGGCATGTTCTTTTCCCTCTGCCATAATTGCAACAATAGTATTCTTTTCAGCCGGTGTCATCATTGCGCCGGGCGACGTTAGACCGGGACACATAATATTGGCTCCACTTAAAACAAATCGAATGGCACCTTTATCCACTTGTTGCATATTTACGAAGAAGGGAAATTTGTGTAATAACTTGAGAGTTGGCATCCATTGGCCATCACGATGACGAAAAAATACCTGTTCACCAACACCATTCAGCAATAATTCAATGTGATCATGACTGCAGTTGAAAAATAAACATTTATACTTTCAAAATACATATTTGCAAAACACTAACCATTTAGCTATTCGGTATGTATCCTTTTTGGGTAATATCAAATCAATGTGAGACTCCAATAAAGGATAGGTTTTTAGCAGACTTGCACGTATTCCCTTTTGCACAGAAGACTTCAATTGTTGAACGGACGATACACTTTCCTTTTCTTCAAATCTAAAATTTTATTTTCAGTATAAATATTGTGAAGTTTATTGTTTAATAACAAAAACATACTTTTTAAACATTTTTCGGCAGTAATATTGTAAAATAACTAATAAATAATTAAATGCAAAAAATATGCGTTAATAGTAGAGGTGGCAAAATGGTGATGACACTGTCGGCACATGTCATCTGGTTATTAATATAACTATCGATTGGTGCCATATGTTTAATAGGGGTTTCGAAACTGATTTAAAAATATGGATTAAACTACGTCTTGACGAGTCATTGATTTGTTTAAGGGCAGTTTAGACAGTAAGATTTTACGTATGTAAATCTTAGAGATAATAAAATGAAAATCAATCCGTATGAAAAAAATAGAGATTAAAAATCGTATGGTTTTTTTCTTACGTTTACACCATTGGATTGAATAAAATGAAGTATAATTGAAACAGCTATTGTTAAATCAATAAAAAAAGTGAAAACAAATAAATAGTGCGCGTACTTGTCAAAAATATTCCAAATTTAAAAAGGAGTAACAATGAAAAGGTTCTTGGTGTTGTACTAGACATTGCCATAATAAAAATAACAGAAAACCAACAACTAAAACAAAATTTAAATTTTCACGTTATTTTGCTAAAAGTTTTTTTATTGTTTACAAACTTATTTGTGATGCCAACTGGATCTATTTTGCACTATATTCAGCGGTTTTCTGCTATTTTGACGAGTTTTGCCTTTGAAAAGTTAGCATTAATAAGAAAAACGCAACCCTGATCTAATGAAGTAGAATAGTTTTTGAAAAATTTTCAAAACATAAAGAGAGCCGTAAGACTGTCAAATTTCCATCCGTATTTTCTCTCAATGTCGGACAGTTTCATTACATATTATGTTTAGACCAAGGCGAATTCATACCAGGTGAGAGCAGTAGGACAACAACAAAACAACAACTTTGACATTAGATTAGCAGATATGAAACAATGTATTTCTTGACAAGACATTAGCAAAAAACCAGAGCAAAAAACAATCAGCTGGGCTATCGACTCCACCTGTCATGAATTCGCCTTGGTTTAGACGATACTACTTGTACTCTTCTACACAAGAATTTGACATATCGTATTACTTGTAGTATAATCTAAACCACCCTTTAATAGCATGTTTCCAAGGCAAAATAAATCACTTGCTTCGCTCTCTGAATAATGATTGCCAATCATACCGTTTACACGACACATACGTGCTTTGTTTTTATGGATTTTAAATTGTATTACATGATTTCCTTTTTTACACAGGGTGATAGAGAAATAAAAAATAATAAGAAAATGAAAAATAAAAAAATTGGCGGTCGCCCTTACTTTCCTAGTTATAGGCCTCTGAACTTTTCATATAAAACAGTGATTGTACACTACATTTTTTAACAAATTAGGTCAGTATGGGTATTATTTTAAAGCTATTGGAAATATCTATCACATGGTGCTCAAATTTTATAAACAAATTTACCTATTAGGAACCAATGACTTATTTTATGAAAATATGTGTATAGTACGTAGAAAACCTTTAGAAAGCGAAGCCGGTGTTCGTTATACCATAGAGACGAAAATCCTTGCTCACGGCCGAAGGCCGGCTATGCAGGAAAACTTTAGTAAGCAAAGCCGGAGTTTGGTATACCACAGAGGAGAAAATCCTTCACCCCGGCCGAAGGCCGACTATGCTGGAAAACTTTTGTAAGCGAAGCCGGTGTTGGTGTTTAATATTTCAAATTGAGAAACTTATGTATTTAATAGTGTATTAATATAAAAAATCGAAAAAAATAATTCAGTTCTTAATGGGTTAAATTTTTTTAAAATTTTAGCACCATTCGATGGATATTTCCAAAAGCTTTAAAAAGATTCCCATATTGACCAAATAAGTTCAAAAATGTAGTACAGAATCACAGTTTCATATGAAAAGTTTAGAGGTCCATAACTCGGAAAATAAGGGTGACCGCCAATTTTTTTATTATTTTTTAATTCTCTATCACCCTGTATAATTTTTTGTTTAATTAATGTTGCTTCACGGAACTAGACTTGTTCCCTTATGTCTCGTGTAGAATGCATGTAAGGTAGCTAGAAAAGTAAAAAAATCGCCAAAATAACATCACCTTAGCAGACAGCAGATTTGTTGGTGGAATTTTGTAAACAAAAATTTGGCATCAATGTAGGAGCAGCTAACGAAAAAGAATTTTTTATTTTTAAGAATAATAAATAAATAAGAATGGAATTTGCCCTACCAGAATTACTAAGTCGTGAAGATATTTTAAATATTCTTAATCAAGTAAGTTTTAACCTGTTTTACTCGTGCAATTAAAAATAAAACATTGTTTTGATATTCTTTAAGCGTCAATTACATGTTCGCGATATGAATGAATTAACCCATGAAGAACTTTTGAGGGTTTTCAAAACATTTGTGATGCCTCTTTCAAGGAGACCTGAGCGGAGTAATAAAATTAAACAAAACTTCTGCAATGTGCGTACAAATATAGATGATGATTATGAAGAGCAACTTATACAGATTAAAACTGTAGATAACTCATGTAACTCCATGGATATAGATTTTGACTGTGCAGAAACATATTATGTAGGACAGTTAAGATCGAACGACAGAATGACCAGCCCAGTGGGAGAAAAACGCCGACAAAGAAGTAGTGATGAAGACGTTTTTGACATCTGTAAAGATGACTACCAATATCAATTAAGTTCGGTTACTAAAAGAATTCGGATTAATTCATTGTCCTGATGTTTTCAACTCAATTAAGTATGTATTATTTATAGTTAAAAAAAAAATAAAAATTGTTTATAAAAACTGAATAATGATCTCCAAGAAAATTTTTATTAAAATTAAAAATTAATTAGATTAATACCTAAGGTATCATTATTTTTATATTCGATCAGGCCTGTACTTATTACTCTTCCTTCGAGAGTTTTACATCTCACTCGATTTTTTTTAATAAGACTTCGAATAATTGTACCGCTTTACCGCAAAAGCTCTGAAACCATAGAAATAGATTAAAGGGATTTAATTTTTCTTACGAAAGTTTAAATCGGTTGGAAATTTTTAAAAGATTATTTAGGGAAAATATATTTTTTACCAATAATGTGTTGGGCCGTATTCCTAAAAATATTTCCGTTTCAACAAAGTTTTATTAACCTCTTTGGGAAAGAAAAACATTGTATTTATTTTTAATTTTATTACTAGTTGTTCATTGTTTATTGTTATTTATAACAATTCAGCAATATAAGATAAAAATAAAAAAGACTAAAATTTTACAAAAAAAAGATTATTTCCACATGCATATGTGACCATTTCGCGTAGAGTTCATCTATGAACGAAAAGATTTCATGCACTTAGGACATGTTCTTTACACTTTTCACACATATAGCGAGTTCGTCTCGGATAATTTTTATCATGACATGGTGGGGGTTTTTATCTTGCTTTTTGACTATTTAGATGGTTCAGAAATTGTACAGGGTCTACCTCGTTTTTTTGTGACATTTACCTATCTGTATTACAAAGTTCGCCAATGTGGCTTTGAACTCTAAAAGATACATCTTTATATTTTTCAGTTTTACGATCCCACAATCTTGAGGGTAGGGTCTACACTAGCATATGTTAATATCATTTGGACGACATTATTATCATTCCATCTCAGAAATAATATGTTATCAGAATATGTAGCAATAGAAACTAAACCTCTTTCACGCTTTTGTGGAATCTTTTTAGAAACGAACTTTGTTGAAGCCTCACCAAAACTGGTTTGCAACTAAGATTTTGTAACAACCACTTAGTCTGAACCGATAACTGTACATTTGTGTACGTTTATAATTGGCAAGAAGTTATCGCTGTAATGTTTTCGCAACATTTTCTATACCTATAATAAAATAGTAACTCATTTCCATCTGCCTGTCTGTGTGCGTTTCTTTTGCGTTCGCATCACGTTAAACCTACTGGATGGATTTTAACAAAATTTTGTGAAGCGATGCTTAGTATCCTGATTCCAATATAGGTATCCTGATTCCTCAAAAATATCTTTTCTCCAAGAGAAAGTAGAAAAAAGCAGTGAATGTACGCAGTTATTTTAGTAGTAAAGTAAATAAATAAACCATAGTTGAAGCACTAACCACTAACAGATCCCGCAGTTTTATAAAGTGAACACATAACTATAACTGAAGCATAGTTTAAGGCGGTACTAAAAAAAGTAAGGGTTTTTGGTATTGTTTTGTTTCAAAGCAAAATCAAACAAAATATTGCAAGAACGCTCACGAAGTGGCGGGCACAGCTAGTTATACATAAATAAAATAGTATATTCAGCTGTTGCTGAGCGGACAATCTTTGGCCGAGTAAGACTCGGGTTGTTCCGTAGAGTAGATCCAATTGTCGTGGAAATGGCTGTTTTGTTTAGTTTTTTTATAAATTTTTTATTATTGGTAATTATAAAGTTTTTTTTATTTTTTTTTTTTTTTTTTTTGGAATTTCAGATTCATTAGTCAATTTTTAAGTTTTTAGTAAAATTTTGATTTTTTGGATAGCTTTTTCTATTTTTTTATTATAAATTTCTCATCATTTTATTCGGAATTTTCGTTTTTTCGAAGCATTTCCGAATCCATTTTTCAAATTTGCTGCCCACATTGCTTGTATTAAAAACATGAGATTTATAGTTCAGTAGTTGGTCTTTTTGTTTTAACATGTCAGATGTAATTGGCAAGTTGGTGACTTTGTTTTGCAAACCGCTTAAACAACGCCTTTTCCATTTTATGAAACTATAACCTAAGCGTCTAATTGAAAAAAGGAAGAAAATCTATGATCACCTACATTTCTTATAAAAAATCTATTTAAAAAAGGACGAAAATCTGCAAAAATAAGATATTCATATAAAAAATTGATTTTTTTTTGAAAAATATAGGTGTTTACGAATTTTTGTCCTTTTTTCGATTAGACGCCGATTTAAGAAGATACAGCCAAAATAAGATTTTTTTGAAGAAAACAATTTTAATGTGTTCTGAACAAACTTTTATGACGATTGAAAAACATAATTTAAAAGTTAAAATATATTAATGTCAATACAAAACAAGCCTACTTAGGTTTTTATAAACAAATTATAACAAGTGAATATTAAAGGGAGTTGTTAGATTGATATATTTCATATAAATCTGTTTAAAAATCATTTTTCAAAATATAGGTGATTACGAATTTTTGTCCTTTTTTCGATTAGACGCTGTTTAAAGAAGATACAGCAAAAATAAGATTTTCATATAAAAAAATAGATTTTTTATGAAAAATAGAGCTCGTCATAGATTTTTGTCCTTTTTGCGCTTAGACGCTGTTTAAAGAAGATACAGCAAAAATAAGATTTTTATATAAAAAAATAGATTTTTTATGAAAAATATAGGTCGTCACAGATTTTTGTCCTTTTTTCGATTAGACGCTGTTTAAAGAAGATACAGCAAAAATAAGATTTTCATATAAAAAAATAGATTTTTTATGAAAAATAGAGCTCGTCATAGATTTTTGTCCTTTTTGCGCTTAGACGCTGTTTAAAGAAGATACAGCAAAAATAAGATTTTTATATATAAAAAATAGATTTTTTATGAAAAATATAGGTCGTCACAGATTTTTGTCCTTTTTGCGATTAGACGCTGTTTAAAGAAGATACAGCAAAAATAAGATTTTCATATAAAAAAATAGATTTTTTATGAAAAATATAGGTCGTCACTTTTTTTTGTCCTTTTTTCGATTAGACGCTGTTTAAAGAAGCAAAAATAAGATTTTCATATAAAAAAATAGATTTTTTATGAAAAATATAGGTCGTCACAGATTTTTGTCCTTTTTGCGATTAGACGCTGTTTATAGAAGATACAGCAAAAATAAGATTTTCATATAAAAAAATAGATTTTTATGAAAAATATAGGTCGTCACAGATTCTTGTCCTTTTTTCGATTAGACGCTGTTTAAAGAAGCAAAAATAAGATTTTCATATAAAAAAATAGATTTTTTATGAAAAATATAGGTCGTCACAGATTTTTGTCCTTTTTGCGATTAGACGCTGTTTAAAGAAGATACAGCAAAAATAAGATTTTCATATAAAAAAAATAGATTTTTTATGGAAAATATAGGTCGTCAGAGATTTTTGTCCTTTTTTCGATTAGACGCTGTTTAAAGAAGTAAAAATAAGATTTTCATATAAAAAAATAGATTTTTTATGAAAAATATAGGTCGTCACAGATTTTTGTCCTTTTTTCGATTAGACGCTGTTTAAAGAAGCAAAAATAAGATTTTCATATAAAAAAATAGATTTTTTATGAAAAATATAGGTCGTCACAGATTTTTGTCCTTTTTGCGATTAGACGCTGTTTAAAGAAGATACAGCAAAAATAAGATTTTTATATAAAAAAATAGATTTTTTATGAAAAATATAGGTCGTCACAGATTTTTGTCCTTTTTTCGATTAGACGCTGTTTAAAGAAGATACAGCAAAAATAAGATTTTCATATAAAAAAATAGATTTTTTATGAAAAATAGAGCTCGTCATAGATTTTTGTCCTTTTTGCGCTTAGACGCTGTTTAAAGAAGATACAGCAAAAATAAGATTTTTATATAAAAAAATAGATTTTTTATGAAAAATATAGGTCGTCACAGATTTTTGTCCTTTTTTCGATTAGACGCTGTTTAAAGAAGATACAGCAAAAATAAGATTTTCATATAAAAAAATAGATTTTTTATGAAAAATAGAGCTCGTCATAGATTTTTGTCCTTTTTGCGCTTAGACGCTGTTTAAAGAAGATACAGCAAAAATAAGATTTTTATATATAAAAAATAGATTTTTTATGAAAAATATAGGTCGTCACAGATTTTTGTCCTTTTTGCGATTAGACGCTGTTTAAAGAAGATACAGCAAAAATAAGATTTTCATATAAAAAAATAGATTTTTTATGAAAAATATAGGTCGTCACAGATTTTTGTCCTTTTTGCGATTAGACGCTGTTTATAGAAGATACAGCAAAAATAAGATTTTCATATAAAAAAATAGATTTTTATGAAAAATATAGGTCGTCACAGATTCTTGTCCTTTTTTCGATTAGACGCTGTTTAAAGAAGCAAAAATAAGATTTTCATATAAAAAAATAGATTTTTTATGAAAAATATAGGTCGTCACAGATTTTTGTCCTTTTTGCGATTAGACGCTGTTTAAAGAAGATACAGCAAAAATAAGATTTTCATATAAAAAAAATAGATTTTTTATGGAAAATATAGGTCGTCAGAGATTTTTGTCCTTTTTTCGATTAGACGCTGTTTAAAGAAGTAAAAATAAGATTTTCATATAAAAAAATAGATTTTTTATGAAAAATATAGGTCGTCACAGATTTTTGTCCTTTTTTCGATTAGACGCTGTTTAAAGAAGCAAAAATAAGATTTTCATATAAAAAAATAGATTTTTTATGAAAAATATAGGTCGTCACAGATTTTTGTCCTTTTTGCGATTAGACGCTGTTTAAAGAAGATACAGCAAAAATAAGATTTTTATATAAAAAAATAGATTTTTTATGAAAAATATAGGTCGTCACAGATTTTTGTCCTTTTTTCGATTAGACGCTGTTTAAAGAAGATACAGCAAAAATAAGATTTTCATATAAAAAAATAGATTTTTTATGAAAAATAGAGCTCGTCATAGATTTTTGTCCTTTTTGCGCTTAGACGCTGTTTAAAGAAGATACAGCAAAAATAAGATTTTCATATAAAAAAATAGATTTTTTATGAAAAATAGAGCTCGTCATAGATTTTTGTCCTTTTTGCGCTTAGACGCTGTTTAAAGAAGATACAGCAAAAATAAGATTTTTATATAAAAAAATAGATTTTTTATGAAAAATATAGGTCGTCACAGATTTTTGTCCTTTTTTCGATTAGACGCTGTTTAAAGAAGATACAGCAAAAATAAGATTTTCATATAAAAAAATAGATTTTTTATGAAAAATAGAGCTCGTCATAGATTTTTGTCCTTTTTGCGCTTAGACGCTGTTTAAAGAAGATACAGCAAAAATAAGATTTTTATATATAAAAAATAGATTTTTTATGAAAAATATAGGTCGTCACAGATTTTTGTCCTTTTTGCGATTAGACGCTGTTTAAAGAAGATACAGCAAAAATAAGATTTTCATATAAAAAAATAGATTTTTTATGAAAAATATAGGTCGTCACTTTTTTTTGTCCTTTTTTCGATTAGACGCTGTTTAAAGAAGCAAAAATAAGATTTTCATATAAAAAAATAGATTTTTTATGAAAAATATAGGTCGTCACAGATTTTTGTCCTTTTTGCGATTAGACGCTGTTTATAGAAGATACAGCAAAAATAAGATTTTCATATAAAAAAATAGATTTTTATGAAAAATATAGGTCGTCACAGATTCTTGTCCTTTTTTCGATTAGACGCTGTTTAAAGAAGCAAAAATAAGATTTTCATATAAAAAAATAGATTTTTTATGAAAAATATAGGTCGTCACAGATTTTTGTCCTTTTTGCGATTAGACGCTGTTTAAAGAAGATACAGCAAAAATAAGATTTTCATATAAAAAAAATAGATTTTTTATGGAAAATATAGGTCGTCAGAGATTTTTGTCCTTTTTTCGATTAGACGCTGTTTAAAGAAGTAAAAATAAGATTTTCATATAAAAAAATAGATTTTTTATGAAAAATATAGGTCGTCACAGATTTTTGTCCTTTTTTCGATTAGACGCTGTTTAAAGAAGCAAAAATAAGATTTTCATATAAAAAAATAGATTTTTTATGGAAAGTATAGGTCGTCACAGATTTTTGTCCTTTTTGCGATTAGACGCTGTTTAAAGAAGATACAGCAAAAATAAGATTTTCATATAAAAAAATAGATTTTTTATGGAAAATATAGGTCGTCACAAATTTTTTCCTTTTTGCGATTAGACGCTGTTTAAAGAAGCAAAAATAAGATTTTCATATAAAAAAATAGATTTTTTATGGAAAATATAGGTCGTCAGAGATTTTTGTCCTTTTTTCGATTAGACGCTGTTTAAAGAAGTAAAAATAAGATTTTCATATAAAAAAATAGATTTTTTATGAAAAATATAGGTCGTCACAGATTTTTGTCCTTTTTTCGATTAGACGCTGTTTAAAGAAGCAAAAATAAGATTTTCATATAAAAAAATAGATTTTTTATGGAAAGTATAGGTCGTCACAGATTTTTGTCCTTTTTGCGATTAGACGCTGTTTAAAGAAGATACAGCAAAAATAAGATTTTCATATAAAAAATAGATTTTTTATGGAAAATATAGGTCGTCAGAGATTTTTGTCCTTTTTTCGATTAGACACTGTTTAAAGAAGATACAGCAAAAATAAGATTTTCATATAAAAAATAGATTTTTTATGAAAAATATAGGTCGTCACAGATTTTTGTCCTTTTTGCGATTAGACGCTGTTTAAAGAAGATACAGCAAAAATAAGATTTTCATATAAAAAAATAGATTTTTTATGGAAAATATAGGTCGTCACAGATTTTTGTCCTTTTTGCGATTAGACGCTGTTTAAAGAAGATACAGCAAAAATAAGATTTTCATATAAAAAATAGATTTTTTATGGAAAATATAGGTCGTCACAGATTTTTGTCCTTTTTGCGATTAGACGCTGTTTAAAGAAGATACAGCAAAAATAAGATTTTCATATAAAAAAATAGATTTTTTATGGAAAATATAGGTCGTCACAGATTTTTGTCCTTTTTGCGATTAGACGCTGTTTAAAGAAGATACAGCAAAAATAAGATTTTCATATAAAAAAATAGATTTTTTATGGAAAATATAGGTCGTCACAGATTTTTGTCCTTTTTGCTATTAGACGCTGTTTAAAGAAGATACAGCAAAAATAAGATTTTCATATAAAAAAATAGATTTTTTATGGAAAATATAGGTCGTCACAGATTTTTGTCCTTTTTGCGATTAGACGCTGTTTAAAGAAGATACAGCAAAAATAAGATTTTCATATAAAAAAATAGATTTTTTATGGAAAATATAGGTCGTCACAGATTTTTGTCCTTTTTGCGATTAGACGCTGTTTAAAGAAGATACAGCAAAAATAAGATTTTCATATAAAAAAATAGATTTTTTATGGAAAATATAGGTCGTCACAGATTTTTGTCCTTTTTGCGATTAGACGCTGTTTAAAGAAGATACAGCAAAAATAAGATTTTCATATAAAAAAATAGATTTTTTATGAAAAATATAGGTCGTCAGAGATTTTTGTCCTTTTTTCGATTAGACGCTGTTTAAAGAAGCAAAAATAAGATTTTCATATAAAAAAATAGATTTTTTATGAAAAATATAGGTCGTCATAGATTTTTGTCCTTTTTGCGATTAGACGCTGTTTAAAGAAGATACAGCAAAAATAAGATTTTCATATAAAAAATATGATTAGACGCTGTATAAAGAAGATACAGCAAAAATAAGATTTTCATATAAAAAAATAGATTTTTTATGAAAAATATAGGTCGTCAGAGATTTTTGTCCTTTTTGCGATTAGACGCTGTTTAAAGAAGATACAGCAAAAATAAGATTTTCATATAAAAAATATGATTAGACGCTGTATAAAGAAGATACAGCAAAAATAAGATTTTCATATAAAAAAATAGATTTTTTATGGAAAATATAGGTCGTCACAGATTTTTGTCCTTTTTGCGATTAGACGCTGTTTAAAGAAGATACAGCAAAAATAAGATTTTCATATAAAAAAATAGGTTTTTTATGAAAAATATAGGTCGTCATAGATTTTTGTCCTTTTTGCGATTAGACGCTGTTTAAAGAAGATACAGCAAAAATAAGATTTTCATATAAAAAATATGATTAGACGCTGTATAAAGAAGATACAGCAAAAATAAGATTTTCATATAAAAAAATAGATTTTTTATGAAAAATATAGGTCGTCAGAGATTTTTGTCCTTTTTTCGATTAGACGCTGTTTAAAGCAGCAAAAATAAGATTATAGAAAAATAAGAAATAGATTTTTTATGGAAAATATAGGTCGTCACAAATTTTTTCCTTTTTGCGATTAGACGCTGTTTAAAGAAGATACAGCAAAAATAAGATTTTCATATAAAAAATAGGTGTTTTATGGAAAATATAGGTCGTCACAGATTTTTGTCCGTTTTGCGATTAGACGCTGTTTAAAGAAGATACAGCAAAAATAAGATTTTCATATAAAAAAAAAATAGATTTTTTATGGAAAATATAGGTCGTTACAAATTTTTTCCTTTTTGCGATTAGACGCTGTTTAAAGAAGATACTGCAAAAATAAGATTTTCATATAAAAAAATAGATTTTTTATGGAAAATATAGGTCGTCACAAATTTTTTTCTTTTTGCGAATAGACGCTGTTTAAAGAAGATACAGCAAAAATAAGATTTTCATATAAAAAAATAGATTTTTTATGAAAAATATAGGTCGTCACAGATTTTTGTCCTTTTTGCGATTAGACGCTGTTTAAAGAAGATACAGCAAAAATAAGATTTTCATATAAAAAAATAGATTTTTTATGAAAAATATAGGTCGTCACAGATTTTTGTCCTTTTTGCGATTAGACGCTGTTTAAAGAAGATACAGCAAAAATAAGATTTTCATATAAAAAAATAGATTTTTTATGAAAAATATAGGTCGTCACA